>CM065643.1:47022542-47622542 GCA_033220585.1 Dipteronia sinensis | reverse complement strand
TGTATGAAGAATTCTGGAAAAATTTTGTTTGATTTGATTAGTGTTGATTTGATTTGTTTAGTGTCTAGGTTAAGTGGTTGAATATGATAGGTTGATGAATTTCTGGGTTGGGTTTAGTGCCTGGAAAACGTGCGCGTGAGAGGTTAAAATGGGTGGAAAACAAACCAGAGAAGGATCGGCTGTAGCTCTGGGCAGAAAACCACCGGAAAAGAGGTTGGAAACAGAGTAGAACAGTCGGGTTTCATGTTGGGCCCACCTGGTCAACAAACTGGGTCCGGGTAGGGCACGCGTAGGTCGACGGGTCAGCTGGCTGAAGAAGACGACGTGACGTCACGTTGATGCTGTAGGGTATGCTCAGCAATGTTTGGGGTGTGCTCAGTGGCCCAAGTTGGCTTGTTTCATGGTGCAATTGGATATGGGCTGGGGTGCGCTTAGCATGCCCAACAACCCACTTCATGAAAGGCATAAAGGTCTTTTTACAGGTGCCAAGGGTATTAGGGTCATTTTTCCTTCTGACTTTGCTATTTAACAGAAACTGTTACAGAAGAACTAAAGTTAATAATTTTAAAAACTAGTGGACCAAACCCAGATTAACGCTAACTAGAGGGACTAAAATCTCAATATCCCTTTTAAATAATATAACTTTTGTTGTTCAAATCTACTGATAATTGTGTAACCATTGAGAAAAACCTCGAGCTCACATGCTAGTGTATTGGAACCTGTGACACCACCCGTGACTGTATGGAGGTGGGTGCAATGCTCACCCCTAGGGCCTGGACCAAGCCAGCCATGCAACAACAACTATAATACTAAGTGTGTGTTTGGTATGACTTTTGTAAGGATCAAAAGCGTTTTTTTAAGCTAGAAGCTATTTTGAGGTTTTTTTTATTTATTTGGCAAAATCGAAAACAGTTTTTTTTTTAATGTATGAATTGTCTCAATTATCCTTTATAAAAGCCATTTTATGTCTATTTGGAGAAGTTCAAATTTTGGGCTTTTCCAAAAAGCTTTTTTAAAACATATGAATTGACTCAACCACCATTTATAAATTTTAAATATGCCACCATACAATTCTTTCATTAAATACATTGTCATCACCCTTTTTGTAATTTACATAACTAAAAGCTATTTTTAAAAATACATTGTCAACACACCTTTTTTGTAATTTACACAACCAAAAGCCTTTTTTGTTAGAAGCTCTACTACAAAAATATCTACTCTAGAAGCTCTACTTGAAAAGCCATACCAAACACACTCTAATTACTATATACGTAAGTTGCAACAACACACACTCGTATTAGAATTTAGATTTTTTTTTACAATATATATTAATTCGGATTAGATATTTTTTTCGAAAGCTTACACTATCATTAGAATTCGAATCGCTGACCTGAAAGTTATTTATACAAATTCCAAACTTATTCATGGAGAAATTTCAAACTTAGTTATTTACCGACCGAACTACACCCCGTTGAACGACACCCTATTGGCTATATCAGTGTCAAACGTTCATTTGAATGACCTCTACATTTCCTATCCTAAATTTTTCCTTTTTCAAAAGAAGAAAAGGTAAATAAATAAAGATACCTGTCTGTAAATTTGTGCCCCACCATTATCGGTCTGTTGTTCCCAAAAGCAGCCACATTTTCCCACTTTTGTCGGATAATAAACAAAGCAAAGCACGCTGTTTTCTTCCTCTTTGGTCTCGTTTAAAGAGAAAATCTATCCTCATAGATTTCCTTATAGATTTCCTTCTCTGACCACATTTATTACTATAAATCCTATCCAATGCTCCATCTCATATCCAACCACATCCCCACTCATCTTCTAACCCTAATTTCTCTATATAAATACCCACTACTACTACAAGCTTCTTCATTAGTTGCTGCCAGCCACTTCAGTGAACAAAGTTTCATATTATGCATGGTGGTTAAAGTTTTTGGTTTATGGAGCTACCTTTGATCCAAAATGAGGAAAGAGAGAGGGTTGACTCATCTGCTGGTTCATGGATACCTCTGGGTTGCACATTGAAGAGTTGTATATGTGCAGCTTGAAGGCTTGCATGACCTAGGAGACGTGCTTGCCTTCTCCTTTCGTTCTTTGGATTGAAGGGAGCTCCTTAGCTTCTCTCTCTCTTTCCTCGATGTATTTTCTTGCCTTCTTTACAAGAAATAGCTATGTGGAATTTTTAACTTATATTTTAACAATTTTTTTTTATGGTTTTTGTCTTGTTTTCTTCTTTTTGGGTAAAGTAGCTTTTATTGAACTTTAAATTTCTGGACAAAAATAATTATAAAAAAGTATTATTTTTAATGTCTGGAAGGACGTTTGTATTATGTTTATTGCAGATCTCCATTGATGGAGGTTTGTTCAAACATTCCAATCCTCAATTGAAGGTTTGGCCTCTCCCTAATAGGTTTTCAATAATCAACAGACTTATTACAAACATCCATTTAAGTCTGAAAAGAAAAATCCTTTTCATTTATTTTTTCAAAAATTTATTAAGGGCAGTTTTTATTGCTTCATTGGATAAACGGCTAATGTTGACGATTATAGCTAGTATTAATTTTTTTGTTGCTGCTGGATATAAATAGTATCTAGATATAAATTCTTGATTTTGTTGGTTATTATTTGGACTGAATTGTTGTTTCTGCTTTTGTTTTAGTTGATTGAATGTGTAGAATAACTCAATTTAAAAGCCTATGGCGAGAAGTCTCTGTTTCGAGTAGTTATCGATTAGGAATATCATTGGACCCCTGACTGGTCTTTCCTTCAAGATAATTTGTCTTGGAATCGGAGATTACTGCCCATGGTCCACTGCATAAGGCTTTAAACAATAAGTACCACTTGCATCATTTACTTACCGATGAATTACTTGAAGAAATAGCGAAGAAACAGTAAGCCACCTTTATGTCAAAACTAGTTAAGATCTTATCAAAGTTCAAAATGCTTGAATTATTTTTAACCATTCATTTGTAAGGAATGGAAATTGTGGTCGAGAGTTAATGGTGAAAAAGAAGAAATGTGAGCCACATATTTTTCTTAATTAAATTATAAAATTGCTATTTATACAACTATAAATAAGTGAGAGTTTTTCACTTCATATGCATGTTAAAACAATAGTTTTTTTCTTCCTATCTTTTGTTCTTTCTTTATAAAGTTTGTAGTACTTTTCTAAAATATTAGAGAGAGGGTACGTAAAATTGTGTTTTTTCAAGTCTATTTTAATTGCAGTATATTACTTCTGCATACAAGTTACTAACAGTGGTATTAGAGCTATCTAGTTATATTCTAATTTGCTAAATACAAGTTATTAATAGTGGTATTAAAGCTATCTGGTTATATTCCAACTTGCTAAATACAAGTTATTAACAGTGGTATCAGAGCCATAGCCATCTGGTTATATTCCAAGTTGTTAAGTTGTCAGATTTTATAGTAAATTCTTAGTATGTTCTGTGGTTGCAGCATTGTCTGATCTTTCACATCAGAAAAGAATTGTTCTAGAGTTTATTGACTAAAAGTTTCTAGTAGTATTTGTGGTTATTGGATATAAGTATGGTGAAGTGGAAAGTGCATGTCTAGGAAAGGTTCTGGCCAAGGAAAGACCAGGTATTTAAGTGGTCCATTGTGACTCACCTCTCTTATTGTGACTCACCTCTCTTATCTGGAAACCTATCTGGTGTACTATTTATAATTACTGTCACTATTTTAACATACAGTACTATTCACGTATACGGTACTGTCTATATATATGTACAGTATTATTCATTGTGAAACAGTGGTAGTTAAACAAATTGTGATGAATCAGATGGCAGCAGTGTTTGAGATTGAAAAGTTCAATGGAAGCAATTTCTCATTATAGAAAATGAAAATAAAGGCGGTATTGAGAAAAGATAATTACCTAGTTGGAATGTACGATTGGTAATGCTTGGTAATTTTACAATTGTATAATTACCTAGCAGCAATGTATGATTGTATAATTACCTAGCAGAAAAGATAATTATCTAGTAGCAAAAGATAATTTTATGTGGTCAAACCCTCTCTCTAATATTGTAAGAGTGTACAACATTTACAAGGAAAGAACAAAAGATAGAAGAAGAAAGTTATTGATTGGGATGCATATAGAGTGAAAAACTCCCACTTAGTTATAGTTGGAGTGGATGACAATTTTGAAATTTAATTAAGAGAAATGTGTGGCTCACATTTCTTCTTTTCCACCATCAACTCTCAACCATAATTTTTATATCTATCAAATGAATGGTTAGGAATAGTTCTAGCATTTTAGGCCTTGATGGGTCTTAATTAGTTTGGGCTTGAAAGTGGCTTCATTATTTCTTCATTTATTTATCGTTGAAGTTAAAAGCAGAGGAAGTTAGACGATGAGAAGATTCATAACATGACTTCCTTTTGGATTCTCACCGTTTAACTTTCATTACTCCAGATAGACTTTCCTTGTTTTTTTTCCTGGCGTTTTTATAATCCAGTGATATTTATGTATAAATAAAAATATTTGGTTAAGATTATATCACTTTTTTCCTCACTTATGTAAAGGGGAAGGAAATGATCATAACATTTGGTTTCATCATTAAGTAAATGATGTAAGCGGTGTGTATTATTTGAAACCAATATACAGTGGTCTCTCTCTTTTGTAATTTTCTTTCAAGGTTAAATAAAAACAGTAAAAAAGTTGATATTCTCTGGTCTCTATTTATTTATTTGATATTTCATTGTAATTTTCTTTCAAGGTTAAATGCAAACAGTAAAAAGTTAGTAATTCTCTAATCTCTATTTATTTATTTGATATTTCATTTTTTTACAATATGATTATCAATACAATCGAATGCAGGTAAAAATGATCTTCTGATGTGTGATTTATATATATCTTAATATTCTTATTTATTTATTTATACGTAAAATATAAGATTGACAAATACTATATTTTAACGGAATCTATATATAGTTATGAATTTATTTACAACATGTTTCGATAATATATTTTCATAAACGGGGAAAATTGAAATTATAAAAGTTAAAGCTGTCTGTATATAATTATGGATTCATTTACAATATGCTTCGATAATATTTTTTCATAAACGGGGAAAATTGAAATTATAAAAGTTAAAGCTGTCTGTATATAATTATGGATTCATTTACAATATGCTTCGATAATATTTTTTCATAAACAAGGAAAATTGGAATTATAAAAGTTGGAGCTATGCTAGTGGTGGTCACGGTTCGGTTTTTGGGAAACCGTCGGTTTCTATTCCATGGCCACTGTAACTGAACCGAGAAAATTGGTTTGGTTTTCGGTTTCGAACCGTCGGTTCGGTGGTTTGGTTTCGGTTTTGGTTTCAATTTGGGTCGGTTTCGGTTTCCGGTTTTTTCGGTTTCGGTTTCAGTTTTATTATTATTGTTTTTACAAAACTTAATTTAAAAAAAAAATGTCCAACAACAAATTCATTTTTTTTTGACAAATTAAGAAAAATTGTGGGACATTTAACATTTTATATAGTAATAAGCCTAATCCATATCCAAGTAATCCAACTCATCAATTAGTAAACCCATCCAACAAATTTTCTCCCACTCCCATGGCGTGCTGTCATTAGTGACAATTTTTTTTAATATGTTAACCGCCGGTTTTGGTCGGTTTTTGACCAACCTTAACTGTAACTGAATCGGTTACGAAACCGATTTCGTAATCGGCGGTTACTGTTACGATTACGATTTCGGTTCTAGTTTCGGTTTTTTAGACCCGGTTTCGGTTTGGTACCCACGGTTTAACCAAACCGTGGGCACCTCTAAGCTATGCGGCTATGCCTATCAAGTGAAGAAAGTTAGGTCCATAATATTCATAACATTATGGTATTTTTTTGAGAAAAAAATGTAACATCACAGGATTTGGCTAAGACCCGTTGAGAAATTTTTTTTATTGTTTTTATTCAATAAAACTGAGAAAAGTAAACAAAACCATTTTAATGGTAACATTTGGTTAAAGGGAAAATTGCAATAAAGTACCTTAACTTTATCTCAAATTATAATTAGACTGAATATTTGTCTAAATTATAGATAAGTACACTTAACCTAACAATAAGATTTAACGGTTGACAAGACAAATATTACGGAATATCCCTCTAATCATCTTACTTAATTATCAATGATCATAATAAGTTCAAATTATTTTATCAATTCTCAATGATCATCCATGGATTAGTCATTTTAAATCACTATACTGTAATATTATTATCAAAACAGATATTATTAAACAATACATATATTTTTTAAAGAAAATCGTACATATCTATAAAAAAAACACAAAAGTCAAAACCCATCCAAGATTTTTTTTTTAAAAAAAAGTGACTCAAAACACAATAACATAGCAGATTCAATGAATTCCAAATACAAAAAACGCATAAATGAACTTATTCATTAAAAGAATGATACAACCAAAAAATTCTTAAAAATAAGCACCACTAAAATCGGGAAAAAATAATAATAACATTAATTCAAGTTGGATATCCTTCAATTTAGGAGAGATCTTATTTTTCTCTATTTTGGAGGAGAGAGAAACAATAGAGTAGGAGAAACGATTCTCTCTCCTCTATTGTAATAGATATAATTGTTTCTCTCTCTTGATGAAGAGAGAAATGTTCTTCTCTCCAATGGAGAGGAGAATCTCGTTCTTCTCTTCCACGGAGAAGAAATTATTTTGAGAGAATTTCGTTTCTATCTCCAATGGATTGCTTCTCTCTCTTTCTGAGAAGAGGGAATTGAATTAAATTGAATTTTATTATTTTTTAATATTTCATCGCTTTAAATATTAGAACCTTTAGTTGAAAAATGTTAGAACCTAAAAAATAGTTATTATTAATTCATACACTAATAAAGCATTAATTTATTATAATCACGTTATTATAAATAATATTTATTAAAATTTAATTGAACAATAATTTATTAAAGAAAATAAATAATAATAATGAAAATATAAGTTAGTTGAATATATAAATAGAAATAGGGACAGAGATAGAGAGTGTGGTGGGAGTGAAAAAAAAATTAGAGATAGAATCTTGAAGAAATATTCCCTTTTAGAGCATCTCCCACCCATCTCTATCTTTATCTCTAAAATAGAGTTTGAAAATGGAATATTCTTTCCAGATTCTATCTCTAAAAAATTTTCACTCCCACCACACTCTCTATTCTTATCTCTATCTCTATTTTTATCTCTATCTCCATTCCTATTTCTATTTATATTCCTCAAATAACTTATATTTTCATTATTATTTTTTAGTTTCTTTAATAAATTATTGTTCAACTAAATTTTAACAAATATTATTTATAATAACATTTGTATTTTTTTTTTACTTTTTTTATAAATATAATGTTTTATTAGTGTATGAATTTATAAATATCTTACTAATAAATAAATACACCACCCATCAATTTATTTGGAGCATTTGTTACTAATTTGTTGTTGTATCAAACTTTCTCAACCAATTAAATACATCACCCATCAATTCATTTTTTTATAAATAGCTACTCTGGTTACTTCACCATCCACTTCACCGTCTACTTCACATTTTATAAAAATTTAGTAGATATGAAAAAAAAAACACTCACAACTCGGGTGGATATGAAAGTCATTTGGATGGCTTTCCAAAATATTAATGTCTTTGGACATTATATCATATGTTATGTTGTTATTATTTAAGGTTTTTATTTTTTTATCCTTATTTTAATATTTTTATGTTATTGTAATTTTTAATATTAATATTTATTGTTTCAATACTATGTTTCAGTTTTTATTGTATTACTAACTTATAATTATCAATATGTAATAATAGATTTATTTTTATAACATAAAATAATTTTTTTAGAGAAAATTATAACAAAATAATAATATGAAGAACAAATGATAAAGTATGGTAAATAAAAAATTATTCAATATTGGACCAATTTTAAAGATCTAGATGAGACTTTTCTAATGGTATAATTTTTATGTTAATATAATGTATAAATTAAAATTTATTATACATTAATTGAATTTAATGGAAAATGTAAAAGGATATAAAATGAATAAAAAAATATTGAAAAGTGAATTTAAAGATGGAATAGTGCTTCTCTAAATTTTGAGATGGAATAGAAACTCTAAAAAATTATGTTGGAGACAACAATTTAGAGATGAGTGAGAGTAACTCTGTCTCTAAATGGTCTTGGAGAGATGAATATAGAGATGGGTGTGAGATGCTCTTAGAACTCTATTTTAGAGATAAAAATAGAGTTTGGATTGGAGATGCTCTTATGCAAGCCTGACTTGTGAAAAAAAAAAGATGTTATAATAGACGTTCTGTTAATAATTGTGTCTCCAATACAGCCGTGCATATTCAACCTCAAGCTGACGTGGTCAAAAAAAATATTAGACATTGTCAACATGACCGTCTACTTTCAGACGGTCTGTTGCACAACTTTTTTTAGGTTGACTCAACAAACATTTAAAATTGACATTAATTTTTTTAAGAAAATAAAATAAAAAAAATAGCTAGAAAATAAAATTGTACACGTCATTAAAACAAACCAAATATTAAGTTGATTGTCTATCAATTTCATGATTATACCATATAGGAAGCAAATCTCTTAATTTGTTATCATGTCAATAATTATGGATATACCATCTATTTTTACGGCAGAGATTCTTTTGAACATTTTAAACTTTTATTCTATACGTGGGTGTCATTTATCATTTTAAAATGCCAAGTTTAGAGTGATTTGACCATAGGTGCAGAATGTAGATATTGCCATTTAAAAATATTATTTACCCACCCAATTTATAAGTATATCCACCATTAAAATTTCGAAATTAAATAGCTGATATAAGCACCCAATTAAATGGCAATAATATCCTCATTTTAGATTGCTGCTATGTGCCTGTGTGTTCTGGTGCTTCTGTTTCTGGTGTTTTTCGTTTCCCGATTGCTTCTTCAATGTTTTGAAATTTTATATCAATGTCCCAAGAAAATTAAACACAAACCCCAGTAAAAAAAATTACTTAAAAGCAATCATTCAAGTCATTCACTCAATGAGGAACACCTTAATATCGATAAACTTAACATATACATTCAGGATCGAAGAACAGTTCAATTTTGAAGCTCTCAATTGACTTCTCTCTTTCTTCTAAATACAACAAAAACTTTCAATCCTTTATAAAAAGATATTAGGACAAATCAGTCTATCACATCTAAAAATGTGATTCATGTACTGATGTACATGTTTTGTAATACCCGGAATCATCTTTGGAAAGGAAAAAAAGAATAAAATATTATGAAAATATTAAATGTAATAAAATACAATAAAAAAGAGTTAGACTTGTAATAAAAAGGATTCATTAATAGTTTCTTCCTGGTTAATAAAATTAGGGTTACATACATACCGTGTTATATATATATATATATATATATATATATATATATATATATCATTTAAATTCAGTAAAGAAAGAAAGAAAAAATTAAAAAATTAGAGAAAGAGTCGTTTTCCCTAGATACAAAGGAAGGGAGGAAGGGTGATTCTAGACTTAGTGATTTATTTTTATCCATGTGATGTTAGAGATTATTCATAATTGTTTTAGAGATTTTATGGACAATTTGTTTGACAATTAAGGTATGACAATAGAAACAATTTGAAAATATTATTGTTCATCAATGATTTTCGTGTTTGGACTTTTAATTATGAAAATAGACATCCTTACATGTGTTCCAAAATTCGTTTTACTCTAAAATGTTAAACACACTATTTTTGGTAGATTTTTAAAGTGGATCTAGCTGAACTGAAATTTCTTTATTTTAACTATATAAACTGATTTCGAAAATTATTTGGCATACTTAGAATTTTTCAAAAATTATGAAATTTAACTCACTGAAATTTTTATTTGCCTAGTATATATAATGTTAAATTTTGTGATTTGGATATTTGTATATATTTAGTTAAAGAATTTCGAACCATAAAAGGTCATAGTTGGAGTTTTTATGACTGATTTATAAGACCCCAAAATAAATTGTTTTTAAAATAGTATTTGATACTCAATTGTATGTGTCTAATTGTCTAATGCCTGCCTTCAAAATTTTAGATGCTTTTATAAAGGGAATAATTTATTAAAAATCCGAGAGTGAAGGCTACTTGGTACGGAAATTTATGTTGTAATTTTGAGATAAATTTGGAGATAAATTTAGTGAGGTTACTTGAAGAGTTACAGAAACTAAAATTTTATATAATGGTATTTATATATCGTTTGGGTTGTGGTAAAATTTGATGTTGATTGAACGTTTATTGAATTTATTAAAGAGTGGTGTTATTGACACACCTCTACTGATATATTCATGCCCCACTTTTTTAATTATATAATATTCTCTTTTTTACTTTATCAAAATTACTTAAATAGACATACAATTTAGGAAAGAAATCTTCTATAAGGTAAATTTATTAAAATCTCACATTCCTTTTTCAAAAAAAAAAACACAGTAATCTGTTTCTTTAAAAAAAAATTTAACTCTTAAACCCTAAAATCTGTTTTTTACATTAATATAAAATATTATGGAAGAGTATGAAAACGATATCAAGAATATGGAAGAATTCTCTAAAAACAATATCAAACATCTTGAAGAATTGTCTGAGAATGACATAAAACAAGAATTGTCTGACAATGATAGTATGCATCTGGAAACAATTCATTCTCTAGAAATAAGTTTGAAGTTTACTTTTTCTTTAGATTCATATCAAGCTGTGTTGAAGTACCCGGTTATTTTTTATTTTTTCTTTTCCATCATGAAATAAGAAGAAAAAAAAACTAAAAAGAAATAAGAAATAAGAAGAAAAAAAAATCAATCAATGGAGGTGAGAGAGATGTATACAGATACAGAGATAGAGAGATCATATATGATATATATTAAGTTTCAAAAATAAGTAAAATGGGTAGTTTTGGAAATAGACCAAAAATTTAATAAAAACATTTAATTTAATTTAATTTAATCAAAATTTTAAGAAGTGAGGCATGAATAGATCAGTAGGGGGTGTGCCAATAGCACAACTCTTTATTAAAAATAGATAACTCATGTTGAGTCTTGGAGATATTTGGAAGAAGTAAAAACTTTGAGATTATTTAGGTTTCTTAAACGTATTTATATGCGGTTATTTCTATGCATTTAGGTCATGAGAGATTGGGATTATGACTAGTGTTTTGACGAGAGGTAAGTAAACTCATTCATGACGTATTATGTTTTCAAATGTTTATATATTAGGTAAATAAACTCATCCATGACCATGACATATTATGTTTTCAAATGTATATATATTGTATGAGTAAATCCATTCATGATGTTTTACCATTTATGTTATGAAATATATAATTACAAGTATAATGTATATTTATTGTTTTCTACTTCGTTGTTATTTATTTAACGATTCATACTTCATTATTATTTGTTTAACACTGTACTTATTCAATCAAATTATTTTGATAAAAAGTTTATATAAAGCGTTTTGAACCAATTCCTTTCTCAAAATCCAACTACATATTAATATATTGATTGTTATTTTTTAATTTTTTTTTCTTTGAAAAGACTATTGATTATTTTTTATAACCAACATTTTACTGAAAAATTAATAAATTTTATAAATTAATAATTTAAACTCATTTTAGTAAAATTTAAATTACCTGTCGGAAAATGATGAATTATCGACATCAATTGTCACTATCGAAAATAGTTCGTCGGTAATAGACATTTTTTTTTATATAGTGCGACTCCTTGAACGACTAAACATTTAGTTATTAATTCCTTATAATCGGTCCGCAAGGCATACTTTGGAGGAAAAGAATATCACCATAAATTATTAAAATATTAGCACTAGCCCCCCTCGAACTTTACGCGAGTTTTTATTTTTCTCCCTGAACTCTCATTTTCTTTGCATTTTGTTCAAAATCATCACACCGTCCATTTTTCTATCATGACAAATTACACCAAGTTCCCATGATTATATGTATAATTGCATCAAACCGAAAATAATATAATAATATAACCTAAATACCTCTTTGACCAAATTTTAAAAATAAAAATTTAAAATCAAAAATTGAAATATTGGTTAAATAATAATAAAATTCTGAATTTTTTGATAAAGAAAATTAAATAAATAGAGAAATGAAAAAAAATTAAATTGATTTAACAATTATTTAAATTATCTTTTTTATTTAAATATCCCTAATATAAAACCTAGATGAATTATAATTTACATTATCCTTTTCTATTTAAATATCTCTAAATATCGCTTGTTCATTCACAAAAACAAGGGTATTAATAATGTCAAAAATAAAAATTAAAAATTAATGAATAATAATAATAATAATAAATATAATAACAATAATAAAATAATAAAATAATATTAATGATAACAATAATCATAATATAAAATAATAATAATAGTAATATAAAAAATTAATAATAAATTATATTTAAAACAAATAGGTAGATATTTAGATTGATCTCCACCATATGTTTCAAATATTCATGGTGGCGATCAAATTACAAAAAATAAATAATAATAAGAAAAACAAAATTACAAGAAATTTGACAAAACAATATTTTTAATTTATTATTATTTTTTATATTACTATTATTATTTTTTATATTATTATTATTATCATACACGGGAACTTGTGACATACTATTACCACTTCACATAGATACTTGTGACATAATATTGTCGCGAAAAAATATTATTATTATTATCATACACGGGAACTTGTGACATACTATTGCCGCTTCACATAGATACTTGTGACATAATATTGTCTCGACACACAGGTAGTTGTGACACTATGAAACACGAGCTATGTATTTTCTGTCTAATAATAGATGATTAACATATACTGCTTATGCCGTAAAATTATATGTTTACCATGTTATAAAGTAATTAATTTGTATTGGCTATTTCCGTAAAATTACAGTGTTTTAAATTATGATTATTATATGATCCTTTGATTAAATATTGTTTATATTGTTTTATAAAATGTTTAAGATTTAAGAATATGAACGAATACGATTTTAAGTGTTGCTTCAACTGTTTTGTTGATATTAAGTCCGTAAATTGTATTAAATGTTAATTCATATTTTATAAAATATTTCATTGTTTAAATTCTCCAAAAAGTTTATTATCAAGGTTTGAATGTAAAAGTTTTACAAAAGTTATCTTATTTTAAATGTTATGTAATTTATTTACCAAGTTGACAGTTCATTCCTCGTCGCGACCATTTTACAAATTAAGTTATTGGATATAGAAAGGATGATGCTTATATTAGCATATTAAAGATATGTATCACTGGAAGATTTAATGTCGTGTGTGTACGTGTTCTACGGATTTGATTTATTTAATGTTTTAATTATGTTAGACTTTGGAGATTTTACGAAATGAATTGTATCAAGTTTGGGTTTTGTAATTTGTGGATATATCAGTGAAGAACCGACTTGTTAATACCTGTGAATTAAGGTTTTGTAATGTCTGAATTAATCACGTAACATCCCGGACTGTTCGGTATCGGATTTGGGGTGTTACATTTTTTCTTATACGTACATAATAAATCTTAGAGATCAGTATTATAAATGTGATTCATGTGAAAACTACGATGAATGTAGACAGGTTCTAGATTTTCAAAAATCTAATTTTCCAACATTAACCAATTGCATTTGCAAAAAATGGAAGAAAAACAACAATTTATAATTCGATTTGATCCTAATTTATAGAAGATCTTGATTAGAAATTGAAAAGTTCTATGTCGTGTCTGATAATTTTTATTTTTTTTGGAATCCATGACCTAAACAACTCGATCACCTCCTCTCTACATAATGACAAACCAATTTCACACTTGGGCATGCAAAATATATCTGAATTCTGAATGCAATTATAATTAGGACAATAGTTGAGATTGAGTATTGTTTTTGCAACGGAGATAGTCCTGAGAGAATTTGCAGTCGAGGAATTATGTGTTGGACTGTTGGTGCAATAGATGGGGAAAGTATTTTGATTTATTTTTAATTAAAGTTAATATTTGTCCTTTTTAGTCATTTTATTTAGGGTTATTTTGTAATAAAGTTTGAGAGTTTCTCTTTACAGTCCACTATTTTTCTTTTTACACTCCATTTCAAAAGATACTTCATTCTAAAAATTTAAAATTTTAAAAATTTCTAAAAACACCATTTTTTTTCCCAAAACTATCCATTTTATCTTTTGGCACTCTCATTCTAAAGACACTCCATCTAAAAATTTTAAATTTCTAAAGACACTTCATTTTATTTTAATATTACCTATTTTGAATACTTATCTTTAGAAAATTTGAATTGGTAAATGGAAATGATATGTGAAGTAATCAAATAAAAATAAAATAGAGAATAAAACTGAACAAAAGTGAGAAGATCAAAATAATAAGAAAACCGTTTTAGAGATCAAACTATTAAAATAGGAAAACAATATATTTTTTTCTCTTTTGGATTTTAAGTTGAGTAAAAAAAATTCAATTGAGTAAAAAATAATTTTAAATATATTTTTCTAGAAAAAACAAAATTTATATATATATATATATATATTATAGTGATTGTGATGATTGAATGTGGGTGGTATTTGAGAAAAAAAATGATATCAAATTTGGTTGAACCGGAAAACAGGAAAACTCTATAATGATATTTATAAAAATTGAGAAAATTTGCTTTGATCCGGTCTGTATGCACTTGTCAGTACTTATCCATAATTTACGGCCCAAATGCAATGCAAAAATGATATTTATATCAGTGCGCACTGAGGAGAAAATGACTGATATATGAAAATTTTCACTTTAGTACGCACTGATAAATATTTATCAGTGCGTTACATGTGGACCATTAGATTCAATTGTTTTGACCCAGTTTATATACACTTGTCAGTGCTTATCCATAATCTACGGTCAACATACAATGCACAAATGATATTTATATCAGTGCGCACTGAGGAGAAAAGAACTGATATAGGAAAATTTCCACTTCAGTGCGCACTGATAAATATTTATCAGTGCGCTGTATGTGGACCATTAGATTCAATTGCTTTGACCCAGTCTGTATGCACTTGTCAGTGTTTATCCATAATCTATGGCACACATGCAATGCACTGATGATATTTATAAAAAGAACTGATATAGAAAAAATTTCACTTTAGTGTGTACTGATAAATATTTATCAGTGCGTTGCATGTGAACCATTAGATTCAATTGCTTTAACCCAGTCTGTATGCACTTGTCAGTGTTTACCCATAATCTATGGCCCACATGCAATGCACTGATGATATTTATAAAAATGACTGATATAGAAAAATTTTCACTTCAGTGTGCACTGATAAATATTTATCAGTGCGTTGCATGTGAACCATTATATTCAATTGTTTTGACCTAGTCTGTTTGCACTTGTCAGTGATTATCCATAATCTATGACCCACATACAATGCTCTGATGATATTTATATCAGTGCACACTAAGGAGAAAATGACTATACATATATATACACACACTAGTGATTATAACGACGTATGGTTTGATGGTGTGTGAGAAAAAAATTATTTTGAAAAGAAGAAGGAGATATTTTAGGAATTGAAAAACAGGAAAAAGAAACTAAAAATGGAAAGAAAAAAACTTGTTTTCTAAAAAAATTGGTTTTGAGCGCCTTTAAAATTTTATTGTCTCGTTTAGTAATTTTAACTTATGTTAAAATTAGTATTAATAATAAAAAAAATAGAGTGTAAACAGATAATTAATTGATTGTTAATAGCATTTCGATCTCTAAAGTTTTTAAATAAAATATGGGTGTGTAATGGGTGGCAATATCGCCCGCCCTTTGATAATATGTATGTGTGTGTAATTGTTGTCGTAAAAGAACCGACTTTGATCAATTATATGAACTTAGCTTCAATCTGTTTGAATTGTACCTCTTAGGGCTTCGATCAAATCAGGATTTGGAGAGGTATAGACGCGAATCCAAAACCTCATATTGTCCCTACGAGGGACAGATCACTGATCTCCGTTTCACACAACATTGATCAAGTGTTTAATAGACACGCCTGCGTGGGGCTGTAACTACTTTTTCCATAGCTCCATTACCGGTCTCTTTTTTGTAATACGAGTTTCGTCTTTCAATATATGTAATGAGTATTTTTTTCACACTTTTCCTCTAAAATGGTTATTTTGAATCGAATTTTTCATCTACACCGTTATGATAGCTTCCGATCAATTGGGTGGACACTACATTAATTTCCCCTAAAAAAAAAACCATGTGACCCATGACTTCCATTACCGGTCTCTTGTTTCAAAATCCAGTTTCATTTTTCCTGTTTTGTCAAGGCAACACTTGCAATTTTTTTTCCTCCATAGATTTCCTTCCCTACCCACACTAATGCCATTAATTATTTCTCATTGACTCATTCCTCTCTAGGTGGTCCAAAGTTGTCCTTCTTGCACCTACTCATCTTCAACCCTAGCTAATTTTATCTCCCTCTCTCTCAAGACCTCATTGTTTCTCAGAGAGCCACTTCAATCACCATAAATGACTACTAATTATAACTCAAATTCAATTCAAATTATATTCAAGGCCACTAGCTAGTTTATGCTATGAAGAGTAATTAATTATCATTGAACTCTCTTATCTACCCTTCAATTTACTTCTACAACAGAACTGAATGACTAATTAACGAGAGATTTTTGTAATCTTAGTTCCAGTGATTTATTTAGTATAATTTTGTTTGTGGAATGAATGGAACCAAAATGTAATACGAATAATTTTCGTTTGTAATTTGAACTTTGACAATATATCTAATTAATCTCATAATGAAATGGATACTAATGTAAAAACATGTTTTATGGTGAATATGTAACTCTTTGTTTTTATCATATGTACAAACCTTTGTTTGTGTAACATTGAGACAATTAAAAAAAAACACACAAAATAAAGAAATGACCATCGATAATATAGCTAATAGAAAGATGCTAAAGAAGTTGAATAACATTTATGGCACGTCCGTTTAAATTGTGCATGTCTCCTTTATATTGTGATAGAGATTCAAATCTCATATTTATCTATAAAATTATAAAGTACTGAGAGGTATATTTTCTATTTTAAAAATTACTTTATAAATTATATTTATAGTTATTCATCTCCTCAAATTTGGAGGAATCTCTTATATAAATAGTGTCAGACTTATTCTAATTCAACTTGTTGTCTAGGACGGGATTCCTATATAAAGAATAAAGGTCACAAATCATCAAGTGGGTATTAATTTAATAACATGATAGATGCTATTGTTTGATTTTGCATGGTTGATAGTTGACATGTTTGAATTTACTTATTCGTAATCAAGGCAGTTGCCATGATTTGGTCGCCTAACCCATGACAATAAAGTTTTATTACTTTTAAATTATAATTATGTAAATGACAATCTCATTCGTTACATGCGATATTGAATTGCGTCGTTGACGGTAGCCGAGTTGCCGTCCATCTTTACCTTTTCTTGTATTTCTCTTTAGATACTCCAAAAAAAAAAAAATCAATTTCAATTCCATTCTCATTTGTCAACTTTTTATTTTTTATTTTTAATATTACATTATAATATAAATTTAGATTTTTTTAGAAAGAAAAAAGACAATCGAACTTTGCAATTTTATGGTACGAGCATGAAAGACACTCGAACCTATAAATTCTGACAGTCCTATCATAATCATTTTTATAGTAATTCAAAAAAAAAGTTGGATTATATATGTATATAATTATTTTAAAAGTATTTATATTTACAATTTGATAAAAAAAAATCTCGGTACGCATTTCTAATTTTGTGCACATGCATTTGTTATATATAATATTTGTAGTTTTGTAAAATTTAGTACGTTGTTGATGTGATTTGTGAATTAAAATAGTTACATCATGGGTTTAGTAGGTTTTTTCAATACCCATAAGTTGGGTAAGTTTCAATTTTGGCAGCTTTGAATTATTTGGTCATTTTTGTTCCATATAATACTGTGATGCAATTCGAATCAAAGATATTATCGGACTGGATGAATATTTTGAACGAGATGAATGTTTTTCCTATCCAAGTCATATCTGACTGTGATTTATTTGGTCACCTTTTGAACTACAAATCTCATAATAAATTGTCTGCACAAAACTTAAGGACCAGGGTATTTATTTTTTTAAACACCAACTATCCTTCTTAAATTACCATTAGTCCACTATCCAATTTTTTTAATGGAAATAATTGATATTATCTTAAATTCGAATTGTTGTATCTATATATATATATATACATACATGACGATTCGAATTTAAGATAATTTTGATAGTAATTAATTAAATAAAGTAACAATATTATATTAACTTAAATCCTACACTTTTACAGCAATAATAGGCTATCCACAAATTTGTTCATATCCATAACCCAAATGAGAAGGAGTTGTCCAAAATCATATCACCCACCTCGTGATATTATGATTAACATGATGTTGGTAATTCATATTTTGGCATGAATTTTAAATTTTCAACTATCCAGAATATTACTACATTATAGTGTTTGAACTTTGAATAATATTTATAATTTGATTTCAAATATGACACGGATTTTCTTAATATTTAATCATTGATATACTCTTGATTCAAGTATTAAAAATTGTTACGTAATATCAAAATTGAATTATATTTTTAATTAAATTTCAAAAATATTTCATTTTCTCATCTATCGAATAAATGAATAATTAAACGTTGAAGTTGAAATTGCAAATTTAAATTAACATATATCACTGTCTAAATTTATAAGTAAAATGAAATTTTCAATTAAAAGCATTATTTATTTATTTATTTTTGTCAAGCGAACTTTGGTTGAGTGATAGGCTGCACATCACAGAATGATAATACGTGTTCGAGTCATATATTCTATCAAAATCCAATACTTTAATAGTTAAAATAAATTTATGAATTATTATATTAAAAATAGTTAGTATATCTATAACCATATATAAGGAAAATAAATCATTATATCTTTTACGATATAATACTAAATTACTAATTAGACCATCTCCGATGCATATGTCAATATAATATCAAATTTGGTATAAAAAATAGTAAAATGTTATATTTAACACATCATTTTAGCATTTGAATGTAAAATTCTATTTGTTAAACTATTTTTTATTTTTATTATTATTTAAAATTATAAAAGGAAATAAATATAGTCAATGCATTCAATGAATGCATTGAAATTTTTTTAGAATCTTTTCAATCTTAATTTTCCTTACTAAATTTGTTAAATTTTTATTATTTAAAATTTAAAAATTCAACAAATACGGTTACATTTATTGTACCAACTTTGGTATAAAGTATAACATATGTCAAATTTGGCATAACTTTTGGCACTGCATTGGATCATGTTTTTTTTACTTTGTACTAAATTATAGCATTGGTGATGCTCTTACTGTATTACAGTGGTGGTACCATATGCATTTTACAAGTTGAAAAGTTTTCTTTCGATTTTTGGGATTAGTTTATTTTTTTACACTATATATCCACATATCTAGACCAAATATTTTTTTTAAAGTTTTTTTTACCATTGATAAGATTTAAACCGCTGATTTGAGAATCATTTACTCAAACTCAAAGTCTGTCCATCTACCGGCTAACCTATGCTTCTAGAGACAATATGATATATAAGAGTAGTTATCCGTATATGCATTGCCTGAACTTGAGCTATATTTGTAATAATTTTTAAAAAAATACTATTTCATAATGAAATATCTTAATATAAAGGGTTATTATCAATTTAATCCCTAAATTTTTGAGAAACATCAATTTTTTAAGTTTGTTTGCTTTTTTTAACTCATGGTCCTTTATTTTTTTCAAAAATTCATCAAATTGGTCCATTTGACCAACATTTAAACGGTCAAAGGTTACAAAAGAGCAAAATGACGTCTTTACCCTGACCATTTAATTCCTTTAAAAAAATAGAAAATAAAAATTCTAAAAATAAAAAAATAATACAAATTAAAAATTATAAAAATACAAATTAAAAACTATAAAAATACAAATAAAAAAAAAACAAAATTAAAAATTCCATCAATTAGATTTTCAATATAAAAATAATTCATTAATTTTTTTAAGTAGATTTGGGAACGTTCCCATATCTATGAATATGAAATTGTCAATAGTAAAATTTATTTTATTTTTGAATTTTTTTATATAAAAATTTATAATACTGATTTTAATGAATTTTGTTCTTAAAAAAAATTGATTTTTTATTTTTTTTATATATATAAATAGATCTCCTCTATTCATCTTAGAGTTGGACGGTGGAGATTTAAAACATTTTTCTTTTTCTATTATTTTTGTTGACACGTGGCAATTGTTTTTTATTTATAAGTTTAAAGATAAAAAATACCCCTGGAACTATTAAATTGGACTAACCGTTGACAAACAGAGGGATCTATTTGAAGCATTTTTTAAAAGTAAGGGATCACGGGTTGTAAAAAAGCAAACACGCTTAAAAAATTGATATTTCTCCAAAATTAGGGACTTAATTGATAATACCCCTAATATAAAATGATGATATCATTCTTTTTCTTTCGTGGAAACCTATAACAAAACCACGTCCACACAAATAAAGGGCAGAGAAAAAATAAAAAAATAAAAAAACGAAAATTTCAAAGGTCTCTGTAACTGACCGACCTATAATTTAAAAAAAAAACAAACAAACGCAGCTAGCAGAGCAGACACGGCAATATATAGTTAGCAACAAAATAAAGCCTTGAAAATCAAAAAATAAAATACAAAAATAAATAAGGGAAACGATCGAAACAAAATAAAACGACCGATTCTGTTATGATTTATGAACCTTAGAACCTATGACCATTTGTAAAATAATTACAGATAACGCCAGCTCACCATTTTAGGGTTTCCTTTTCATCTGTCTTCTTATTTTCTAATTTCATTTCTATTTGGGAATTTTGTGTGTGAGAAAGAGAGAGAGAAAGAGGAGGAAAGGTAGAGGTTAGGTTTTTGGGAGATAATGAGAGAGTCTAATACGGATCTATTCGACCCGAGAACGGACATGGACTCCGATTTCTCCCGCGGAGCTTCTTCCTCCGATGGAGATTTCGGCTTCGCTTTCAACGACAGTAATTTCTCCGACCGGATTCTTCGGATCGAGATCATGGAAGATTCGCTCGATGACAGTCCCGACGGTGAGGGCTGCAACAGTATCGCCGATTGGGCCAGGCACCGGAAGAGGCGGCGTGAAGATATCAAGAAGGACAACGGTCTGTTTTTCAAATTTATAATTTGAATTTTTTTTTGCTTTTTTTATCAATTTATTATAAAAAATTGATTTGATTAATGTTATGTTTTGTTGATTTGATTATCTAAAACTATGCTCGGTGCACCTAAAAGACGAGGAAAACCGAATACAATTGAAAGCTTAGCGTTTCTCGTACTATATTTTTGATGCTTTATAATGACAGGAAGTATAATATCTGGATGTTATTATAATCGGATTTTCAATAATCATTAAGTTTCGTTTGGGTTAGAGAATTGTTTTGAGATTTCATTTTACGGGGTTGACATAGTTTTTTTTATTATTATTAAATATTAAATATTTTTTAATTGTATGTACACTTTTCATTTCTTTTTGTTATTGATGATGAATCATAAAAGGAGGGAGAGAAAAACAAAACTATCAGACATATTGTCTGAGTGCCATAAAGTCGTCTCCATCACATTTTCTGGATTATTGGCAACCAATTACTGTCCTCTTGCAATATTTTTAGTCGTTATTTGGTGTTGTTAAAAGCTCTGGTTTAGTTATAATTGGATTATTTGGAAAGGCACAAATTCAAATTAAGAAAATGATATGGGTTCTTGTCTTCTTGATAGATTTAATGGTGGCAAAGAGTTTATTTGGTTGACTTGTTGAGGGTGAGACTTTCTTATGCTGGGACGAGTCAATTGATTTCATATTTTACAATCATAAGTTTAGTACATCAATTATTGATGGGTAGATGATAAAATCATTATGAGAAATGGGTATGGAATTGCACCTTCCTTGCTTTGTTATCTGCCTTTATTTGTTTGTTGCAGTTGTACTAAATCCGGAACCCTGGTTTATATCCCCATCATTGTAGATTGATGTTTACAATATTTTTTCAGCTTTGGATCTCATTGCTTGCCCAGTTGAGGAGCAGATTTTAAATGGTAACCAGCCTGATATCGATGATTGTGTGGGCTGTGAAAATCAAGATGAGGAAGCGGATGCAATGATTGAAGAGTCACCTTCAGGTAGTAATACTTTTTAAATATTTTAAATCAAGCTGTTGTCATTGTATTTTCAAAAAGAAAATATATATCTTTCTGGTTGAAATATTGATGAGATTTGCTTGAGGACCTGTATTTTTATATCTTTTTGTTTTGGAGTAGGAACAACATCATCCAAGCAAGACATAAATGTAAACTTGTGTTAGTTGAAGGGTGATGGACAAGTGAAGAACAGAATAAGAATACAGGAAAGATGAGAGAATTTTGGTATACCTGTGCAAAAATATATGTGCATTGCTAGTTTGCTACAGGCTTCAATGGAGATGATTATTTCTTTCGCTTTCGTTTTTGAATCTATTCCTCTTGAATGCTTCAAAGTTGGCCATGTAGAGAAATTTTAAATAGTAGTTTCGGCTGATTTTTGTACATGGGGTCTCTACTAGTTCTTTTAATGTAATCTGTCATATTACTATTACACACTTTGTTAATTACTTCTTGTGTTAGTGCTAAAAATAAACCTCTCTTTCACTGTCTATATATATATATATATATATATATATGTAACTTTCTAGTGCGGGATCCCACACGAATTTTTTGTGCGGAATCCTGCACTTGATAATTTCTATATATGTATATTTCAATGGAGGAGAGTAATTTGGGTCTTCGAAAAAAATTCCGTGATTAACTGCTCTGGCATCTTATTTCCTTCATGCTTTACAAAATCTAAGGCTGTTTAGGATTTTTGTAGGGGATGAAACTATACCTGGCAATGATTCAAGCTGGAGCATGGATTGTTCTACAGTTGTGAGAATTAAGACGTTACACATAAGCTCTCCTATATTAGCAGCCAAGAGTCCATTTTTCTACAAGGTAGGATCATTAATATTGTTATTTTTTAAATGTTGTTTTTAATGTTTCTTCTTGCTATATTCACCGATAGTTCTTTTCCGTCCTTTATGTTTATTTATAGCTCTTCTCAAATGGGATGAAGGAGTCAGAACAGCGGCATGTAACCCTGCGAATCAATTCTTCTGGTATGGTCCATTCGGAAATTATTACTTTCACTAGCAGTCTGTCTGTCCTTTTTTGTCCTTGTGGAATACTTGATTGAGGTTAATTGTTTAGTCTGGTAGTTTGTAGTCAATTCTAATTGTATAATAATAGGTGTAACCGTGTAACTCTACAGAGTTGGCTCACAATTGTCATGCCTTTTCTGAACAGAGGAAGCTGCCCTCATGGAGCTTTTGAACTTTATGTATAGCAATACCTTATCTACTACCACAGCTCCTGCTTTGCTTGATGTGCTAATGGCTGCTGACAAATTTGAGGTTGCTTCATGCATGAGATACTGCAGTCGACTGTTGAGGAACACACCCATGACACCAGAATCTGCAATGCTTTATTTGGAGCTTCCCTCCAGCGTCTTGATGGCTGATGCAGTCCTTCCATTGACTGATGCTGCAAGACAGTACCTTGCATCCCGTTACAAGGACATAACCAAGTAAGCTCCTTTGTGCCAGTATAGTGTTTTCTTGAAATTGGAACATGATGTTTATTTATATTTTGAGGATTTATTTTATTTATTTAAATGCTTGTGAGAAATAATTGTGTTCATAGTGTGAATTGTTAGGAAACTTATTTTTGAATTTTGTGCTTATGACCAGGTTTCAGGAGGAAGTGATGGCTTTACCTCTTGCTGGTATTGAGGCAATATTGTCCAGTGATGATCTTCAAATTGCTTCAGAAGATGCTGTATATGATTTTGTTTTGAAGTGGGCCAGGGCCCAGTATCCAATACAGAAGGATAGGCAAGAAGTTTTGGGTTCTCGTCTAGGACGGTTTATTCGCTTTCCTTACATGACCTGCCGGAAGCTTAAGAAAGTTCTGCAATGTCAGGACTTTGATCCTGAGGTTTCATCAAAGTTAGTCCTTGAGGCCCTTTTTTTTAAGGCTGATGCTCCTCACAGGCAACGAACTTTGACTGCAGAGGAGTCTGCCTCAAATCGTCGCTTTGTGGAACGTGCGTACAAGTATCGACCTGTTAAGGTGGTGGAATTCGAGCTTCCTCGGCAGCAATGTGTGGTTTACCTGGATTTGAAGCGAGAGGAGTGTATTAATTTGTTACCCTCTGGCCGGGTTTATTCTCAAGCATTCCACTTGGGAGGACAAGGATTCTTCCTGTCCGCACACTGCAACATGGACCAGCAGAGCTCTTTCCAATGTTTTGGACTGTTTCTTGGTATGCAGGAAAAGGGATCCGTAAGTTTTGCCGTGGATTATGAGTTTGCAGCAAGGTCGAAGCCAACAGAGGAGTTTGTCAGCAAATATAAAGGAAACTACACCTTTACCGGCGGCAAGGCAGTCGGCTACCGAAACTTATTTGCTATACCATGGACTTCATTCACGGCGGAGGACAGTCCTTACTTCATAAATGGCATCCTTCATCTTAGAGCCGAGCTCACAATCAAGCAGTAACTTCTCTCATTATTCTCCTCCAAGCTTCCAACTGATTTATAACTTTTGGTAGCACTAACCTCTTTTTTCTCTCTCTCTCTCTCTCTCTCTCTCTCGAGACACTGGAACTGTAATAAGTAGGCACTGCGGACAAAATAGAATTTCCCCCCGTTGTAGGCTGAATTTTGCTTCGAAATTGAGTGGGAAAAAAATGTAAATGTGATTTGGGATACTTTTAAGTTATCGGTGTGTGTTCTCGCTGGTTTCAGTTTAAGAAGCTCCTTACACTTATCTAGCTTGCGTTGGTATTTATTTATTTATTTATTTCAATCCAATATACGAGCATATAAAATAAAAACAATGATTTTATTTCGATCCTAAATTAATTATAACGTTTACGAATTACTATTTCTTTTGAAGACTTCCAGAGAATATACATATAATTTCAGGACCGTCCATTGGTTGTGGATCCCTATATGTTGTAGAAGCCAAAAACAGACCTTAGGCCCAACCTTCAAGCCCCTGACAGAGTCAGCAGCATATTCCGGTCAAGTCCATACCTTCGGGTCGACCCAATAAGCCTGTCAAGTGATGATAAGCCATTTGATTTAGTGCCCGTTTGTCCAAATAGATCTTTTCGCCAAACAACTATAGCCTTGTTATGCAGCTGTTTTTGGGTCCATTTTTATTTTTGTGTTTCTAAAAATGATTTTGAATTCGCGTTCGTTAACCGTTTTTTATTTTATTTTCAAAAAATAAAAAGCAAAATGAAAAGCAAAATGAAAAACAAAACCAATGTTAATAGTGATATATTTAAAAAACACAAAATACTTGTTTTTGTTTTTTATTTTATTTTATATATATATTATTATTTTTTGAAAAAAAAATTTACTGCTTTTTTTATTCTTTTCCATACTGTCTTCGTCATATCTTTCTTCATCTCATCTTCTTTCGTCATCTCTTTCTTCTCTTCTTCTCTTCATCTTCTCCAATCTGTTTCTCTTCATCTTCTTTTCTTCTTATTGTCGCCGATCTGCTCCTCCAAGAGTAGATCGGCTCCTATATTTTTGTTTAATTTTTTTCCTTTTTTTTGTTTTGAAAGGTTTTATTTTTGTTTTTTGTTTCAGACATAACAAGTAACACATCACAAAGAGTTTATCAACAAATATATATATATATATATATATATATATATATTATAACATAAAAATATTGGAGCAGCATTTATTTTAAATTTAAAATCATAATAGTTCATCAAAGAGGTTTTATCCGGTTATTATGAGCTATTAGATAATTATTTGGTATGAATTATTGGTCTATATTTTGTTCAAATTATGAAATTATAATATGAAAAATAATAGAAAAATAATAAATTTTTGATATTTTTCAGTTAATCTACCAGACGAGTTTTTTCCGTTTTCATTTTCAGAATACAGCTTTCAGTATATGCTACCAGACGCGTTTTTAGATTTCGAAACTGAAATCAAAAACACTGTTTTCATTTCCATTTTCATTTTTCTTTTCAAAAATCAGTCAACGAAAAACGCTTACAGGACGGAGCTTATAATTGTTTTACTTCGAAAACTTTATTTCTAATAGATCTACTATAAGTAGATCGTTTACCGATAGGGGTTTTTCAAAAGCCAAACCAAAAGCTCTTAGTCTAGCTTCAGTTGTAACGTAATTGAGTGGGAAGAAGCCTATAAATATAATGTTCCTCTAATTGAAAGGGGATTCTGATATCTCTCAGTTTCTAAAGCTTTTTGCGTGCTGAAATTCTGCTTAAACAATGATTCAGACCACATCTTGAACATTTTCCAACGATTAACTTTTCCCATGATCACCTCTATCATCTCTAAAATCCTAGTATCAATCAAAAAAATGTTCAGTCCAAACGAATTTAAGGCTAAAAACGATCGCCCACCATTTTTCTTTTTCTTTCGGTTTCCAATTTCTGTTCATTTTCATCTTTTTTACAGATTTAAAGAGTAATCGACAATCTCAGTTCGATTTGTTAGACCAAATTATCTGGACATAACTTACATCCGACCCGATCCACAGTATCGGCCATCTACATATTATATATTACCAATTAAATCGGACGGTTGTGAATTTTAATAAGTGTAGAAGCTAACACTATAAGTTACAATTTCATTCGAGTCGCACAAGTGTGCCGGAATAGATTCCTCCATCCATCCATCCATCCATCCATCCATCTCGCTTGAAGGACCTTGACACGTAAAGGGTAAAATCGTCAACTTATTCCGTTTTTCCTACCGACTCACGGAGTAGGTCTTAGAAAACGACCACAATCACAATTTCTTTACCTAAACGGACAAGGGTAATTACCGTCAAGCGATGTCTATATATAACTTCCAAAAGTCTCCAATTTCCACAACCACAAAGCAAGCTCTCGTGTACCCAACGCAACCTTTGAAGAGAGAAGAAGAAGACTACTCCGATATCTGAAGAAGAAAAAAGAAGGTCGAGAAGAGATTCGCGAAGATGCCGAAGAATAAAGGAAAGGGAGGCAAGAATCGCAAGAGAGGAAAGAACGAGGCCGACGACGAGAAGCGAGAGCTGATCTTCAAAGAAGACGGTCAAGAATACGCTCAGGTCCTCCGTATGCTCGGAAACGGCCGCTGCGAAGCCATGTGCATCGACGGCTCAAAGCGTCTATGTCACATCCGCGGCAAGATGCACAAGAAGGTCTGGATTGCTGCCGGTGACATCATCCTCGTCGGTCTCAGAGACTACCAGGACGATAAAGCTGATGTCATCCTTAAATACATGCCTGACGAGGCCAGGCTCTTGAAAGCCTATGGTGAGTTGCCAGAGAATACTAGATTGAATGAAGGAATTGCTGCTGGTATTGATGACGACGACGACGGTGGCGCCGATGATTATATTGAGTTTGAGGACGAAGATATCGATAAGATCTAAACTGCTTTAAGTCGTTTATCTATTTTCTTTTTATATATAACTTTTTTTTTTAACGACTATCATGAAAATATGTTGTTGTATTCTGATATCTGCTATGATAAATTTGATGCAATAATAGCCAAGTTAGTATTACCTTTTTTTTCTTAAAATAACTTATGTTTAAATTTTGATGATGCTGATTATGATTTAAGTTCTTGTGAACTTGTGGCTTGTGTGGTGGGTGATGTTGCTGGTAAAAAGTGTTTGTGATTCTCAATTGTTATTTGTAGCTTTTTCTGAGTGGAATTTGTTTATGGTTTAATATAGATAGGTTAATTGAATAGATGATGAATTTTGTAAGACTATGAATTTATTGTTTACTAGGATTTGCCTAGTTTTTGAGTTGATTCTAATCTGTAATCTGTTTGTGTTTTCCCAATCTAGTTAACTGCAATTATAAGAGGAAGTTTGTTAGCCAATTCAGTACTTTCATTAAATCAACTATGAATTCAATTATGAATTGACTAAACTCAATATCATTTGATGGGACTTTATGTTTTACAGGAATATTGTTGGCAATTGCTGTTTTGCTTGCATTTATCATGTAGAAATGATAAATTAGGTGTTTACATACAACATTTATGTATTACTAACAGAGTAATTAGGTGGTTGCATGCATCATGCATGTATTCATGACTAACAGAGCAGGGCAATTTTGCTCGAGGTGTGTATATAGTTCTTATAAACCATATTATCATAAACCATCTGGTCTTTGGGTCATCGAAAATTGTTCGGCTTTGTGCCACCAGAATGATAGAGGTAAACTTGCTGAAACATTGTTTTGTGTTCTGTTTATTCTCTTAATGCTTACTTACATGTGCTCAATTTGAGTACACGGTGAATTTTGCTTGTCAGCATCTTCATTCATATTCTTTGATCATATACTTTGATGTGGCTCTTAGCAAATTCCAACAGATGCTTCTTAACCTTCTCTTTTAGATTATATGAAAAACATGAGGAGAATGAACCATTTATAAATGTGATATGGTACCAAAATTCATGTTGATTCTGCTTTCAGTTTGCTGAATAAATACGAAAAGGACTTTCTAGAGCCGAAGCCGTGGCCTCATGAGCAAGGACTACACTGTGGTCTGAAGGGTCCATGGTTGCTTCTTAAAAAAATAAACAAACAAGAAAAGCAATCACAACAATTAAGCCATACACGAATATAAAATTGTTGAATTTTATGTTATCACTTGAACAAACTGGGAAATACGAGGATGAGAGGAATTCATAGACGCCCTACTCTACATTACAAGGTACAATACTACAATGCCTCTTATATAGGGAAATAGAGGACCAAAACAAATGATCACTGAAAACAAACATAAATTGTTGCCAGATGATAATGTTTTATTCAGTTCCAGAAATCTTCTTCTTAATTGCTTCAATATCCGTAGCCAGTTCTTTTCTGCTTTGCTGAGGAAGGAAAAATCAAGCCATCAGAAAGTTGTTTAATAACATACACAGTGCCTTGTTGTTTATTAGTTAAGTTCCCCACACCACACCAGCTAAAATGAGTAAATTTAGTCTGGAACTGATAAGTATCACTGAAAGTCTGAAACTGAGTTTCAATTTATTCGAAATGAAAGATGTGAAACAGAAACGCGTTAAAAGATAGTATAGTATGTAATTTCCGTTTACCTAAAATGAGGCTGAGATTTGGAACAATTTATAGCTTACCATTCAAAACACATCAAAGCAATAAATCAAGTACTCGCGTAGTTTTCGTGTCATGTTAATCTTACCTTGAAGAGAAGGTATCTGTACACAAACCATCCAGTGTAACCAAGCCCAACCAACTCCAAGAGCTTTGGCACCTGACAACATTACCACAACATTTCATATTGGTTCAGGTAGTGTTCAGGAAGAGAAAAGGAAATTGGAATAACTTAATATAACCGAATATAAGAAAAAGCATGTCAACAAAAATCACATACCAAAGGGATTGAATTGATGGCACCAACAACAATTGATGATAGCCAAATTCCAACTATCGCCCCGCCTCCATAGAGGAGTACGGTGGACTTGTTTTCAACTCCGTCCCACTAGTAAGCATAACCAAAAAGGAATCATCAAATCCTAGTGAAATTAGATTACAGAGACCTGAAAGTTGTACCGATGGTAGGAGTATTCAAGGAGGAAATAGTGAGGGCTTAGCAGCCGATTCTCACCTTTTCCTTCAAGTCTGTAAAAAGTTCATTAGCATCAAGAGATGTCTCTTCTGAAGAAGAAGCTCTAATCTGGACTGAAGAAAACCTTCGCGATTCTGTTTGAAACACAGCATGTTCATTTAGAATTACTATCAAACCAAACTTTGTTAAAGTAAAACAAACTAGTAAACAATAAATTAGCTAAGATTGATGAAAAAGAGACACTAGAATAGACATGATTGTTGGATAATCACTGGACTCAAAAGCTTAACCTCTAAGAATGACAACATATGTTCCTTAGTTCAGTGAAATCCAATAAAACAATGCAAGTCTGTCTGCACATGTTTTTATAAGTCCTAAGGTGCACAACATCTCAAACTGTGAAAAATACAACACCACATTAGACCCCTATTGTTCTGTTATATGTTCTCAGATTCGATTCTCTATAATTTGATCACTCTGGTTCCATCCTCATGAAAAAATGTTCACAACTCTCAAAATAATAATGTTATAAAGTTAGCTTCACCTTGAACTTTTCATATCTATTTATATGTTTGAACTTTCTATTCTCAATTAAAATTTCTCCATACAAAACCACACAAATTGTCTACAGGCACTCTCAAAATTAATACTTCTTATTTAATAAAATTCCTCAGGAGGATTATTTAATAAATTAGACTAACTTTCAAACAGAACCAGTCACAAGTAAGTAATGTTTTATTTTTCGAAATGTATATAAAAAATAAAAATAAAAAACCCAACTAAAAATTGAACTTATGAGGAACAAAAATGCCAACATTTTTACCTGAAACTTGTTTGATGGAAATGGAAGAGAAGGATGATGTGGGCAAGCGAGGAGGGAGGTTTGGAAGAGCGGAGCAGCGAGTGGTGGTGACTGGGACACGTGGAGTCAAAACAGCTGAGGCCGCCGTATACGCCGTCGCTGCCATTGATTCTTCTTATCTTGTCTTTTTTATTTTAATTTTAAATTTTTTTCATAAAAAAATTATTATTATGATGTTTTGTATATGGAGATGGTTTGGCTTGGTTTATCCTTGGTTGATATTTTGGTGCTCTATTTCAGACACCGATTTCGTTGCTTGACACGTGGACTCACTCAGGATTCTGATTGGTTGACTCCCTATCTGCAATCCACGTTTTGAGTTTTCCAACGCATGGCTTAGGCAACTCCATAGGGTTTGTATCCTCTGCTTCCGTTACTACAGATTCTTCTTATTGCTCATTTGCGACATGTCGTTTCTATTATGGTCTTGTCGTTTAAACGCCAATTGACTTATCAAACTATAAACTATAGACAATTTTTTTTTATAGAAATCCTAAATTATCACTAGTAATTATTGCTAAACAATCCATTATCATATCTAATAATCTATGAATCTGTAATCATGTTTGATAATTAATCTAATGAAGTAATGATTAGAAACTTTTGCTTCGATCATCGAGTCAAACTTCTATGTGTTGTCAATCTTTTTCTTGGGATGTATTAACATTTAAATTTAACAGTTTAGTACAATATATGAATATGTGGTGTTGACAGTTCATTGGTCACACCATTTTGACATTAATTTAAATAAATATTTTAGACAATCTAAACTTGATACATAAATCATGATTGAATTTGATGAATAGCTATCGAAAAATTGAGGGTGGTCTGGGTTGATGTAGCGGGTACGTGAAAAGATAGGTGTTGTATTGTTTTATGGACAAAACCCAAATGATCGGGGCCGGACAACCCACTAAGTCTGTCTAAGATTTTCTATTTTCATTTCGCTTTTGACTCAGTAATTTGTTGGCATTAACAAGCGCATCATTTTCCAAGTGTCATGCAAATTAGAAGCCGGCCAGTTCAGCAAAAGCAACCAAGTGAAATCCATGACCAACCATTTCACTTTACAGTTTACACTCATCATCAATAAACAATATTCAAAAACTAATATCAATGATAATTCCATTAAAAAATAAATAAGATTTTGTTATTTCAAATATTAATTTGATGTAAAATATAACAAAATCTAAATTTGAAGGTATATAAGAGGGGTTTGGTTAGTTCATAGTTGGACCCCTCTGTCATGACCAACTAATCCAACTATCTTGGAAGTTGGAACCACAACACAACTGATCAAATTTTGTTGCTTTTATTTTATCAAATATCTTTATTATTTCAGACTTTTAGTGTCACTATTACAACCAGACCCCTCCTCTCTCTCTCTAATTGACCCATTTTGTATTGCTGCTTTCTCTCTTATGACCCTCTCCAACTCATCCCACTATACCCTCTACAACTTCTCTAACAATGCCAAGAAGATCGCGACATATATTTATAACATTTTGAAACATTCAATTCAGACTTATGAGATCTCTCAAGTTTTCTTTTTTGGTTCAGTGAATTCGGTTCACCTTCTCAAACAACAAAAAAACAAAAAACTAAAAGCCACCCCCACCTTTTATCTTTGTTAATTTCCATGCAACAAATAAATAAACATTGCTTCGTTTGGTGCATTGAAAACCGTGGTGGATTTGGTTTCGTTTCTTGTTTATATATAAACAAGAAAGAAAACTAGTTTCGGATGCAGAAGAAGATGAGTCTTTTTTATGGGTTTCTTGTTGAATTTCATTGAACAGCATGAATGACACAAAGAAGCTTTAATGGGGTCTGTTAAACAAAGTGGGGACAATATCGTCTCTGTGATCTCGATCTTTTCACTACTTCTATGTTCATCAATGGCACAATCACAAAACTCATCAAACACTTACGATCCTGAATTATTACAAGCCCTGTTTCATAGTTACGCGAACGAGACACTATCGAGACATCACACAGGTAATCTATACAGCATCTCTCTCCCATCTAACTTCACCACCGTACAAGTTTCAGTTGTCAGACTTCGTAGCGGTAGATTTTGGTCTATAGGAGCAAATTTCAGTTATTTTCAGATCCCAAAAAGAGTTATTCCAAGACCTTATGCCAAGAGAATCGCTATAGTTTATGACAATTTAGGCAATTTGTCATCTTATTACTATAAAGTCCCAAATCATTCTTTGGTTGCTCCTGTTGTTGGATTCATTGGCTATGATGCTTCAAATTTAAGTGCTTTAAATAATGAGAAACTCACATTCAGTGTCACGGACAATCCTATTTTGATTTCTTTTCCACAAATTTCGCTAGAAGATCATAAAAATGTGACACCAAAATGTGTCAAATTTGGTGATGGTGGGTCGGTTGAGTTCAGCAACATGACACAGCCTAATGTATGTGTCGCGCAAGGTGCAGGACATTTTTCAGTTGTGGTGCCGTCGCCACCGCCTACTCTGAAAAAAGAAGAGAAGCAGCATTGGAAGAGGTGGGTGGTGGGATTTGTGGGTGGTTTTCTTGGGTTGATTTTGTTGATTGTGGTTGGGGTGATAGTTTTTATGGTGTTGAGAAGGAAGAAGATTAAAGAAATGGAGAACGAATCCGAAAAAGGAGTGGCTTTCGATACATTTTGGATCGGAAGAAGTAGAATGCCTTCAGCTACCATGATGAGAACCCAACCGGCTCTTGAAGATGACTATGTTGCTTAGACATCATATATAAATTCACTTCTTGTACATGTTTTTTTTATTAGATTGACCAAAGAAAATTCTTTCCAGTTTGATCACATTTTGATTCAGAGAATTTAATTTATTTATTACTCTATTTTGAAATTTTGCTGGTAGCTATTAAATTGTTGCTTGGATTTCATCAAATTTTACTACAATTGCTGTAAAAATGTAAACATCTGATCAGTCTATTGATTGGAGGTCACAGAGCTGGTGAAGTGGAAAATTAGGAGGATCAAAATAAGAGCCACTCAAAATGGCTTTTGTAACAAGCTTGTTTGCTGCATCTGTTGCATGTATTCCATCCCAGCTTACATAATTTTCAGGGTCACTACAAGCTCCGGCTGTCAAAGTGCTTCCATTGATCTCCTTTGTGTTTCCACAATAAACTCGAGGATCGAAATTATGATCACCGCCACCGTATCCGCAACAAGCCTTGGTTCCATACTTGAGTCCATGTGATGTGGGATGTTGGAAGAGCTCTAGCAACACGGCGTGGACGTCTACGTATATGAGGGAAGAATTCGGAAGAGTTGGTCTGGTTTGTGACAGTTTGTCCTTCAACATGTTATTGTATTCTACCACAGCTTGGTTGTAAGAGATTGAACAGCCGTACATGTCAATGTCCGAACAGTTGTGAGGAACCAGAAATGAAGGATAACAACCCACTGGTGCAAGATTCAATACCCAAAATGTTCGCCCACCTAAAGCATATAGCTCCTGTAAAATTTGATGAGACAAAAATTAATTAACATTAACATTGATCACATATATATGGTTATTGATATATTATGGCGTGTTTACTAATCAAAAATACTAATGAGTGAAAAAAAAACATAATTCTTGATTGATAATCAAATCAAATGTTGTGGTTTCCATACAAAAGTTAGGAACTAAGTTGATGTCGGAAAGAGAACTGAGTTCCCCCTCCTACCCAAGAAATCAAGTTTTATTTCCTATAGAACTTTTCATTCCCTATTAGTAAACGTGTCCTAAATTAATGCATAACATTCAATTAGGCTGGCAGCCCGAAAGGTGCTGCTGGAGTCGGCATGGTACTGTATGATAGTATATATATTACCTTGATTGTGCCGGCAATTTGGGAAACCACTTCAGGGAGGTACTGCTTTACTCCTCCTATACCAATAGCTGCTAAATTGGAAGTAAAATCATTCTGACCAATGTAAAATGTATAGAGAGATTTTCTGAAAATATACGAGGGAGGCAGCTTTGTAGAACCTAACAAACAACAATTTCATTCTAGGTCATTTACTTTAGTGAACAAAGGTTAAATAAAAAATTGAAGTCCATTGGAGAAAATTAACAAAGTGGTTGAGATCACTATGCAGTGCAATTGATAATGGAGGGTACCATTTTCAGAGCAGTGAAATTCATCAACTTTAGCCTTGAATTGCTTCATTTGGTTAAGTTGGATAGCAAGAGAAAAGGGGCTGATCCCAGTAACGAACAGGGAAGTATTAGGCAAAAGCACAGTTGATGCTAATGTCGCGTAGTTGGCCCCGTGTCTATAGTCTGATCCGATTGACTGCAAATACGGGCTCAGGAATGGCAACCCCAGAGCTTGAGCTGTCAAGTGAAAAATATACAATAGGTGAATAAATTTAACCATATTCAGTACGTACACGTGAATTCGAGGATTTTAACTCTATAACGTTACAGAGTTTACAACGTCTAGAATTCACACATGAGGATTGTTATATATATATATATATATATATATATATTGGTTTGGTGAGACATCAATGTCTCTTAGTCTGTGGCTTTTGGACTGTATATTATCTATTATTGGAGTCTATCTTCAATGATAATAATCCAAACTTTTTGCCTAAAATTCTACAACCATAATTTTTTTTTTATATATAAATCTGTGTTCTATTTTAAGCAGAAGATACAAGAGCTTAGATCCAAATCTGAAAAGGAAAATCTTCCATTCATTATTGTCATCCGGCAAACGGCAATAAACAGCCTAAGAAAGAGATTTTTTGCTTGAGATAAAAGTATTGAATTTGCATATATTTATGAAAAAAGAGAAGCTTAGGAAGCTAGCTATTTATAAAAATTGCATATATTACCTAAGAAATCAACGATGAGCCTGCCATCAGAAGCACGACCAGTGGGTCTCTTGAAGTAGGTGATCCCAAAAGGACCAGACTGTGCTGGAAAAGCTGCCCAAAACCCACCTGTGTCTGTATTTGAGTCTCCAAAGTTGAAGATTGCCTCGTATTCACATTTTGAATAACTAGAACCACTCAACATTGCTATGAATATAATCACCACCACCCAAACCAGTGAAAACTTCCTGAAAATAGAAAACATTTGCAGTAACAGCAGACTCATCTTTTTATCACCAGAGGGTATATATAACTCTAGACAAGTTGTTGTTGTTGTTGTTTGTGGAATTATATATATACATACACACACTAGTGATCCCAAGGAGCCTCAACGCCTGGCAAGTGGCAAGTCAGCAAAATGCTTATTTTGGTGATGTTGTGCTGTTAAATTGTGTCGATCCATTATCACCTCAGAGCAACTCCAACTCATACTTTATATTTATCTTTATCTCTAAGATGGAATTTCAGAAGAGAATATTCCTTCAGATTTCATCTTTAGATTTTTTTCACTCTAACCAAACGGTCTCTCTATCTCTATCTCTATCTCTATCTCTAAATAATTTACATTATCATTATTGTTTTTGAATAATGTTAACAACTAGAAAAATGATAAAGGAGGAAAATATTTATTGTATTTATTGTCTCAATCAATACAATAAATGTATTTTTGTAATAAATATTTTTTCTCTTTTAAAATTTTTATAGCTGTTAAAACTACCTATTATTTTTTACTTCAATAAAAAAATTCAAATAATCATGGAACTAGAGGAAACATGATTGAATAATAAGTAATGCTACTTTGTCAAATTTAATGTCCAAATCTGGTGTCCAAATGATGTGGCAACGTATAACACTTTAATCCATTCATTTATATTGAATTATATTTACATTATTTAAATGAATGTATTAGAGTGTTGCCACATCATTTAGACACCAGATTTGAGCAAAATAACATTACTCTGGAATAATATATTTTCTATTTAACATAGTTATATATATATAATATGGTAAGAAATGAAATGAAAGAATTTGAATGGATTTCTAATATTGTGTTTGGATTGTTAAATGAGGGAGAAAGGAAATGAAAATGAAAGAAAGTAAAGGAAAAAGAGGGAATAATTTCTTCTTGTTTCACCCAATTTGGTTTCCACCCAAGTTTGGAAGGAAAATGAGGGAAAGAAATCCAGAATTAATGATTTTTTCAATATCCCAAAACTAACCATATTATTATTGGGTATTCATATTGTTAAAAAAAATAATATTTTCGTAAATAGAATAAAATGAATTTATTTATTTCTCCCTTCCAAATAAAATTGATTTCATTTCCTTTCTTTTATATTTATAAGGGTAGTGTTAATCTGTACCCTTAAAGCCTTAAGGCACAAGTTAACCACTGTATAATTACTATAAAAAGAAACTATTTATTACACTAATACATTTATTACATAGATTGAATAAAAAAGAACAATAAATGTTTTCCTTTTAAGGTTGTTAACATGTACCCTTAGGGCAGTGCATAGGTTAACATTACCTATTTATAATCATTCAAACAACAACCTTTAAAAATACTTCTTCTTTTTCCTTTCCTTTCCTTTCTTTTCCTTTCCTCGTTTACATTTCCTTTCTCTCATATTTCACCAACTTTCCTTTCTCTCATATTCCATCAATCAAAACATAGTGTTAGATGAAACATTTATAATGATATAATTTTTATGAATTTAGTAACTAAAACTTATTATATATTAATTGAATTTAATTAAAAAGGTAAAAAGGATATAAATGTCATATAATTATTAACATGAGGGTAAACATGTAATAAAAAATGTAAAAAGTAAATAGAGATAGAGAATGTGGTGAGATTCAAAAAAAAATTAGAGATAGAATCTGAAAGGAATATTTCCTTTTAAAACTGTATTTTAGAGATAGAGATAGAGATAGAGTTTATGTAGGAAATACTCTATTCTAAGAGTATGATTGGAGCATGTGGTACTCTATTTTAGAGTACCATTAGATGCTCTAATGGATGACAAATGACCTACATGTGAAACCCATTCTTTGGAATTAATGGTAAGTGGATACTTTTATGTCATTTTCTATTTAAAGTGGGTAAAAATGCTTAGTTGCTTAGTAGTATCCAAGTAAATTAAAGTTTATCAGTGTTTTTTTTTTCTTCTTTTTGTGCCGGATTCCAATAGATAACATTCCTGGTAAATAGTACAAAATTTGTAGATTCCATAGATCAACCACTTATATATAATGAAAAGTTCAAAATTTGGGGGTACAGAGTCTAGCTTGTTTTGTATTATGATCATGCAATTTTATTGCTTGTTAGGTATGTAATACTTCAGCTTGAGTGGATGGAAGCGATGGACCGATGGTTTTCACGACTACGGCACTATCTCAATGCATACCAAAACCATAATTGAACTAACTTTTCTTGCCCAATGTGGCTGTTTATTCAGCTGTATAATATTTTATGTTCGAGTTGTTGGTATAGCAAAAAATAATAAACAAATTTATTTCTCATGCAAAATAAAGGAATGTCGGTTAGCATGATAAAAGCCAAATTGAAGTGCATGACCCAGTTGGATAAAGCTACATAAAACTCTTTAACAAAACACACCTAGTAGGATCAAGATTCAAGTAGCTCAGTGATTGGAGACTTCAAAAAAAACTTCAACTTCAACTTACCGTGATATTTGTAAATACCCTCTCATTTGCTTATTAAATCGTAAAGTATAGTGAAATCCTCTCATACAGTGAGAGTTATATTCCAAGCTAGAGATTGATCTAAACAAATCCCAACAAACACTTTTATTCGAACCTCACCACAGGCAGAAACCACGTGACTTAGTGAGCAGTGATAACTGGTTCAAGCCCAAAAGTCTTTTTTGCTGACCCATCTCCACATCACTGACTAAAAATCTAAAGGCAGTCTTCAAAACTGAAGTTGATGATGGGATTCACAGATTATAGCATTCAAATGGGCTCCAACGTAATCCATAAAAAGACAAAAACTGAGCCCATCAGTTTTAAGTCCATTAAAGTCAAAGCCTATAACTTTTGTGAAAGTGGTCCATAGTGTTGGGTAAGTAATCACAACAGGACTATATAAGGTTGATTCATTAATAAAACCCGTCGTACATGTACCATGAGAACATAAGGTTACGGGTTTAAGTTGTATCTCTGAAAAAATGAATTTATATAATAATATAATACTTTTAAAAAAATTTAATAAATAAATAGTCACAACCGTACCAATTGAGCTGGCTGATTCCCCGGTCCACTACAGAAAAAGGTTGAACATATTATTAACCCGCTCCTATAATTTCGACGATGCCATATTGCCATGCCAGTGCTGTCAACGTGTGAAAGGACTCAATTCTGACACATGACTTATTAACTTTATCATAGTATTATAGTACTAATGTAAGTTAGATGTATATTACAAGTGTCAATTAAGCTTCAAGTTTATAGCATACAGAGCCATACATACTTGCATGTCTAATCTAGATTGTTTGAAAATTTGGATAAGGAATGAAAAATGTTGCATTTTCTTTGGTCTATCCTTAATTTGTTTTATGTTAATGTGTTATTATTAGATGACATGACTAAGTTTGACTGAGAACAGTAATATTTTATTATTATTGTATTTTATATTTTTATCCCTTAAAAATGGGAAAGGTTAAAGATTTGTCTGATAAACAAATCAAAGATCTAATAAAACGTTATAATCAATCATTATACTTCTGTTTAAATATCTACTCTTATAATTAAGAAGAAAATATCCTTACGGTACATAACATATATAATATTGTAATTTTGTTCAAATTTGATATTTGATATTCAAATAATATGACTAATTCATTCATTTAAAACATACAAATCTAATTCAATCTAGATAAAGTATCATTATTGATATATATGTATGAGTAATGTTATACAAAATAAATAATTAACTTAAATTTCAATAAAAATGATGTGGAAAGTAAGTTGCCATTACCATACATAACATGAGATGATGTGATTAATGAAAAAATAATTTGACACGTCATTTGGATTGAAATTTGGTCTAAGTTTTTAGATTGTCTAACATTAGTGTGCGTGTATATATATATATATATATATATATATATATATATAGTTCATTTCTCTATCATAGCGCACGTATATAAAATTACATTACAAGTAGATTATAGATTATGGATAAGCACCGACAAGTGAATACAGACTGAATTAAAGCAATTAAATATAATGATCAACATACAAGATACTGATATATATTTAATATGTACACCGAAGAGAAATTATATATATATATATATTGTGGTGTTCATATAAATACGTATTTATATAAATATATGAGTATATTGAATTTAATTAGTTAGATTCAATTACTTTAATAATATTTATAGTTTTATCAAAATAATTGAATCCAATAACTCATATTTAATGTACTCATATTTAAACTACTCATATACGACGTTACTCGTATATTTATATATATTTGAAGAAACCGTCAAGACAACAAATTTAACTGAAGAATTCAAGCGTCAAGAGTCAAGACAACAAAAACGAGGAGTAATCAGAGTATGAACGGGGAGACCAGCTTTTCAGCAAAAGCGGCGGGTAGGGGCATTTTCGTGAATATGAAATTATACCGAGGATAAAAGGAGAATTATACACTCATTTGACTAAAAAACCGGATCCGATCTGAACATTTGCTTCAGGTCCACGTCAACAGGGACCCATCAATATTTTGCTTAGTAAACCATGTGCCTGCAAGACACGTCACTTTGTCGGACCAATGCCTTGTCTGATTAAACCCATTAAAAAAAATTTAGAAAAGAAGAAGGTCACCACGTCAGATCCTCCAATCACATGTCTCTTACTTGGCCCACCGTAAATCACGCATCGCCGTTGATATCGCCAGCTAATCAACGGCCCAGGTTCTCCTCTGACGTGGCCTTCTGACGATAACGTCACACCCCACTAGGCCCAGTCACATGCTCGCTTTTAATATCAATGCATTTGGAGTTTTGGACATGCCCGCTCGAATTACCCTTTCATAATTTCATTTAAATGTTCGTTAGATTCCGGGAAAAAATCCGGTGCAGCTGACTAATTCAAATCATACAATTTTCCTTTTTCCGATTCACAAATATATTATTAAAAAGTGTCGATACGACACCTATAAAACTTATTAATATATTTATATTTTATTAAAAAAATTAATTATAAAAATATTCCAATAAAAATTTATTAATAAGAATAAATTACTATAATTAAAAATAAATCAAATATTATATACACTCATTAATTATAAACATATAATCAATTATATTCATTTATTAAAAAAACTTACCTTACGATAAACCCTAATTTTTATGATAAGTCCTAATTAAACTTCTAATTTTATTTCAAGTATCAAAATTTCTCATCATCATATAAGTATTATATTGTTTTATCGTTCCTTTTATGTACAGTTATGAACTCAATCAATAAACAAAATATATTTTTTTTACTTTTTTTTTAAGATAGTTATAGATATCAATAATGTTTTTTTTTTAAATATTTGTATAAGTAAGAGAATTTCATATTGAAAATCTCTTGATCCTATATACGGTTTATGAAAATCTCTTTCTATTGGCACACTCCCTACTGATCTATTCATGTCCCTTTTTTAATTATATAATATTCTTTTTTTCCCTTTATCAAAATTACTTAAAGAGACATACAATTTAGGAAAGAAATCTTCTACAAAGTAAATCTATTAAAATTTTATATTCCTTTTCAAAAAAGAAAAAACCCAGTAATCTGTTTCTTAAAAAAAAATAAAAAAAATTAACTCTTAAACCCTAAAACATGCTTCTTACATACATCTAAAATATTATGAAAGAGTTTGAGAACGACGACATAAAGCAATAATTGTCTGACAATGACAGTGAGCATCTGAAAACAATTCATTCTCTTAAGATAAGTTTGAAGTTTATTTTTTTTCTTTAGAATGATATCAAGTTGTCGTTGTGTTGAAATACCTTATTATTTTTTATTTTTTATTTTTTCGTTTCCACAATGAAATAAGAAGAAGAAAAAAACTAAAAAAAAAGAAATATGAAGAAAAAAATTAAATCAATCAATGGAGATGAGAGAGATATATACATATACAGGGATAAGAGATAGAGAAATCATAAATGGTATGTATTAAATTTGAAAAATAAGTAAAATTGGTAGTTTTGGAAATAAACCAAAAAATTTAATACAAACATTTAATTTTATTTAATTAAATCAAAATTTTAAAAAATTGGGCATGAATAGATCAGTAGGGGGTATGTCAACAGCACCACTCTAATGTATATTAAAATGAATATATTTATTTCATTGAATTTATTATTGGCATTAAAATGAGTGTTTATAGTAATATTTATTTTTAAAATTTTATACATAAATATACTTATTAAATTTGATGTACTAATAATTTTTACGGGTGTCAATATCCGCATCCATTATTAAAACAAAAGTTTATATAATAGTTTAAGAATTCTAATGATATATTACTACAAAAAAAAAATCAAGAGAATTCTAGCATTCAACAAGAATACAAGATCTAGTTAAGGCATGGGGGTGTTGCTATAGAGGTCGTCTTACGGTCACTGCAAAGTGATGGCTACATTTTATGTTTAATTTTGTTTTGAAAAAACTTGTTTGATCCAGTTTATCTCCAGCCTAATATATGGTGGCTTTTGGTGAATTTTCTTAGTGTGATATTTACAATTCAGCCTGGGATTAATTTTGCTTTTTATTTTTTTATTTTTTATCTTTTATAATAAACTTTTTTTTTAAGTATCAAGAGAATTCTAAAAATATATATTTATATATAGTCAACAAAAGATCTAATGATATATGATCAAATTTGGTAGTCAATATTGCATTGTACCGGACAATTAAAATATATTAAAATAATATAATATACTATTTGGTGTAAACACTGTATTATAGTATTTTTGTATATTTTTTTATTGCAACCGTATTAACAAATACATCATATTCTGTGGTATTAGATTATATTGTATTAGAAAAAAAAAACACTTTTCTTTTCTCTTTCTTCTTAGTAAATATAGAATATTTATGAAACAATGTGTTATGCTGTTTATTTATTTTTTTATATAATTTCAAAATTATATTGAAAATATTTATTTTATTTATAAAAATATTATTTATTTAAAATTTTATACCAACAAAACTAAATATTTATTGATTTTTTATATAAAAATATTTATTGATTTATTCATGATAAAAATATTTGTAATGAATTATTTACTTTTTTCCATATTATAATTGTATAATATAATATATTACAATAGAGTTGTATTGGAATAACTTAATACAATATAATATAATGTATCACTAAACATAGATTTGTATTAATAATAATACAAGTTATTGGTTTAAACTTATGTCCAAACAATACGGAAAATAAATTGTAAGTAATATGTCATTCAAAATATCATATTTTCATATGAATAATACTATATTATCCAAAAAAGTGTTCAATTTTTTTGTTCAAATAATTATGAAACGATGTATTAACAGCGTAATAGCTATATATCAGCTTACGATATCATTTAAGCAAGTGTAAATGTGTTAGCAATGTAACATTACTTTTACACAATAATAATGCTAGTTACCAAAAACCTTGTGTAAAGAATGTGACAATTTGATTTATAGCAATCCTAAAGCTTTAGAGATGATAGATTGATGGCTGGGTAGCTAGAAATCTATTTATCACACATTTGGACAAATTTTTAGTTATAACTTATATCTCATATGTCATTTTCGGGTATAATTTTGGAAAAACAATTTAGATAAACTAGCATAATTTTCAATATAAATGGAGGAAAAGAGGGAATAAAAACTGGCAAGAAAAAAAAATTCGAAATAGAAGATTCGAACTCAAAACCTCAACAAAAGTTGAGTGATGGGATTACCAAAAACTATATGACAATGTTTGTTATATGAGATAGGATATGATAAGATTAATTTTAGTCCTATATATTATATATGCAAGCAACTTAACCCACAAATGTAGGACTAATTAGTCTCACCAAAAATGGTGGGAATGAAAATTAATCCCACCACTTTATACTTTTTATTTTCTTTTCAATTAATTTTATTAAATATATTTTAATAAGTAACAAAATATTTTATTTTAAAAATAATAATTTTTAAGTTTAACAAATAAAAATAAATACTAGTTTGTTTAAAATTGTTTTAAATATTTAAATATTAAAAAAAAAATTAATTTAAATAATTATTTTAACCAGTCCAATTTTATACATGTGAGGTGAGACTATTTAGTCCAATTTTGTTAAAAAAATTATTCTTCTCTTATTTTTTTAATTATAAAATGTTATATTTAAAAATATTAAATACTAATTTAAAATATTATTTTCTTTAATATTAATTAAATATATTTTTATTTCTTATTTTAAAATTTTAAAATATTTATTATTTAAAAATAAATTTATTTTTATATTAATCAATTTCATACTATATTAAATATTTTTAAAAACTTATCTTTTTATACAATCTCATATCACACAAAACATCTCATATCACACAAAACAAGAAATATAATTATTTTAATCATATTCCAGATAATACTAAACATATCACAATATTAATTTTAGTCTAATCCAATTAAATCCATTTTTATGAAAATAATCATCTCACGCACCAAGCGAGTTCTGTATACAACCACTATTAAACTATTTTTTAAAGCCACCGATTGCCACGTATCAAATTTTCAATAGTTTAGTGCACCAGTCAGCCGGTGCAATCGGGGCCATTTAGATTCCCCATGATAGAGCACGAAAAATAAATATAAAAGTTTGCTTGTACTATTAACTGAAGATTGAAAATTAATATAAAAGTTTTTTTCAATTTCCTCCACGTCCGATTGAATCGACGAAGAGGCGTGAGGAAAACATCCAATTGGATACAGGCACGTGGATTCCTCCCACGTTGAGATCTGGCAATGAAAAGTGGGTCATGTAAAATCGGGTTAATTACACTAACTTTACCTTAGTTTATTAAATCTAATAAAATTTCAAAAAAGTCATAAATTAACATAAACCCCCTTGTTATCAAGTCAATCTATTAACTTCAACGGTCGACTAACCTTGACAATTGGAAAGCCAAATATACATTTACCACAATATCCTAAACATAAAAAATATATTTTTAATTAAAATAGAAAAATTAAATTTTTAAAAGATAATCTATAGATGGTGAACTTTTAACAGTCTCCTACTTACTCGAAGAGATCTTCATTGATCTCGTAGATCTATCTCCTATAATTCGTAAATGAGGTTCTTTTGCAAATTGATAATGTTTCCATTAGAGGCCAATATATTATTTTTTTAAAAAAAATTAATAAAAAATATATTTAATATTTGGAATAATGTGATAAGGGTATATTTTGTTTTCTATATATTATAGTTAGTCAACCGTTAAAATTAACGGATTGGTTTGATGGCAATCAGAAGATAATATTTGCGTTAATTTAAAATATCCCATCAAACAGTAGATAATATTTACGTTAATTTAAAATATTCTTTTAAAATATTATAACATCAATAAAATAAAGGTAAATTAGCGCAATTAATCCTATAAAATCTCTAGAAAATCTAAAGGGGGAGACGTGAAGTGTGAGCTGGCTACGCAACCTCTCATGCTGGTGGGGCCCGTATGGTTCTGAGCTCCCTGCTGGGGACACGTCAGTGTCCTGACTACACACGCGACCGACACATGAGGGGACCACTTCCTAAGTACGTGTTTTGAATTTTGATGCCCTTTTCAAGCCAACTGACGCCTCGTTGGCAGAGATATTATCTAAGTTCTGTGAGCCGTGGCCTTGTCCTGGCCGTTGGATTTCACGATTTATAGCCCTCGATAATATAAACGTCATAGCGGGTCCTAAGGGATGAGGTGTTATGTATCTAATTTTTTATTTAATGATGCTTAGTACCCCTTGCGTGTACACGTGGCATTTAGTAAGGTGATTTTGAATCAGCATAGTGAATGGACGGCCAAGATTGAGGATTGCGTGATTTTCGAGTCAAAACAAAATGCGTCAGACATGAAGTGCTCTCCGCGTCGGAAAGAACAGGGCGCCTGCCTCTGAAATTACTTGAATTACCCTCCTCTTTCTTCAATTTACCATTGCTAGTCTGGTTACAACTTACAAGTGACAAGTGACAAGTGACAACAACAAGGCACAACTATTGACATGACACTATTCCATGACAAAAACTTGATCTACAAAGTCTACAGCTGACCATGAAAATCATTCTTATTTCATTTTTTGCAAGATGAGAAATAGAAAAAAAAAAGTTAATTTTTATTTTAGTTTTTAGCCTTGCTTTTTATTGCAGGTTTTGGAACTCTAAATAAACATGATGTTCATATTAAAGAAAATTAAAATAAAATAGGTGTTTTTTATGTTATTTTACCAAAGATAAAAGAAAAGTTACGTAAACACAAATCAGTATTATATAGAATCAGTGTTGTAAAAGTCTCTGACTAGAGCCGACTAGGCTGCCTAGTCCCTAATCAGCGGTCCGTTGCCCCAACTAGATGTTATAGGTGGTTTAACATCTAATTGGTATAATCGGTCAAATTAATGACCAGTCGTCGTTGACTGATTAGGTTGACTTTTTAGAATTTGATTGAATTTATTATATTTTATTTAGTTGTTTATGAATTTTGATTCTCAATATTGATTTTTTTTATAATTTTATTTTCAATTTGAAGTTCAATATATGAAATAGTATGAATATTTACTCAATTACAATAAAAAAAATTCAACCGACAGCTGGCCTGCCGCCGGTCGACTTCCGACTAGCCGCCTAGTCCCATATTAGCCCCCGACTAAGCAGGCTAGGCTCTAGGTGTGGGGTCACCGCTCGACCAGCGCCTACCACTTTCTGCAACACTATATATAACATAGAGGTGCCCACGGTTTGGTTAAACCGTGGGTACCAAACCGCAACCGACCACCCAAAACCGAAACAGAAACCGTAACCGTAACCGAAACCGCCGGTTCGGTTAGGGATGTCCCAAAACCGGCGGTTTTGGGCGGTTTTTATAAATAAATAAAAAATTCAACCAATAGAATAGTGCCACGTGGACAACAAAACAAAAAAAAACAACAAAAATCGAAACCGAAACCGAAACCGCCCAAAACCGGCAGTTTTGGGCGGTTTATATATTAAAAAAAAAATTCTAACAAATAGAAAAGTGACACGTGACCACAAAATTGAAAAAATAAAATAAAAACCGAACCGAAATCGAAAACTAAACCGGTTTTCTCGGTTCGGTTACAGTTTGGGTGGCCACGGAACCGAAACTGACGGTTTCGAAACCGAAACCGCCCCGAAACCGAACCGTGGCCACCATTATTATAACAAAATTACGTAGATTATCACAAACCGTGTTTTTGTATATACGAAATTACATAGAGGTATAGAACATGTTACATGGATTTAGATTTATTTAAATCTTAGACAACAAATCTGGAATTAAATCAGATTTAGATTTAATTCCATAGCATGTACTCCATATAGAGAGAATATGGGGAAATAGCACCAAAAGGGTTTTGTTTTGTAGGAATATCACAAAGTTATTAATTATATGTTTTTTAGCATCAAATTATGAGGTGAAACTAAAATACCCTCATTTATTATTTTATTTTGAAGGATGCTAAACTCACTCTCTCAATCTACTCTCTCTTTTTATGTTGACATATGTCAACTTTTTATTTTTTTACATAAAAATTGGAGCATAATGAATGTATTGTTTTTTCAATTCAAATCAACCATCCTCTTCCTAAATTGCCCTTTCTTTGTACAAAATATAATTTGTAATATCTTTCATCTAATCATTTCTAAAAACTATTTCAACTTTTTTTTTATAAAAAAAATTAATATCTGAGTTTTTTTACTACAAGTTTAACTCTCTTTTTTTACTCATAAATATCATTTATACTCTTTAATATATATATATATATATATTTATTTATATTTAAAAAGTATAAATGATATTTGAGGTTAAAATATATATAATATTATATAATATATATATATATTGCAATCATCTTTTCCATATTATAATAAATATTGAATGAAATAAGTGACAATATAAATTATACATATTTTAAAAGAGTATAAATGATGGTTTTGAGTAAAAACAAAATCCTTTTTCGTTTAAAACGTTTTTTTTCTTTTAAAAAGTCAAAAGGATTTAAAAAAAAAATTAGATGAGAAATGACAAATTATATTTGGTAAAAAGGGGAGAGTAATATGGGAAGGGAATGCTTGGTTTGAGTGGTAAATAAGATGAAAAAACAATTCATTTATTATGGTTATAATTTTTTTAGTGAAAAACAAAGATGGACATGTATCAACATAAGATGAGAGAGTGAGTTATGGGTTGGGAGAGTGTATCTAGTATCCATTTTGTACTTTTTAATCTCTCTCTTTCTTCCTCTGTCCTCTGTCTTTTTCTTTCAAAGACCTACATTGATAGTCAATGAAGGTCGAACAGACCTCAAATGGAGGTCGAAAAATACCTCAATTAAAGGTCTAAATGACCTTGACCTCCATTGGTGGTCGATGATGATAAATAAACCCAAAAAATATGAAAACAAGTTTCGACAATAAGTCGTGGGTAGGACACCCGAGACTTATTGCTAGATGTTTTTGGGTGCTCTACTTGAGACTTATTTCTATATATAAAAAAAAATTAACTGCTTCATCCACCTCCAATGGAGTTTGACCTTTTCGATGACCTCCATTGAAAGTTGTTTTGACCTCTATTGGAGGTGATATGTGAGGTCACCTCCATCCGTTTTTGATAAAAAAGAACGAGGATAAAAAAAAGAATAAAAGTAAAAATAGAGATATTTTTGTCTATTACCATACTTTGGTGCCATCTAAACTTGAATTATTAATCCGATGACAATCACAATGCCAGAGGTGAAAAAAGTGTTATAAATTTAAACAATCCCTCCATAAAAAAAGAGGACAACCTTACTACTATATCAATCAATCTTCAAGCGTTGCATTTAGACAAAATAATTATTAGATTATCACATACCACTATATCTTTTATTCAATTTATATTTTATGTTCATACCGTAACATTCTTGACTCCACTTAATATACATGCAGATTAAAACAATTTAATAAAATGTTATTATTTGTGTTTTTAACATATTAATACGTTATAAAATAATACTTCAAAAAAACGTTACAAAATAATTATTATAATTTTTGGATTTATTTTACACTATCGAATACCTTTTAATATTTCTCACCCTTCCTTTGAGTGTTATATTGGAATTTATTCCTCGTTTAACTAGTTTACATATCATATTATTATGTCCATAAATTAAATGTTCATATAATCTATAAAACAAATATAGTGAGAATGAGTTTGTCTAAATTGCTATTAACAGTAATATTACTGGGTAATTATATAAGAGAGTTGGTTATTTTTATACACTATTGGATTGAAATCTAATGACCGGAAATTGACCGAATAACATTACTATTAACAGCTTTTTTGAATGTATATTTTGAATAAACTTTTTTATTTTTTGTGATGTTATCTTAAATACTAAGACCATTTCCGACGTATATGTCAATACCAAATTTAATATTATATTAGAGTATAATTTTTTTACTTTTGTTAAATTGTATCATTGATATACTAAAATAGAATTGCTTAGCGAGTTAAATTATGTTGAAAACACACTGTGCATAGTTAATATATCTATTTCGGCCATTGATTCTTACCGCGTGAAAACTCACACACGCACATGCACAAACTTATTTAAAATTTGTAATTAATTTATTTTCACATCAATCAATTCTTTTATTTTTTTAAGGCCGTGTTACATTTTTCTCACGTGAGTAGAGAAATTGAAAAGACATTCCACGTGGATAAAAGCGATTTGCCAAATATTTGGTAAAAGCTAAAAGGCGATTAGAAAATATATAATAAATTAAATAATATTAATATACAGAAAAGATCAAACAAATCAATCTTACGGTGATCAAGCGTGGGTTAGGACCCCCACATAGCTCGTCAATGATTGGCCCGTCAATCCGTCATGGATTCCAAAGGACCTATTCATTCTAGTTTAATTTTAGAATTTTTTTGGTAATACACTCACACATTAAAAATAAAATCAATATCTTATAATTTAATTAAAAAATTAAATTAAAAGAAAAGAAACCCACGTAAGCCACATGACGGGTGTGATAGGTTGGACTCTAATCAACGACGCGTAGATCGATTCATTAACGAACACGTGTACGGTTGAGGTGACGTTGGAATAAATAAAAATGGCCAGCGAGATTATCGGTGGGCCAACTCAACAACAAACTTTGCCCACGTATATACGCTGTACTGGTATACGACACGCGTTTGGTGACGTGGATGTTGCCTTGGCGCTCCTCCCTCTTCTTCTTCTTCTTCACAATCTCCCTCCCTCCCTCTCTCTCTCTCTCTCTCTCTCTCTCTTCTCTTCTCTCTTTTTATTTGCAGAAAACCAAACTTTGCAGTTTTTCGTTTGTTGTTGAGAACGCCAAACTGGACACAGAAAATGCAGACGCTTACATGTTAGCTTGAGATTTTTATCTTTAAAACTGCCTTTTTTTTTTTTATTTTATCTTTTGTTATCGCTATTGGAGATAGTTTAAGCATAGAAGTTTCTGGATTTCGAGGATTCGGTATACGAGAGAATATCTAAGGTATGTTAAATTTTTGAAGTTTTATTTTCGAAATTTTCTAGTGTTGCGTTGGTGTATAGATTCTCATATTATTTATTTATTTTTTATGTACAACATGTTTGTTGAAGGAAATTCGTTCTTATAATTATGTATTTTTTTTTTGGCTGTTTGGTTGGTGAGAAAATATAGGAAATTGAAATTTTGACTTTGGCCCAAACAACAAATTTCCTCTTTAACTAACCAAGGCCTTATATTGTTCACTTAAAAAAAAAACGAATTTAACAAACACTGTACGGATTTTGTTGTTTTCCGCTTTGCGGAAATGTCCTCTATTTTCTTGGTAACCAAACAGAATTTAAAGTTCAAAGTTGTCTAATTCTCTGAATATTGTGTTTGTATCAAGTATCTGCCTCCAATTTTGTGTATGTTCACAGAATCCGGAATCACGATTTTCCCTGTTGACTGGTTTTCAGTTTATTCTGTGATGCATACTAGTTCTTCTCAATTAAGTGCTTTCCTTCAAATCTGAAACTCTATTAGCTTGAGATGATTAATATTTATTAAACGAAGAAAAAGAAAACGAAAACAATAAAGTTGAAGTCTTTCTGATCAGAAGCACTATTTCCATATGCGTTTTTTGTGAATTAATAAAACGCATCCAAATCACCACTAGAATTTTTATCACAGGTTAAACTGCAGATGTTGAACTGCAAGTTTCAAGGGTATTTTTGTCTTTTAATTCCTAGATTATCTAGGAGCGATAGGTTTGTTAACAGTATTTTACTTGCAACGATCTCTTTATTTTCAACTGGCATGGTTTTGAAAAGACAGTTATACCCTCGACCTACCAGAATTTTCTCAGGTCCTGATTTTTTAATTTTAATTGCGGTAGGATGGTATCATACTATCATCAATCAATTATGATAAATAATTTAATTGAACTGTTAATAGAATTATTATTTTTTAATTACGGTTCAATATGCACATCTTTAATGAATAAAAATATGAGATTGATGCATTTAAATTAAGATGTCTACAAAGCGGTTTGCTTCTATCTTATGCTGTCTGATTTGTAAAGGTAAATTTCTTTCTTGTGTCCTCTATCTCTATCTAATGGGGATTTCTGAGAGTCAATACGAGCATGAGTTTTTCAAAAGTTGCATTTATGCTTTAACGTTGCTGTTCCTTGTCTGCTCTGCACCTTTTCTTTGTTTTTTCACTGGTCACAACCTGACACTTGTATAATTGATCATTGAGCAGTTAAGGGAATTCTTACATCATCTCTAAATAGACCGAGCGTTCACGTTTTGGTGCTTTTCCATGGGGAACAATGAAGATGTGAAGACCATTAAGTCTGATAAATCATCTTCACCTGCACCACCGGTGAGCAGAGAAATTGTGTATGATTTTGTTGTTGGAATTAGAACTAAACAAAACCTGGTTTTGGTGCTAGGAAATAACAATTTTATCGTATTTTTGGTGATTTAACTTATGAAGTCTGTGTCTGAGTATGCTCAAATCTTTTTATTGTCAGGATCAGGGCAATGTTCATATCTATCCTGATTGGGCAGCTATGCAGGTTATTTACTTCAAGCACACTTTGTTTCCTGTTTTCCCCAACAGTTGTTTCAGCTGATTTCTTTATTTAATATGTTTTCTGTAAGTTGCTCATGAGAAATTATGTTATCTTATTACATTTTCAGGCATATTATGGCCCCAGAGTTGCTGTTCCACCATACTACAACTCAGCTGTGGCATCTGGTCATGCTCCCCACCCCTATATGTGGGGACCACCGCAGGTATTAATTACTCTGCGGCAGTTATATATATTTTCTGTAAATTTTGGGCAAATGAGGAATGGATTCAGTAATTTGTGGGCTGGAATAATTTGTTAACTCGTTAATTCTTCCAGCCTATGATGCCCCCTTATGGAGCACATTATGCTGCAATTTACTCTCATGGAGGAGTTTACCCTGCAGTTCCTTTGGTAAGTCTTTTTTTACTTGGTACTTTTTATCTCTGATTAGACAACATTCTTTGCAATTATTTTACATGTTCTACTTGTGACATATTGGAGGATAATTGGCTATGTTTTGTGTGCAAAATTTGAGTTCATCATATGTTAGAATCCTCATTGATGTCTCTGTAATGATTGGCCATTGTGAAACTTAGCTAAATGCAACTTTCCTTAGCTTGCTTTTGCGTAATGATAAAAATTCGTTGAATGTATGGAGGAAATTCTTGTTTTGTTAACTGTCCTTTGTTGGCTGAAATGTTCTTACATATATTTCTTCGTTCTCCCTTGAATCCAGGGATCACATTCACATGCTCAAGTGCTGCCATCATCACCTGCTGTAAGTGGCTTGTTTCTAAGATCTCCCTCTTAACTATGGCAAGCCTATTTTTTATACTGTTAATGTTGATGCATTGATGCAATGATGCAATTTAATGAGTAGAAATACATCAGTGGCAAAAGACAGATGCACCTGTTTTTGTTGTATCATATTCGATGTTAGATGTAATTATAGTTCAATAATGCAGGCCGTAACCCCTTTGAACCCAGAAGTGGCTACAAAGTCGCCAAGAAACTCAGAGCGAGGTTTGATGAAGAAGCTAAAAGGATTTGATGGTCTTGCAATGTCAATAGGCAATGGCAATGCAGATAATGCTGAGGTCAGGGCTGAAGATAGGCAATCACAGAGGTTTGTTGAACAAACATCTTATTTTTCTACTTATGTATGATTTATATCTTACATACTATTTTTATTTGGTTGAGTTTTCTTCCTAGTTTATCTCTTCCGTGTAAGCTGATTTTGTGGTTATTTTAACAGTGAGACTGAAGGTTCAAGCGACGGAAGTGATGGGAGTACTGCTGGGGTAAGGATTTCCTTCTCTATTAGCATCTGTTTACAACATTAAGTGCTTTATAATACTTTTTTAATTTGTTATTATATATACTGTAATCAAGGGCAAAATTTCTAAATATTAGTTGTCATTCTGCCCATCTTATTCCAGGCAGAACAAACTGGAAGGAAAAGAAGCCGGGAAGGAACACCAATCCTTGGTATGACTCTATTCTTCACCAAGTATCAAATCTTGACGAACAATAGAGTTTATTTGTAATTGCTATTTTGGCATTGGGTTTTCCTTCCCATTATAAGCATGGCATGCATGATGTATCTAATGGTGCAATGATAATTCTGGCCGTTGTATTGCATTACATTAGAATTCTATGGTGGTTGTCAATTTATACAGATCGTTTAATTCTCTTTCTGTATATTGGAAATAAACTAATAAGAGTCTAATTATTCACTTGAGTGGAGAAAGACGATAAATGTTGGCAAAGGAAAGAAATATGAGTAAAATGAAACCAAATAGATAACTGTTGTTGGAGGACCAGTCTGTTGTCTATCCTTTAAGGATCCCCATGATAGGCTTTAAAGATGTAACTTGTACACTGGCTTATTGAATTATCTGCTGTATATTGAGCTGGCATCATGAAATCTCGATTTTATTTTCAATGGCTGTCACTAAGATATATCGCGTTTAACTATAATGATTTGGAGAGATGTCAACCTATTCAATTGGTTAGGGTGGAGGGGGTCATAATATCTATTTGGCATGTCAATATGGTAGTACTTTTCTCATAGCTCATTAAGAAAACATTTATCATTGAATTAGTGGTTTGCAGGACGTACCATAGAATTTTTGATATGTTGTATGTAAAGTTGTGGTATATGAATATGATTACTATGTGAAATGATGCAACCTATTGGGTAAAACGTATAAAAAGAAAAAAAAAGGGAATAAGAACTAATGATTCGGCCTTGGAACTATAAAGTTGAACTTTGTGTCTTGGGGTTTATATATATATTTTCTTTATGTCTGCAGGTAGAGATGGGAAAACTAAGAGACGGTCAAGTCCAGTTCCTGCTGGGGAGGTGAAAGTTGCTCCTGGAAAATCTGTTGATCTTGTACTTTCTCCTGGCATTACCACATCATTGGAGCTTAGGAACCCTAAAACAACTCCGATTAATGCTCCTCAACCTTGTTCGGTTTTGCCTCCGGAATCCTGGATGCAGGTATTATTTGCAAATGTTGCTTTCTGATCTTTCTAACAATTCTGTTATTTCATGAAATACTTAAGCTGCTTGTTCAATTTTATTTCATATCACTTTTCTAATTTACTCTATTTTCGATGGTAACAGTGTTCTCTTAAACAATTTTTTTTTTTTTTTTTTAATTAAGAATAATGTTTAATGGTGTGTTAACATTTTACTCAGAATGAGCGGGAGTTGAAACGGGAGAGAAGGAAGCAGTCTAATCGAGAATCTGCAAGAAGGTCTCGATTGAGGAAGCAGGTAGAGAAAAAAAAAAGATGTGAAAAATGCTTCTTTCTTTTTTTTAAATCTTAAAACCCTCTCTTGTTTGAATTTCATCGTGGTTCATCATAGTATGATCTTGAGCTAATGTTTTCCTCCCCTACAGGCTGAGACTGAAGAACTTGGACAGAAGGTTGACTTGATAAATGCAGAGAATGTTTCACTGAAATCTGAAATCAGCCAATTAACAGAGAAGTCAGAGAAATTAAGGCTAGAAAATGCTTCATTAATGGTATGAGCCTGTAGCCTTTCTGTATTTCTGTTTTCTTCGATGTCGATTTCTTTTCCTAAGTCTGCAAACACATTTGTTTATTTCTGTGCTAACTTAAGAAGTGGTTTAACCTACAGGAGAAGCTGAAAAATGCACAACTAGGACATACACAGGAGATTGCTCTGAACAACATTGACGACAAGAGGGTCGCTCCAGTTAGTACTGAGAACCTGCTATCTAGAGTTAACAATTCAGATTCTGTTGATAGAAACGTCGGAGAAGAGGGTCACAGGTTCGAGAAAAACTCAAACAGTGGTGCCAAGCTACATCAACTCTTGGATACAAATCCCAGGGCAGATGCCGTGGCTGCCGGCTGACTGATTCTTAACTTGCAGCCTATTTTGACGCTTTTCTTCAATCTAATGCTTCAACATATGGTTACTGGCCTGAAATTTACCGCTAACAGCCAGCAAAGGATTAATACCTGAATATGATTGGTATCTATCACCTGAAGTTTTTACTTTTTTTTTTTTTTTTTTAGTTAGTTTTTATGATGATGGCAGACCTGATGTATTTTTAGGAAAAATCAGATTGCTGGGATGTCCCTTAAAGGCCCCTCAAGTTAATGTACATTGAAGAGAAGTAGCGATTAAGATTAGAAAAAGGATTTGAAAGTTAATAATCCGTGTTTGGTTTGTTGTGGAATTTAATTAACTACTAATGTATTAGAACCCCTGTAATATGTTAATGCTAAATGCGTGTTTCGTTGTTAAGTGATATCTCTTTGTTGTTTTGGGTTGATTTTAGTTTTCTATTTCTCTAAACTGTATTGTTGTTCATTTAGTCCGATGGCAGGTTCACTATCGTAATCGACCAAACATGTTTTCATTTTCTTTGTACAAGACTTTTAGATAGGGTAGGCTGTAGTCAATCTTGAATTATATTCTACACCGTGAGCTCTTTGAATCTTGAATTGTATTTCTTTTGAAAAGGACCAAACTTAAAGATCCACGAAAGCAAATCATCTTACAACCTAACTCTTTTGTTGTAAAATGTAAATAAAATGAATATATAATATATTAGCAAGTAGTCGGTTCGAAATGGATAACATCTCTATCACAAATACCGACTCTCTTTGAAAGGGAGGTGGAGTTTTGGCCTTTATTTTGGAATCATGAATCATCATCACTTCACTTTTCCTCTTATTATAATGTTTTATAATTGAATTTCCCTTATTTATCCAAATCAAAGATGATATCTTGTATTGTTTCTTGGTTACTTTATATTTATCAAATTCAAGCCGACAAAAAAAAGCAGTGTATCGCCATGTCAGTCCGCTTCATATTCCTAACATAAAGTTGTCGCTTTTAGACAATTTTTATTCGTATACGAGAGGTTTCTCGCAGTCTGCCTTACTTTGTTGAAGTCAATTAAAAAGCAGATTTGTAAAAAGCTAAACAAATTAGACTTGTCTTTCTGTATCGCCCACCAGGCACCAACATTATATTAGTGTTGCAATTTTAGATCGGGCCATCCATCCTAAACTGGATCACTAAGGTGACGTTTGTTGTAAAGTATTGTATTATATTAAACACTTAAAATTAACTAAAATAATGTGTCTAATTGTATTGTATTATTTTAATATATTTTAATTGTCTAATACAATAAACATAATCTAATACATAATATTCGATGGTATTATGTTATATTGTATTAAAAAAAAAGTTATTGAATTTTTTTCTTCTCTTTCCTCTCAACAAATATGGAATATCAAATGAAAATATGTGTTATACTATTAATTTATTTTTGTTATAATTTCAAAATAATATTGGAAACATTTATTTTATTTATAAAAATATTATTTATTACGATTTGTATCTACGAAAATAAATATTTATTTATTTATTGATGGTAAATATATATATATATATATATGTATATATTCTTTTTTTTAAAGGAATGGTAAATAAATTTAAATAAATTATCAACTAATTTTTAAAAAATATTATAATTTTATAATATAGTACAATACAATCATATGTTAAATATTGTAAAACATAATACAATATAGTACAATGCATTTTTAAACACAAGTTTGTATTAAGGATAATACAATCCAATACAATTCAATATAATTCAATACGGTGTACCAAACGAGTTATAATGGTTACAAATTTTATCGATTTTTTTTTTACTCCCGTATATCACATGAGGAAATAATTTTTTTTAAGATGAGGAAATAAAATTATTGTTATTAATCGAATTAATCAATTATTATATGAGTGGTGTATATTTGTGTATATATCTGATTATGTGTACACCCCTTGAACCAACTGTGGATATACTATTATTAATCTGATTTGAACAACTTAAAATGTTGTTTAACTTATGCTCTAAAAGCTTTGATTAAGCACTAAGGGGTCGTTTGTTTTTTCCACTTAAAACTTAATGGGTCTGAATCGTAATTATTAAGTTGTTTCGTTTGTTTTTTTAATTGGTCAAACAACTTAAAAATACCAAAAAATAACTTAAAATAAAAAGTAAAAATTCATGACTTTTCACTTAATTACAAATCACTGAATTGCATTAAATGCAATCCAAAATCTTTTCTTCCAATACTATCCTTCATATATAACATATTTACAATTTCATCATAATTATATATGGTATAGAAATTTTTATTTTAATATATTGCTTATTTTAAGTAGCTATAAAAATAAAAAAGAATCATAATCACTTCTCATATTGGTGTTTAATATTAATACTTTATAATGATATTAGAGTGATGTATTTATATATTATTTTTTTAAAGTGTTTGTGTGAGTTTTCTGGCAGCGCTTTTTATTTTTTGAAAAAAAAAACCGTTTCTTTTTTTAGTAAAAATTAAGTTTATTTGTAATTGAAGAAGATCATGATCATATGTGTTCATATATAATTATTATTATTGAATTGTATTTATTCCATATTAAATGTATAATTGTTTAACATGGGTATAAATATAAAATTACTTAATTTTAGACAATTTTACTTTTAAAAAACAAACGAGTTGACAGTACATTCAGATGTGAGGAAAAAAAAAACATGTCATTCAAGTTCAGATTGCAGTTCCTATTTAGTCTTCAGACAAAAAAACAAACGACCCCTAAGCCACTAGGTGTATGTTTGGTATGACTTTTGTAAGAATCAAAAATGTTTTTTTTTTAATACAATAATTTATTTTAAAGTTTTTTTTAGTTGTTTGACAAAACTCAAAACAGTTTTTTTAATGCATGAATTGTCTACATTACCCTTTATACAAACAATTTTATGTATATTTAGAGAAACTCAAAATTTGGGTTTTTAAAAAAAAAAAAACTGTTTTTGAGTTTTTTAAAAAAAACATATGAATAGTCTCAATTCTTAAATGCTCATACAACTACTTCATTATAAATATGTTGTCAACACCTTTTTTGTTATTTACACAACTAAAAGCCATTTAAAAAAATATGTTGTGAACATTTTTTTTGTAATTTACACAACAAAAAGCCTTTTTGTTAGAAGTTCTACTCATTAAAAGCTCTACTACAAAAAGATCAACTCTAAAAACTCTATTTAAAAAGTTATACCAAACATAGGATACTCCTGCGACAGAGGGAAGGTTTTCCACTTTTCCATGCTTGCAATTTTTTTTTCTATATACGACAAGATTTGAAGTCCTATCACCAAAATATATAGGTTATACACAATTAACTATGACGTTAATGCTTTAATATAATTATAAAAAAAATTATAATATAAAACAGGAATAAATAAAATTGATTTGTTATATTGAGATAATGACGTGGTTTGAGGTTGAATTGGAATCCAAATAATCATAAAAAACCAATTAAATTAAGTAACAATTTTAAAAAAGAGAAAGTGTGTTGGAAAGTAGAGGAAAGCACATGAAGAGAAGGTTAAAGACTTGAAGGCATGAGAGTGGCCCACAAAGGCCAAGGCTGCCCATATGTTTCAAATCCTAACTCGAAGGCACAAACCTTGAAACTTTGCCGGTTCAACGTCTCCCTTTGAATCTCCTTTTCAAATTATCCATACCAAATCACTTTTTCTATGTTTTCATATTATCAATTTTATTATATTATTATTGTATTATTGATACATAATTAGAGATTATCAAATATTATTAATTTAAAGGGAATAATTATTGTAATTATTCTTTTTCAAAATTTTATGGTATGTCAAAAATGCAAATAAAATAAAAGCTGCAAATTCGATAATAAGGTCACTTTTCCCTGCTCCTTTGTCTCATTTAGCCATTTGAAAAAAACAATTGAATTATATCGAAATATAGTTTTCAAAAATCACTTGCAGCCAAAAAAAAAAAAAAAGTCGCAGGTCATCTGGTGTACAATACTAAACTTTACATCAATCGAGGAATATTATTAAACCAACTTTTTTTTTTCACTCTATTATTCCGTATTAAATTTTACACCGAAAGAACATTTTTAAAAAATAAACTTCTAATATCTATTATAAAAGTTTAACATTAATTAATTAATAAATAAAATAAAATTAATATATATATTAATATTAATATTATTTTAAAGATCTCGATAAGATTTTTTTAACAGTAATTTTTTTAAAAATATATATTATTTTAATTAAATATAAAAAAGTTAAATTAAGAATTTTATAAAAGAATAAAGTATTGATTTGATTGATATAACATTTAAAAATTAAAAAAAATACCGACGAATGAACAATAGCATGCCACGTGCCAATCTTTTCATAGAACTCTATTTTTATTTTGGGGATTTGTGTGTTACGCTATCTTAAAGCAACACTGAAGTTGCTTTTAAATGCCTTCAAAATGATGTGCAATCTCTCATGTTCCAAGCAATATATATATATATATATATATATATATATATATATATATTTATATGAGATCCATTCATGACTTATAAGCATGTTCTATGATTCATTCATGATTCAAATATATTTTTTATTTATATATTTTTATGTATTTATGTAACATATTCGTTGTGCACTCTATACATCTTAAGTCATAATATGTATCTTTAACTCAAAAAAAATAAAAAAATTGTGATTATGTTTTAATAAGCTTGTGTTTTTATCGGTTGAAAATGATTTTTTTTAATTGCTAGCTACTCAACTATAAAAGTCTCAATAGTAGCTAAATCCATACCGTTAAGTTTGTAAATCTCCCAAACAAAAACTAGTCTATAAGCTTTTCTTAACATATGCATTGAATTGAATTATCTCATACACATAATGTAATAAATGGCATCTCATCGACCTTTTCAATTGTATCCGATATTCCGATCCATGTTAAATTTAAATCATCAAACAATAATTATCATTAAATGTCACTTGAAAGTTGAAAGTTTCTTGACTATATTGACTATTGAGCATCTTCCCGAAAAAACCTGATCAATCACATCAAAATAATGACAACAGTGGCATTTATATGAATAGACTTTATACCCTACTCGCATTTTTAGTTTTTGACACGCTAAAATAAACCAGACAAAGTCCACCTTGTATTCATGTATTGTGTAGAAAAGGAAAAAAAAAATTTCAATTTTTTTTTTTTTTTTAAAACAAGGTTTGGATACTGATTGATCGGTAATAATAGTATCTAAAATACTGATCTTATCGATAAAGATGATATGGTTTAATTAGTGAAATAAATATAAAAAATAAAAGAAAAAATAAAAGAAAAAGTGATTATTTTAGATACAGACCGGTCAATACGAATCATTCTTTTTCTGTTTTTTTTGTGCACCGGAGGGCAACAAGCCCAGGAAAAGAAACAAAAAAAAAAAAGAATCATTTTCTTTTGTAAAGGCTATGATCAACTACAGTGGAGGGCTCTCATTCAATAAATTATTTAAAAAAAATTATATATAAAAAAATCGTCTTAATGTGAGAAATTCTCATTTTGAATTGTTGACCGTTTGTACAGAGAACATGTACTAATGGTATTTCCACGTCCTAGATCTCTGCAACAGAATTATAAATTCATAATATACCCTTTTAGTTTCTCCTCTCAGCACACGAATTTCTCTTTAATTAATTCACTTCTTCACATGCTTTCAAAATCTTGTTCCCTAACCCATGTTTAACTTTCAAATTTTTTAGTTTGATTGTTTTTTTATTTATTTATTTACTTCATTTAATGTTTTTGATTACTTATGATAAAAGGGTTGCTTTAATAGACTCTCATTCTGTGTACCATGCATGTGTTTAGGTTTAATATTTGCTTAAAGTCGTGGTTTTTGCATTGCTACATTATTGAATTTTAATGGTTCGTCAAAAAAGTCATGATTCAGATTTTTAACTTTCAAGTTGTCAGTTTTGTCACAACTTGCTTAGACATTTTACATACATATATATATATATATATAATTATATATACACACACACACAAAACAATATACTCTCTACTCCACAGTAGCCACTTCCCTGCTCTGTTTAGATGGGTTTTTGAATTTCAAATGTAAATTTGGGAATTGGGTTTTTATATCTTTTGTGGGAGTTTTTCGATATTTAGAGAAAAGATTTCATTCAATATAACTCCATATTTGGAAGATTTTCATTTTCTTTGTTTTTTAATTTAATTTTTTTTTTGAACTTTATAGATAGGACAAGTTTCTGGGATTTGTTGTTTGAGTTACAGATAGGTGTTGGTATATGCAGTTGCCAGATGTTTCACAGCTTAGTGACTTTGGATTCTAGAGTTTCAATGGCGTCCTCTTAGATACACTACACATTATATTATATAGCCTTTTTTTTGTGGGGTTGCTCTAGATCTGATTTCACGTTATAATTGTAAGAAAAATCTGAAAAGTGGGTCTCTGTTTCCGGTTCACAAGATAGGTGTTGTTGTTTGAAGTGTGACTCGCGTTTTTACTTTTCTTCATTATTGTTGTCGGTGTTTCGGTTCTGGGTTCTTAATTATTTTTGGGTGAGAGATTGAATTCAAGTCATTAGAAACTTTGTTTGCAGAGCAAGTGAGAAAAAAATAAATTAAAATGGGTCACACTGCAGTAGCAGTTTGGGATCATAAGGCAGCAATGGAGATTACAAAAGACTGGAATGGGATTGATCAAGTTGTTCTTCGAAACCCACATGGGGCATCAGTCAAGGTGAGATTTTTTGGTCAATTTTTTCAACAAATAGTTATTATGAATTATGATTATGATTAACGACAGTAAAACTTGTACAAGGTAACCTATTGATTGAATTTGTTTGTAATTAAATAGGTTAGCTTGCATGGAGGACAGGTTACTTCATGGAGGAATGAACATGGAGAAGAACTTTTGTTCACTAGTAGCAAGGTGTGTGGTCTTTTTGAGACCTTAATTTGTTCTAGAATTGATATGTTAATGTTATCATCATTGAAATTTTATGGAAATTGTTCGATTAGATTTGAGTCTCGCTGTGTGTCAAAACTTGTTTGATATTATAAGGGTAGATAATAGATTTTGTTGTTGATTGAAAGAAGTTATAGGACTGATTCGATTAGTTTTTGATCATTGACAGGCAAGCTTTAAGCCACCAAAAGCAATTCGTGGAGGAATCCCTGTCTGTTTCCCACAGGTATTTTTAATAATATGTGTATGTGCTTAAATATCAATCTTGAACATATATCTTACTGATATATATCATTTTAATGTTTGTGAAGTTCGGAAATTGCGCTTCTCTAGAGCAGCATGGATTCGCGAAGAACAAAATCTGGACAGTTGATGAAAATCCTCCACCGTTGCACCCAAATGATTCCCATGGAAAGTCATTTGTTGACCTGTTGCTTAAATCAACCGAAGAAGAGTTGAAATGCTGGCCATATAGGTACAAACTTGGATGCTGTAAATTTTTTGTTGATTCTTCTCTTAATTTCATAACCAATGTTTTGAAGAGAATTATACTTCAGTCTTAAGTGTTGCAGTATTAGAATGCCTCAGTTTTCGCTAATGTTAGTTTTGTAGAATCGATATTTTTGTAGGTCGATTGTCAACTAATCAAAATTTAAATATTTTGTTATTATAGATAGATATTTCAACGTATATACTTGAAGTGAATTTTAAGTGATTGGTGTATCACTAATGGACCTTTTTCTTTCAGTTTTGAGTTTCGTCTTAGGGTATCACTCGGAGCAGATGGAGGTCTATCATTAATATCGCGAATTAGGAACATCAATGGCAAGCCTTTTAGTTTCTCTTTTGCATATCACACATATTTGTTGGTTTCTGACATAAGGTGAGTAATTTTATTTGCTGAACTTGAAGAAAGAAAAATATGTAACAAAAAAATTCTTAGCAGCCACAAAAGTGCTTTTGGAGAGTTTTTATGTTACAGGTTTTTTTTTTTTCTGATCAAGGTGACGATGTTCTTAAATTAAAAATATGTTTGCAAATGTGTCTGACAGTGAAGTGAGGATAGAAGGGCTGGAGACACTTGACTACCTTGACAATCTTTGCCAAAAAGAACGATTCACTGAACAAGGAGATGCCGTAACCTTTGAATCTGAGGTAAAGGCTTTGAATCTGGTTTAAGTCACTTCTAAAATAAAGTGAACCGTCTTTGATACTACTTTCATGGGGTTTTGGTACAACGAGGGCTCAAAGGCTTATTTGTTTGTATCGATGATTTTTTCTGCTAGGTGGATCGAGTTTATCTGCGTTGTCCTAACGTAATTGCAGTTCTTGATCATGAAAGGAAGAGAACATACATGATACGAAAAGAAGGCCTGCCAGATGTTGGTAAGCTGCACACCTCCGCCCTACATATTAGTGTGCATGTCACTTACAATCAAACCTCTTGAATGAATATACATAAGAAATAAATATATATGTAGCCTTCCCTGTCTCTGATATTTACTGGTATTACTGTTATGTATCCCTTTCTTTTTATAATTATTTTCTCTATATACAGTGGTGTGGAATCCGTGGGCGAAGAAATCGAAGTCCATGGCGGATTTTGGTGACGAGGAATATAAACAGATGCTGTGCGTAGATGGGGCAGCAATGGAGAAACCTATCACATTGAAGCCAGGGGAGGAGTGGACAGGGCGGTTGGAGCTTTCCTTGGTGCCTTCAAGCTTCTGTATTGAGCACTTCGAGATTCAAAGGAAGTCTTTGAGATATCGCTCAAACGTTCAATTGTAAATAACCATGGTTTTTATAGCTTTAGTTGTATGACTTTTAAGTCATTGCAAGTTCTGCAATGGACATCCGCAAGCCTCTTTTTTTTGTTCAAGAATGGCTGCCTCTAAATTTTCACAAAACTTTATAAATGTACCTTTGAGCAACCAGGTTCTTATGTACACCTTCAAGAAATTCACAGAATTATTACACTTGAAAGCTCTACTAATATCAGAGTTTTCAAGGTTTCCCCGCGTTTCTGTAAATGTTGATTAAGAGGTTCTGAAATTGGATACAAATTTTTACCAGTTTACCAAATGTTGATTAAAGTTGTTCAGAAGTTGGATACACATTTTTACAACCAATTGTAAACGAGAGGCAACATTGTTGTAATAAGTTCCTCATTGACGGGCTAACCTGGAACAAAGTAAATTGAGTAACTCGTGAAAAAACGAAAAGACATGCTCCAGATATTCGATACTCTATTCTAGTTTAACGATTGGTTTCCACAAGATACATAACACATTCTACATTCTTTGTTGATGTTCGAAGGAATATGTAAACAACTAAACTTTCTATAACAAAAGTCGTAAACAGGTAACCAAGCTTGTCACAGATCCCTCTCCGAAAAAACCACAACATTCAGTAAAGGAGCCGTAGCAATTCTGCAGCCTATGCAGCATCTTTCCAAGCAGTCACAGCCTTTCAATACAAAGTTTTAACTTACCATGATTAAAATTATGAACCTCGACGATACTCCAGCTGCTTGGTATTTTCTGCTAACACCTGCCAAAAAATTGGATTGATACAATTCCCATCATTATATATATAACCAAGCATCTCGTTTGGCAAACAATATACAGATAAATGCTTTTAAGATGGTTAAAACACATAGGTTGTTGACTATATTCAAACTAAAATCAAAAAGTCTTTAAAGAAGGCCAAATATAAACAGCTATAAGAATAAATGGATTTACTTCTCGAATGTAATTTGCTATTGCCTTGCAACCTTCAGTTGCGAGTTGCATGACATCTTCAAATATATTTGTCGATAACTTAGCATCCATCTGCATTGGATAAACATAATAAATAAGTGGTCTGTAAGTAAATCTTTTGAGATAAAATTGATAGAGAAGAATTTTAGACAAAAACCTGAAGTAGAGTAACTTTGTCCAATGTAGGTAGAATTCCTACTGTGACATCAGCGCCTCCAGCACTATCTTCAATGTAATTCAAATCTGCCCACAAGCCAAATCTTATGTAGGGCAATCTTGTGTACAAACTTTAAGCCGTACAGTACAATAATTTACAGAAAAAGAAGACCATGCTTAAAAGAAACGGATGGATGGAGAATGAATTTACCAAGTAGAGGAGTGCTATTGAGGTATCCGGCACTACAAGAAGTAACAAGATCACACATTGGAATCCCAGCATCGGAAAGGGCTAATGTTGCAGCATTAATACATGCAGATCGAGTTCCTGCAGGCAATGCATTCCCAAATCAGTGAGATAATTTTCCATACTTCCGAATATTAATTTTTGATATAAAATGATTTGGCAGCAACTTTATATCAAATGCAACTAGTAGTTCTAAGTGATGTGTGCTGCTTAAGGCTTTTTTCACTGCTTATCAAATAGAGGGGGCATAAAATGTTCACATAGTCAGCGCCTTCCATGTCACCACGAGACTGATTATTTTTGGCGTAATTCATGAAGGAGAGTGATCAATGAGGTGAAGAGAACAAGAGAGAGAGAAAGCGACACACACACACAGTAGGAAGTGCCTGAGGTAAAACATATCCACAACATACTGTCGTACTCCAATTTAAGATTAGTGGAAAAATATAAAGAGAAAAGGAGGGGAAAAATGAACACCAAAAAACATGGTCTTGAAAACCCACACATTCCATGGCATAGCAAGGGGAGCATAAATTCATAATGCAAAAAGGGTTTGTATCATCTAGGGTTTAGCATAGAGACTTGAACTTGAGATTTGAGTTACCTCCATCTGCTTGTAGAACTTGTACAAATATATCTATCTGCAACAACACAAGAAATGTTTAGAAAAATAAATAAGCAGTACCAACTAGTAAGCATTTAGGAAAGGCTCCCAGGCATTTGCAATGAACCTGAGAACGAGGCATCAGATGTGTCATTATGCATGCTTCCATTGTCTGGCGAATAACTAGAGATATCTCTATCGATCGCCTAAGAGGATCACAAGAACATTCATGTATAAGCTAACTATAGAAAATACACACACAATAGTTTGTGCAGAAAATGCAACAGCTTTCAGATCCAATCACAGATGATACACCTTTGAAAGGTCTAAAATTTGGTCCTAACTACAAGTTTCAAACCAAACACAGAATAACAATCCTTCATCCACACCAGCCCTGTCTCACTAGGATAGTTCTTTCCAACGAGCCAGCAAATCCACCATAGTTTTAGATATGAACCAGACAAAAATATTACAACTCACACTGGATGATTGTTTTAATTACACATATAATACATATTGTTAGACTATTACTCAAATTTTATTTCAAATTGACTTACTCATATTCAATCCATTAAAACACATGCATCCATGGCTTCGGAATCATTACATCCGAAAAATTAATATATCTTCCTAAACTTTTTTTGGTTTTCACTAATTACAAAATATGCCGCCATACAGATTTTATCCTATGTATGCACATTCGATGTTCCTCTTCCTCTCAACACATTAGACAACAAACAGGTATAATTTTGAAAGAAATTCAAAAAGAATAACAAGAAAAAGTTGTCAACCTGTCACCCTTTGGTTTTCTCACACGATCGCCGGTACTGAAATTGGCCATGCTGTATTCACAGCGTACCTACAAAGCATATACAATTACATACAATGAGATGAAATGAAACTATCAACTCATTACAAATTAAAAACATTATAAAGTTCTATTCAAAATGTAACCAGTGCGTGGTCATTATTAGTTTGCTGGCCCCTATTTTGAACCTGAAAAAACACAACAAATGATTATAAATAAATGCAAACTTGTATTAAAAAAAAAAAAATTGGTACAAGAGTACCTCTCTAGGGCCATATACAGCAGCAATGACTTTGGTGTTACCCATCTCAAACATCGCAGAACTGATAATTGAAGTGTAATTAAGTTAATATCTACTTCATTGGAATTGAAATTGAGATTTATTAGTAACATAAAAAATAAGAATATGAAATCCAAGTACCCGTCTGCTTTGGAAACGACGCCGATCTCGGCTCGGAGTTGCCTCATCTAAGATTATGGACAGAAAATTAGAAATATGAAATCTAAAATTCAAAATTCATAGTATATTGTAAAAATAATCAAAGAGAAAGAGATGCATACTTCGGTGGGGCGGCGACCATCCAAACGAAGTCCTTCGGGGCTCACGAATTCCATCTCTGATAACTGATAACTGTGCGAGCGAGAGAGATAGACTACGATCCAACTATTTTCTTGACCTGAATTTGATAAAACCTCAGGGTTTTAGCTTTCTGTTTTACGAAACAGCGTCGTTTCAAGCTTGCCTGATTCCCCCAACTGTAATATTATGATTTTACAGTGTTACAGCACATGTTACCGATCTTAAATAGAAAGTATTATTTATTGTTATTTTTAATTCGATCTATGAAATAAATGTAATAATTATTAGAAATTTGAGATTTTTTTTATTGAAAGAATTTTGAGAGTATTTTTTTTTTTTTTTTTGAGGACAAACGAAAGAATTTTGAGAGTTGGACGAGAGTAAGTGATTCTTATTAAATGCTAGTACAGAGATTTTACAAACCAAGCCACCTCAATTGCGTCAAAAGTATTGCAATTATTTATTTTAGAATCTTAGATTTATGACTTCAAGTCTTCATCTTCGAACGATATTTGTACATTTTGAGAATATTCAACTAATATCTTAATTAGGAATTGCAATGGCTCGGGTTATAATAAACCCACACCCAGTAAGTACATGAGGCCTAACATTTTTTTTTAATAGTAGAAAAAATAAATTAAAGTATTGGTTTATCTTTACATTTTTTTTTGCAAAATTAGTTTTTCTTTCCAATAATTTGGGAAAATTATTAATTCAAATATTTTATTTTGTTTTAAATTTATGATTATTATAATTTTAGGGGTAATCTACTTATTAGTTAATCTAATTTTCAATTATAAAATAAAGATCTTGTTTAATGAATTTTTTGTTGGTGTTGTTTTTCTTGAAATTTAATTTTTTGATTGTTGACTTGGGTTCTGTTTTTTAATTATTCTAATGGGTTCTAGATTTGTTAGTATATAGTAATCGCTGAGTATAGTTATAATTATTCCTTAAAAAAAGTTTTTGAGGTTGGTGACGAAAATTTAAAAATGAACCCCTTTATTTAATTTCGTACGAATATATAGTTTTGATGGTACAAATATCGAAAATTACTTTATGTTTTATGACTTTGATTACAATTTTAAACCGTTTTAAAATAAGGTTTTATACCATCAAAATACAAAATTCATAATACTCATCAAACTAGTATATTCCAAATGGTTGACATTGTTTTTTCTTATTGCATTCATCCTGTTTAAAGTCTACTTAGCAACTTCAATTAAATTCAAAAATCTCCATACTATTGCTTTATGAAACTGAATTTGACTATGCATATTCGGATTTTGTTTTTATTATTATTATTATTATTATTTTTACAAATGTTTGAACTTTTTAAAGTTCAAGTTCAATAAACTTTTAATGTTTACACCGAATTTTCATGTGTATATGTTTAGATTTTTCTTTTTGACAAATGTTTGGATTTTCTTTTAAGTTACAAATTTATTGTTTTCAATCCACTCTTATATTATGAGTAATTTTATTGTTTCAATCAACTCTTATATAGTTAATAATTTTGTCAATTAATTGAAACTTTCTAACGGACTCTCATAAATTTAATATCAATGAAAAAAAAAATCAATGTATCAACAGAAATGGGGAGGAGTCGATTCCAAACCACTTAAATCAATTAGAAAAAAGATGAAAAGATGAAACCCTAAATTGTAATGTTTGGACTTTGCTTTGGAATTTTGTTTGTCTGAATTCTGAAACACATTTGGGTCCGAGAACTTTTAATACGTCTGTTTTCTAAGTTGTTTAGGCTTTTTTTTTTCTTTAAAAACAAACGATTGGACCAGTCTGAAATTAAAACAAATTGGTCCATTATTTAATACTAAAAACAAGTAACTCTGTGATTGGGCTTTTAAAAACAAAAACATATGATTGGGCATTTTCATTAAAAAAAAACATTTTGATCTAATACAATCAATTTTTCATTAAAAAAATATTTGGTCCTTTTGATGTTGGGCCTGGGACTGGTGCACCAGCCCAGGACCGGCACTGATTATGTGACATGATCATGGACATAGCGAGGTTGGTGACTCCACAGACCACGAGCACCGCATTTGACTGGTGGTTTGGTTGAGAGAAAATTGAAAACCATGGTATCCACTGAGAGAGAGAGGCTGGTTTGGATAATTTTAGGGTTTAATCAAAACGACGTCATTTTGGTGGTAGAATTTTAAATTATATGGATTTGCGAGGGGTTCTGGTGGTGATTTTTTTTCCTAAGCTTGAACCCGAACCTATGACGGGTTGAAAATTCACACTCAATTGTGTCCACAAGTTATATTTTCAAAACCCATACCCTCCTGTCAAGGGTTGGGTTCAGGAGGGTACCCATAGATTCAGGTAAAATTGTCATCCATGATTTTAAAAAAAGGGTTATCAAAAAATAAAAGTCTTCAACTCCTAACTATTAACTTTATAGTCTCGAACTAAATGTTGGGATAATTACGATTTGGCATCCATTTATATTTATTTTATTCGTTTATCACATTAGGAACGTTACACGGCTAAATGACATAGTTAATGATTTGTATTAAAATAATGCTATAAAATCTAAAAGATTAGGTCAAAATTAAACTCAAATAACATAGCGAGTAATTCGTTCTTATCATGTAATTCTTTACACCATCCCATGATTTATTTAGAATATAACGATGATAACTCACTTTGACACAATATTTAAATTGAAATTTGAGTTGATTTTTTGGTTATACCGTATAGTATTACACCATATTTTTATATGGGGAGTGCTAAATTCACTCTTTCAACCTACTTTTTCAACACACTATTTGTTATTATGTTGCCATGTGGACAGTGATAAATGTTTTATATTGAAAATCTAACATTTATAAATAGCCTACATTTTCATTTTATTTACAATAGAAATCAACAACTAATTTCATAGATTGCACTTCTTCATTTAATACCAACTTTAAATATATATATATATAGTCTTTCTACTGTCAGTAAGTTTTGACAAGTGCATACACTTTGAGTCAAAGTATGTAAATCTAATGGTCCACATTTTTCGTCATGATATAATTTATATCAAGACGACCTGATAATAGAAAAATTATATATATATATATATATATATATATATATACCATGTATGTGGTTTGTGTTATTTTATGACTCTACAACTTTTTTTTCCAACAGTTCCATCAGGCCTGAGTTAACTTTAACTCTCAACATTTACAAACAAAAATTGATTTCTCACCATTGTTACAGCTCTATCAAGGTAATTTGTTTTTATTGTTTTTTATTAAATAATTTTATTATACCGGATTAATTTTTTTATTTAACTTGTTTTATTTGAATTTCCTTTTCAACGGTTCTCACCATTTTCAAACATAAGTTGTCTTCTCATCAATGTTACAACTATATCCAGCCATTTTTTAATTGATTTCAGTATTAAATAAATTTATTGTATTGGGTTAAATTTTTATATTTAATTTTTGTACTTATTTTTTTTTCATAATTTGTATGTGCAGTAAGCAGCAATCCTCACCATTTTCAAACACAAGTTGTCTTCTCATCAATATTGTTACAGCTCTGTCAAGGTAACATTTTTTTATTGTTTTTTTTTTAAATAATTTAATTGTATTGGATTAAATTTTGATATTGAACTTCTTTTATTTGAATTTCTTTTTCAAAACTTGTTTGTGTAGTTCTCACCATTTTCAAACAAGATTTGTCTTCTTACCATTGTTACAATTGTATCTAGGTAATTTTTTAATTGATTTTCATATTAAATAATTTTATTCCATTAGGTTAAATTTATATTGATTTTTTTTTCTTAATTTGTTTTTCATAACTTGTATGTGCAGTAAACTTCAATTCTCATCATTTTCAAACACAAGTTGTTTTCATAGAAAGCAATTTTTGTTTGTAAATGTTGAAATTTAGAGTTAACTCGGACCTAATGAAGCTGTAAAAAAAAAAATTTGTTGAGTCCTAGACTAACAACACAAACCACATACCTCATATAAGTTTTTTTTATAAAAAAAAAAATTTGATATTAAATGGAGAAGGGCAATCTAGGAAATTAGTTGTTGGTTTGTATTGTAAATAAAATGAAAAGGTAAACTATTTATAAATGTTTTTGTTGTCCACGTGTTAACATAGGAACAGAGAGTGTGTTGAAAGAGTGGATTAAAAGAACGAATTTAGCATTCCTCTTTTTATATTATCATTCACTATATTATCTCATCATATATATATATATATATATATATATATATATATATATATATATAGAGTAATAACAAATAAGTCGTCACTCAAGAATAAAGATCAATCCATGACTCCCACGTTATAAGTTGGCTTTGCCATTACCCATCACATAATTTTGGTTAAATTTTTGAACTAATTTTTAAATGAAATAACATTACTAATTACATTTAAATGCGTCGAATTGTGGTGTTTGCCATTTTTAAACTATTACAATAATACGCTGTATGTTAGCGGTTCACATAAACTAATTTTGTGGTGCCGTTGAAAACTTTAAAATATTCACCTAATCATTTTATTTGTAAATTAAATTGATAAATTCTCCCCACTGTCCAAACTCTAAAGTCGTAGAATATAAGTGCAGGAGTCAATAATCAAAATCGTGGCTACTATTAAGGGAACCAACAAGAAGAATTATAGTCTCCGTCTCATCTGTCCCCTAACCATTACAAATTAAAAATCGAATTTGTTTAGTCACTTTAGTGTAAAAAATAGACATTGCACCACACAAACAATGTTAGGTGCCGTCTTCACATCAAATTGAAAATTGTTAGTGCTCTACCATTTTCCATTTCAACACGTCTGGTATCTGATCAAAGGAATTGGCTTTGCTTAATCACTCTTTAATTTCAACTTTATGATACTTTATATATATATATATATATATATATATATATATATATAAAACTTTATGTTACTTAATATTGTACGTAGTTCAAAGTAAGGTATCACTTTGATCAATGTCCACCACTTTACATAACACACGTGTCCATTACATTACAATGGACTTTCCTGCTGTTGCATGTATACATGAATTACATATGTGCAATTTCCACTTGGTTTTTAATATATTATATAACCTTCGGTGTAGTAATTCGAAGCCTGAGACACTATCAAACTGAAAAAATTCTTTATATTACAAATCCACATTTGACGATGATAATTTTTACTTTGATTTAATACTTTAAAACTATAATCATATCTATACTCACTTAATATTATACCGAAAATATTATCAGATTGAATAAGTTCATACAAATGGTAGGGGCAGGGAGGTAATTTCGGAAATGGGAGTTTATGCGGTGTTGGTTTGGTGACTTTGGTCCCAGTCTCCCAGAGTGTAGTCGAGTGTCGTCGGTGGAAAAGACAAGCTATGTGGATAACTGAAGCAACTGGCGAGGCTCCTCTTCCACGTGGACGAACATGCAGCATTCAACTGTTTCCATTTCACTTCTATTTTTATTATTTTTTGTTGGCTTTTTTTTTTTATCATTTGCTGATTTTTATTTTTAAATGTACATCTACAATTGTGTAATTTCTTAGGTTTTGTCACAGGTAAAATCACAAGTCTTTCTAAAAATATTGAATATTATAAAACTTTTTATATGATATACAATATACCTTTAAATAGTAATGAAAATAAATAATTTATAGTAATTTCCATTTTTTCTTTAAATTAGAAAACTAGTTAAATTTTTTTATCTAGATAAATAGTAATATAGTAATGTTACTTTGTCCAAATTTAATGTCTTAAGCTATGTTTGTAATTGCATTGTTTTATAAATAATCCGCTTATAGTATAACTTTAGAAATAATCAACTTACAAGATAAGTGTTTGGTAAATTGATTTTACAAATAATCAATTTAGAGAAAAAGTAAAGAAAAAATGTTTAGTACACTTTAATTAATTATAGAAAATAACTAAAATGGACATTTATTGTTAATATATATATATATTATTAAAATATAGCTAATAAAAGAAAATATAATTATTTATTATTATTATTATTATTCCCGGTTTTTTTTTCTTTTTTACAGTTTTTTCTAATATATATTTTTCCCATTTTTTCATTATTATTTAATAATAGGTTTAATTTTAAAAAAATGAGTCAACTCAGAAAAAAAAACCATGACTATGTCAACTCAAACCCAGTCTCCCTCTACACAATTGAGTAAACTCAGTCTTTTTCTCCATCAAGCATCAACAACTCCGGCGACGATTTCGCAAGATTCTTTCACTGATTCGTCATGAAGGAGAAAAACGGACCTTGGCAACGGAATCACGATTTCAATCACGAAAAGGTATCACGATTGGATTCGCGATTTCATTCGTGAACGGAATCCTCCACTGCCCGAGGAACACCGACTTATATCGATGACGATGTCGACGGAGGTATTCTGCCGTCTGCCGTCCTCCGGCTTCCATTGTCGGTGACTCGGTGGTGACCAGTTGGCCACTGTACGATATGTAATTTTTTTTTATTAATTTATTAATTTTTTTAGTTATTTAAAATATTATTAGTTCAAAAAATTGTCACTACTAAATAAAAGGTATTATTTTCTTTATATTAAAATAACAGGGGTACTATAGACATTCAATTATAAAAAGCCAGCTTCTCCGATAATCAACTTCCAAAAGCTACCTTCCAACCAACTTCTCAAAAGTTGATTATTGGAAAAGCAAATTATGAAATAAGTTGATTATAGAGTATTTACCAAAACACTTGATGGGTCATAAATTATGAAATAAATGATTAATTCTTAAATTAAAGCAATTTCAAACATAACATTAATCTAGTATCTAAATAACGTGGTAACACCGTAATCCATTTGAACAAAGTAGCATTATTGACAGTAATAATATGTATTAATCGGGTTGAATCATTTTCGCACACAATTAAATTAAGGAAAATAGAAGCCAGATCTGGACAATATTTGCCAGAATATCTGTCTATTGGAAATATAAAAAAATCAAATAGGAAGGACATGCATGTCAATTCAAAGAAGAGAAAAAACAAAAAAGAGTGAGAAGGATTCCCGCCATGTCAGCATTGAAACGCCGCGCGTGAATCTCGCAAAATGAATTGTCATGCCACTCTACTCTTTCCACAAAAATACAACCCCCGATCTCACTCCTTCTACGATTTTCTCTCTCTTTCTCTCTCACTCTCTCTTCTCTGTTTTTAAAAGACTTTGTCGTCGCGATCCGATTAATTCATTTTGTGGATCTTTTTATCTTTACAATCTAAAACATTTCTCCAGTTATCTCCTTCCGATCAGGATTCAAGATCTCTCTTGTCTCCTTCATTTCAATTCTCTGTTCAATCTGTATGTTTTCAGTTTTTGCATGCCTATTTAAGATTTTAGATTTTGCATGTTTTCATTTTAAGAGAAAATTCATTCTTAGATTTCATTGAATTTTACATTTCAAATTTGAGAGAATTTAATTTGATTTCTTGTTTCTGTTTTTTAAATCAGCGATCAATTTTTTTCAAATCACCGCATTCAATATGTTTTGATCATTAGTTGCACTGGATTTATCATGAAAATCGCCAATTATTTAACTGCTTTATCGTTTTAATTTTTTATTAAATTTTTTTCGTTATTATAAAAACCAGAGCGCACACGAATTTCAAGTTCAAGAATGGCCACACAATCAGGGAAACCAATCCTTCAAAAACCACCGGGTTACAGAGACCCGACCCTTCCGGTCCATTCAACCACGAAACTGCCGCCGCGGAGACCAATCCTGCCACGGTCGCTGAAGCAAAAGAAGAAACGCAGGAGCTGTTGTCGTATTTGCTACTGCTTCTGTTTCGTCTTCGTATTGATCCTCATCCTCGTAATTTCGATCTCTACCTTGGTTTTCTACCTCTGGTTCGACCCGAAACTCCCTGTTTTCCACCTCCAGTCGTTCTCGTTCCGGCGCTTCAACGTCACCGTCAAACCCGACGGGAACTACTTGAACGTGCAAACGCTGACGAGAGTGGAGGTACGGAACCCTAACGGGAAGCTGACGTATGATTATGGCAATTCGAAGGTGGAGATTAGTACTACGGCTGACGGCGGCGACGAGATCGATTTCGGGTCGACGAAAGTGCCGGGTTTCACCCAAGCGAAGAAGAATGTGACGAGTCTGAAAATTGAGACTAAGAGTACTGACCAGTTGATCGATCAAGTAGCGGCGGCGAAGCTGAAGAGAGAGCACAATAACAAGAACCTCAAGGTGAAGGTGGTGGTCCACTCGAGTGTGGGATTGGGTGTTGGAGGGTGGAAGATGAGGCCGGTTGGCGTCAATGTCATTTGCGGTGACATGACTTTGAAGAGTCTTGATAGTGCCATGCCCAAATGCACCATTAACATATTCAAATGGTAACTTTTTGTTTTCCTAAGTGCATGTTTTGTCTTTTCAATCGTTTATAATTTCTTTAATTTTCCGTGTTTTCAATTGGGTATGTTCATTTTGAATTGTTTTTGGTTACTTTTGATAGAGTGAAAGCGATTAGATAGATGAATTATGCAGCGATCTAAGCATAAATTATGTTGGGGTTTGCTCCTAAGCATCCTTACTAGATAGTGTACATATGATATATTAGAATAGTAAAAGTGTGTATATATATACAATTTCTTAAATTTAAGGTTTTTTGAGAGGAAAAAACTCGAATCTGCATCCTTTAGAGGTTTTTTTAAGGGAGGATTCGAATCTGTAATCAGTGTATGTGTGAGAGGTTTTACCGGACTAGCTCACTAGCCTCATCTCATCTATAGTAAAGTATATTTGATTGAGTCTTTTTTATATCGATATGATATTCTTTTCTACTTAATTTTCGTTCCAACTAAACAATTTGGTTTACTGCAGGATCAACTTGAATTGATAGGATTTTCATGCTTGGTGCGGACAGTGGAAGGCAACTTTTGAATAGGAAGAAGAGGCGATTCTCATACAGACATTTATACCCATATAATTGAAAAGAAAAAGGAAATGGAAGAGAGATTGAATTTGGGTATGGCATAACAGTCCAACGTGTGTCCATGTCTGTCTAGCTTTGGATTCCATTTGATGTTATGTTACAGGTTGCGTATATAATATAAATTATAAAGTCATAAATGGGTTTGTATAGATTAATTGTTTTGGAGTTGCAGAAAAAAATAAATTGTTTTGTTTATTTATGGGTGGAATTATTTGGGTTTATTATTTATTTATTTTTCTTCTTCTATTTAATTAAGTATTGGTTAAGGAGTCTCTTTTTTTAGTGGTGGGGTTTGAACTTTGAAATTGTCCTTGGATTTTTTATGAAGCTGACAGACTGCCATTGATTTAATTTAATTTTTTTCAATAAGAAACCAATTTATAAATTAAAATTTAATAATTAGGGTGCAACATCCATTTTTTTATATGGTGGGAAAATAAAGTGTCACATTGAGTTATAAAGTGGAAGGATAACATAAGGACCATTACTGGAGTGCCTGCCTCGCAAAGTAAGGATTATGAGAGTTGAGAGAGTGATATCATATCTACTTTTTCTATTTTTATATTGGGACTTTTATCAAAGTGATCACATCTTATTTATTTGTTATGGATTGTTTGTCTCCGAAGAAAATAAATTAATTTCGGCTTTATGGATTGACTTGTCCTTTAATCTCGAGTGATATGACATATCTTTCAACATTTACGGTCTTTAAAAATTGAATATTGTTAAACATAAAATGAATTGAGGTTTAAAATATACGTGATACATTATTGTTATTAGTAGCTTGTCTGTATTTGATTAATTTTGGTGTCGAATTGAAATCGTAATATTACCGTTTTATAGATTGATATATTATAAATTTAATATATTACTCTTTTATAAATTGGAGGGTAATAAAAAATGAGGGTAATATTGTCAATTTCTACCTATTAGATCCCTCATCTTCTCATCGTCCAATGATGGAAGGATTGATTTTAGTGGGTCCGAAAGGAGTTGAGATCCCTCCTATTCTTTTATCATCTCTTTTGTCTCTCCTTCTAACCCTCTCCCTTTTTCCATCTCTCTCTCCTAACAAATATAGTCTTAGTGTGTATTTGTTAGGGCTTTTATGAAGGTCAAAAGCGTTTTTTAATGTTAGAAGATGTTTTGAAGCTTTTTTTTAGTTGTTTGGTAAAAATCAAAACAATTTTTTTAGTATATGAATTGTCTCAATTACCATTTATATATGTCTATTAGCTAGGAGAAGCCTAAAATTTGAGCTTTCCTTAAAAGCTTTTTTTTTTAGCTTTTTTAAAACTTATGAATTGTCTAATCTACGATTTATAAATTTTATATATTCCACCATACAACTCTTTCATTATAAATACATTGTCAACACCATTTTTGTAATTTACACAAGTAAAAGTTTTTTTTTTGAAAGCTCTACTCAATAAAAACTTCATTAGTAAAAGATCTGCTATAGAAGTTCAACTGGAAAAGTCATACTAAACATACTCTTAATCTAGACTGATATGACATATCTTTCAATGTTTACAATCTTTAAAAATTGAATATGTTAAACATAAAATGAATTGAGTTTTAAAATATGAGGGATGCTATATAGACTCTCTTAACCCACTCTATTATCTTATATTGACACATGTCCATCTTTTGCGTTTTTACCATAAAAATTATAAACATAATAAATAAATTATTTTTTCATCTTATTTCCCACTCAAACCAAGCATTCTCTTCCCATATTACCCTCCTCTTTTTACCAAATATAATTTGTCATCTCTCATCTAATCTTTTTCAAAAATCCTTTTGACTTTTTAAAGAAAAAAAAACATTTTAAACGAAAATGATTTTTTTTTTACTCAAAACCATCATTTATACTCATTTAAAATATGTATAATTTATATTGTCATTTATTTCATTCGATATTTATTATAATATGGACAAGATGTTTGCAATATATATTATATAATATTATATATATATATATTTTATTCTCAAATATCATTTATACTTTTTAAATATATATATATATATATATATATATATATATATTAAAGGAGTATAAATGATATTTAGAAGAAAAAAAAAGAGTTAAACTTGTAGTAAAGAAAACCCATAAATGTTTTTTTTATCAAAAAAAGTCAAAATGGTTTTTGAAAATAATTAGATGAAAGATATTACAAATTATATTTGTAAAAAGAAAGAGCAATTTGGGAAGAGGTTGGTTGGTCTGAATTGAAAAAATAATACATTCATTATGCTCCAATTTTTGGGTGTGGATATTGACACCTATAAAACTTATTATTACATTCATTTTTACAAGTACACCCATGTCGAAATTTTAAAAATAAATATTACTATAAGCACCCATCATAATGCCAATATTACCCTCATTGAAATAAATAGATTCATTTTAATACATATTATTTTTAAACACTTTTAAATTATTAATACATCTAATTTATAAAAAAAAAATCATATTATTTTTATAACCAAATCCTCTTTTAATGATGATCCAATTTACTTTTGGAAATATCTCGAATGTGAGAGTCTTATAAAAGGGAATATGTGGAACCGTATATGGGGTTAAAAGATTTTCAATCTATAATTAAAAAAAAAAAACTTGTTGATATCTACAAATACCGTTAAAAAAAATATTTTGTTTAATGATAAAGTTCATAACTATCCATAAAAGAAAGATAAAAACAATATGATAATCATGTAATAATGAGAAAGTTTGATACTTGAAATAAAATTATAGTTTAATTAGAGTTTATCATATATTAGGGTGTGTCGTAAGTTTTTTTTTTTATAAAGGTAAGTTTTTTTAATAAAAAAATATAGTTGAAGATATAGATGTAAATAATGAGTGTATATAGTATTTGATTTATTTTTAATTAAAGTAATTTGTCTTTATTGGTAAATTTATATAGAGATATTTTTGTAATTAAATTTTTTAATAAAATATGGGTATACTAATAAGTTTGATGGGTGTCAATATCGGCACCCCTAATTTTTATATCAAAAGTAAAAAGCTGACATGTGTCAATATAAGAAGAGAGAGTTGATTGAAAGAGTGGCTCATGAGAGTGAATTTAGCATCCCTTTTAACATATATGTGATACATTATTGTTATTACTTATTAGTAGCTTATCTGCATGTGATTAATCTCAATGTGGAATTGAAATCGTAATATTAAAGCTAGAAATTCAACTTGAGAAAATGTTCAAAATATAAGTGTTTTTTTTCTTTTAAATAATAAAATTGTAACCACAATTTATATTTTTTTGGAAAAAAATTGAACCATCAATTATGTAATTCCTGAAAAGGAAATCCGACCCGTTTAGAATAAGAGTGGGTCAAGTCAACGGGTATCCAATCAGAAATCAAAATAATAAGGGGTAATTACACAAAATTACACTAGTTATATGTATAATAACACAAAAACCGAAACAAAAATCATAATGACACTCGCACCCCCTTGACCTGTTGACTCACGGTTGACTACATGTTGACCATCGAATGTCTGTCATGAAAAATGGGCAATATTGTCTGTTTGTAATAAAAAAACAATAAATGAATATAATAAAAATTTAATAGTATTTATTTCAAATCAAATGTATTTGTTGGTTTAATAAAAATCAAATGTATTTTTTGGTTTAATAGACAAATGTAGAAATGCATTTATTGGTTTAATATTAAAAATTAAATAGTATTTTTTGGTTCAATTTATTTTATGTATTTAATAAAAATTAAGTATTCAAGACTCAGAATCCTTTTTTTGGTTTAATAGAAAATTAATTAAAAATACATTTGATTCGAAATAAATACTATTTAGTTTTTATTATATTCATTTATTGTTTATTTATTACAAAAAAATAATATTGCCTCTTCTCCATGACATACAAACGGTGGCATAAGGGGGTGTAAGTGTTATTATGATTTTTCCATAGGTTTATATGTTATTGTACATATAACTAGGGTAAGTTTGTGTAATTACCCCAAATAATAATCCACGTACAATCTGGTGTCCAACCACAGCCGTTCATTTACAAAGCATTGGATGGGGCCCAAAATCTATCTCCGTGTCAAGACTAGATTCGTAAACAATAGACTTAAAATTGGAAAATCACTTTTAAAATTTTCTAACAAAGTAACAAGAAGTAATTATCTACACGTACATATTACACAGGCCCGCATCTATTTTTTCTATAATTATTTTTCTACATTTCGTCAATTTTATTCTCTGCAACTCCTTCTGGTAGATCGGAGAAGATCTTCGAGGTTTCTGTTCATGGCTTCCAAGCGGATCTTGAAGGAGCTCAAGGATCTCCAAAAAGATCCTCCCACCTCTTGCAGTGCTGGTACTATATTCTTCTCCTATTTCGCCTTATTTTATTTTTATTTTCTCTTATTTTTCATGGCTCCGTGGTTGATTTAGAGTTCGATCTATGATTTTTCTAATTTTTAGGTATATGGTTCTATATGTTAATTGTTTGTTCTGGTTTAAATATGTAAATATTTTTCGGGGTTAGGATATGTTGTGTTGTATGTGTTTGTCACCGATATATTTTATGAGAATTGTGAATTGAAATCACTTAATACAGTTCGATGGGCTTGTGTTAATGGCTGATAAATTTTTACCCGAGTAATTGAAACTTTGTGTTGGTTTATTTTTATATGTGAGTCGAAATTATGTCTCCAAAAAGTTTTGAAAGCTCAATCTATATGGGTCTTGTAACTTGTTTGTGTTCTAAGCTTTCGTTTTGTGTTGGGATTGCTACTGTCTCTGTGATTTGAGTCAAGTGGATACCCAAATGCAGCAGTACACAAGTTGGATTGTTGTGTATGAGGGTTTGCATTTGATTAAAATATTGAGAAAACCACCACATTGAAGTAAAAAGAAGGGGTTGCTCATGGTCAGGAATATGATCGTATGTTCTAACCTTACGAAGCAACTAGTAATTTAGCGGTACAGCGTAATATTGATAAACAGCAAACTAGTAATTGCCTAATGGGATTGGAGAATCTGAAGAGGTTAATAGATTGGTCTACATACAGATTAATACTTGCATAGTTTCAAGTTTTTTCAGCTTAAAATCATCTATTGCATATTTGCATGTATTATTTTTGAAAAACTTTAGCCATAAGTGATGGTATTTGTTACTGAATCTAAGTACCTTGGGAGATGGCATACTGCAATAGTCATTGTATTGTTCAAGTAGGATGTGATTTAACGAATCCCATCTTGAATCATTGTTTGCCAGTAAGTGTTTTTTTTCCTCTCTCGTTTTCAATTAGTTTATTGGGTTTTTTCCATGCATTTTCACTATTAATGGATGATTGCTTGTGCAGGCTTATTTCCGCACAAAATATTCCCTTTTTGTAAGAAAATATTGTAATTAAGGTCATGAGGTCAGTTTGATCTTAGGGATGTGAATATGATATTTCTCTCTACGTTTGATTATGGAGTATCTTTTGACTTTGTTTTCTTTCCAAATTTAACAGCATATGCTTACATTTCATTTTCTTTGTTCCACAAATCTTTTACGTTATCCATGTACTATGTCATGATTTGTGTCTTTTCTAGAATTTTTAAAATGGGTTTGATAGTGATGTCCAAGAGTAAATTATGGTATATGATAAGGGCTGTGGTATACAAAATTATATATTTAGACACTGATGCCCTCCAATGTGTTAGAAGGGTGTGACAGAATCTATGTTAGATGGTAGTCTTGCATATATGATGTTTACTGTGAGTGAGTGTTAACTGTTTAGGTATCCCCTGTGGATCTTATAGTACTTCCTTTTTCTGGAGAGTAAATGTAATAATGTTAAACTTTCTCCAGTACTTTAATCGGTTACCAGGTCATCATACCTATATTATGGGGCCTTTGTGTTTTTCTGATGACTGAAAATTAGTACAGGTGAGTAGAAGCTAATTGAATGGTATATTTTTTCAAGCAATATGATTCACACTCTTAGATGGATTGGCAAAGAAGTGTTGGTGGAAGATTTCAAGCATTGTTTTGTCTTTTGAATTTTTTACAGTTTGTTCTTGATGAAAAACCTTGCTTTTTAAAAACTGAAGATTTATTAATATGAAAATAATCTAATTCCAATGTTTTTATTTATTATCTTTTTACAATCATTTGAAGTATTTTGTCATTTCCATTTTAAGATTGTTATGAGATATGATACTTTCCATATATATATATATATATATATATATATGCGACAGGCCCTGTGGCGGAAGACATGTTTCATTGGCAAGCAACCATAATGGGTCCCACAGACAGTCCTTATGCAGGGGGAGTATTTCTAGTTACAATTCACTTCCCTCCCGATTATCCATTTAAACCACCGAAGGTATGTCACCAATTCCAACATTATGTTATCGATGCTGCCTAACAGATTTCTATATTTTCTCTCAAATATTGTGAAAATTATGTCATTGGAAGACAAAGCCGAAGAAATTCCTCTAAGAAAATGATTTGGCCAATCTGTTTTCTGTCTAGGGGGTGGGGGTTCATTGACTAGAAATAGGAAAGTGTTGTAATACATTTTCTGTTTTTTTCCATACTTTTTTTCTACTTGTATAATTTAGTGGGGATATTTTGGCCATTTTTCCAGATAATAGAATTCTAGGTATAGAGACTTGATCTTGGAAATGGTTGCAAGGCTTTCTTGCCATTTCATATTTTCAGAACCATTTTGAACACAATAAAATGATGAGATCTTAAAACTGATCCAGTGGTTTTCAGTGTTGATTTGTAAAATTGAGGATCAGATTTTATGAGCTGCACATTGTAAGTTACACTTTTAAATCAGGACTTATATATGGAGTTTCTCAACACACTGACCACAGAAATATTGATGATTAGAGCATTTAGGTTGTTTGATCATGTTTTTGTGAATTATATGACTTGTGAAATTCATTGGTTGGCATGTGAAAACAAATACATCGTCTCCTGTTTCATAAAATCCTTCAATCCTCTCTAAGTGCTATATCTCTCAATCTTGCAGGTTGCATTTAGGACTAAGGTTTTTCACCCGAATATTAACAGCAATGGCAGTATATGCCTCGACATATTAAAAGAACAGTGGAGTCCTGCCCTGACAATATCTAAGGTTATGGTCTCTTGACAACTTTTCAACCTTCAAAAACTGAATAGATTTAACTTCTTGTTTTTAGTTGGGTGCATGAATGTTAATTGCAAACATTATAAACAAGAAAGACTTATCTATTGCCCCTTCATGAAATGCATGATTTTCTTTTTGCCATTCTTCGATGTTCAACACTGCTGTTTTTTCAAGTGGGTGAGAAGGGTGGGTGTTTCTTCCTTCAGGTATTGCTCTCAATTTGTTCCCTCTTGACGGATCCAAACCCTGACGACCCGTTGGTGCCTGAAATCGCCCATATGTACAAGACAGATAGAGCCAAGTACGAGTCAACTGCTAGGAGCTGGACCCAAAAATATGCCATGGGCTAGTAAACCTGTTGATGAAAGTGTCTTAGATCATTGTCTTTCATTGCTTGCTATGTATAAATGAAGTGCCTGCTGTTGTCTTTACTTCTGCTGATGGACAAGTGAAAAACGATCTGTCTATACGTCGTCTATCTATCTTGTATTGAAGATTGATCTCTATGTACGATCAGTAGTGAATGCTTGTTATGCAAATGTTTGTTGTTTGTTATAATTTAACACTTATTAAGATGAACACACCCGCACCCGCTCACGCAGACAAGATAATCTCCGTATTTGCAATGTTAAAGGAAATCCCGTTCAGTGTCAATTTCAAGCAATTTGGGATTCTGATTGCACGCTTTGTGTTTTCTCCCAACCAGTAAAATAAACAACCATTAATAACATAACTTTTTTATTTTGCTTTGCCTTTTGACGCTTTCCGTTTTCGGCTGACTAATCTTACTGTGACTATAAAGATTTCAATTTACTATAAAACTTGGTACTTACATAAAAATAAAAAAAATATCGTTTTTCGATGTAGCCTAGATTCCTGTTAAAACAATTGAACAAACACACTTACACACCAATAGTTAATTAGGAGTGCTAAATACATTTTTCCAATCCACTCTCTGTTCATATGCTGATACATGGACAATATTAATTATTTCAAATTAAATTTGTAGTCTTTATAAAGGACCATTTTTTTCATTTTATTTACAATATAAACCAACAATTTATTTTCTAAATTGCCATTCTTCTTTAATTTGAATATATTGTTATTTAATATCAGTTTTTATTTTTTATTATTTTATATATATGTATTGCTCATATATTCATTTCTTTTTTTTTTTTACCTAATTTACTCAAAATTTCTTTTTACATCACTAGCTAACTTAATAGTTGTATAAAATAAATAAATAGTAAAACAAATTAGAGTTAAATAGTTTTAAAATATATTATAAAAAATCTATAGGACAACATCAGTAAAACTTATGTTTATATCTAATTTAAAATAAAAAATTAAACAATACCTATGTATTTTTATCTTTTTATTTAAAATTGATTTTCTTTAAGTTGACTTAATTTGCCTATCAATCTAACCAGATTCATTTGTTTTTTTTATTTATTTAATCACATAGAGAGAACAAAAAAATATATTCTTTCATTAACTAAAGCTTGAAAGGTAAAGATTTTGCCTCAAACACATATATAATTAGGGCGGACCCGATAAGGGTAACTAAAGTTCATGTTCCTCTCCTCGGATGTTAAAAATTAAAATAATGAAATTCGGTTAATATAAATTTTTTATAACATATTTTAAAACTATTTAACTCTAATTAGCTAGTGTTTGGTAATGAAAATTTGATGAAAAGAAATATCGGAACAATTCAATTTGGGACCGTACACTCAAAAAATAAAAGAAATTGTAAAGTCTTTAAAAGAAACACATACCTTATATATATGAAATAAGCTGTTGATCTGTATTGTAAATAAAATGAAAAGATAAGCCATTTATAAAAGCTATAAATTTAATATGAAAAAGTAAATATTGTCTACATGTCATCACATAAACATAGAGTGTGTTGAGAGAAGTGTATCTAACAAACCTCGTGGTTAATTGTTTCAAAGGACTTCCATGTTATGATGTTAATAGGCTTTTTCCTCCATTGGTTTACAGTTTTATAAATTTTTAGAGGACAATTTTCTTTAACTTTAAATGTTGATTCTTCCCATTACATGGATGTTTGAAGAAAAAAATTAAATAAAAACACATTTTTAAAATAAATAAAAGAACAAAAAATTGATTATTTTTTAAAAAATATTACAATAATTTATGATTTAATGTAAATGGTATGATTCAATCTTATAGTATATATGTGAGTGACATATGAATGTATCACTGGACCTACCGGTTCAACATAAATTTAGGTACAAAGTATTAGAAAAAAAAAAAAAAAAAAAAAAAATGAGAAAGGTCACGTGAAGTTAATGAACAACATTGACACCAACAAGTGAGAAAGGTCTTTTTAGTTTCCTACCTACCCATAGTACCATGCGTCGACCAATGTCCTCCTCTTCCTTGGTCCTCAAGTCTATGTACACTCTATTTCATGTACTTATTATTTTTTATTTATAAATTTAATTTTAAATTTTATTACTATTTTGAATGCAGTGCAAGAATCAATCAACCTCCAAGTTTAGTCAACACAGGTTTAAATATTAGAATCATAATCATAATCATAATCATAATCATAAAAAAAAGGCAAAAATAAATCAGGAACAATTATCAGTTGGTAATTTAAATTGGTTTCCAAGTATGGGGAGAAACATGCTTGGTTGACAAGGAATTATAATAATTAAAAGAATAATACAATTATCTATTTTATTATAAAAAAATATCTTTAAAATATTTCTAAGATTGATATTCTCAATAGTCAAAGGGTGTGTGACTGACATGTTGGTGACCGAGTGATATTCATCAACGTCTCTACTCTCTAGCAAAGAAATGTTCTCTCTCTTCCTCAAGTCACGTGACCTACATCAACGACAGAAATGCTAGTGTTTCTGGCTGTCACGCACCTCTAATCACAAACCAACAGGTGATAGTTATTGCGCGGGACCCGCGAGAAGCATCCAATGCGCTTAAAGCTGTGACGGTGAGACTGAGATATTGATCTAATGTATCAATTTCGTGGTAACCAAACATTTTTGAGAGAAATGATGGACACGTGTCGAAAATCAAGAATGTTAATTTGATGCGGCAAATCGTTTTGGATCTCCGGTAGTCACCGGAATCTACAGCTGTAAATCTGTAACTATCTCTCTTCTCGGATTTATTATTTTATTTAATATTATCTTAATTCCCTTAGTTAAAAACAATTTAAAACAATTTAATCACTAATTAAGATGTCAAACTTGTAACTTACGAGACAAGAATAATAATAATAATAAAAGAAAAGAAAAAAGAAAAAATAAAAAATCAACAACAACAAACAAACAAAAATAAAAAATAAAATAAAGAGTTTAGCTATTCATGATTCTCCTATAAATCAGTAATGGTTGGTCCTTTTGACTCTTCTATACAACTGAACTTCTCTAATATCTCTCCTCGTCTTTCTCTCTCACTCCACAATATCTTCTTTTGAGTTTTTTTTCTCTGTCAATTGTGTAGTTTTGTTGTTCTTCATTTCATTTCTCATGTTTTTGTTTAATATTGAGTCAATCCGGTGATTTATTTGAAAATGAATCAGCTGACTTCTCGAACCAAATACTCAGAACATAGAACAATTACCAGTAAACTTGTGAAATCTTCCAGCTTTCACACGATGTCGAAAGTTGTACGGATTTCGGTCACCGACTGTGACGCTACTGACTCTTCAAGCGACGAAAATGAAGAGTTCTGTGGCTCCTCCTCCTCGTCGTCACCACTGCCAATTCGAGTGAAAAAGCACATCAACGAGATCAAATTGGAAGATGGTTCGAAAATACAGAGTATCGAAAATGCAACTGCCACCAGCAGCAACAACAACAACATCAGAGAGAGAATCACAACAACAAGGCCAGCCAAACAAAAGGCGAATGGCGGCAGATCTTTCGGTAACAAATACCGTGGCGTGAGACAGAGGCCGTGGGGGAGATGGGCGGCGGAGATCCGAGACCCGTCTCGTCGGACCCGGGTCTGGCTCGGAACCTTCGATACAGCCGAAGAGGCAGCTCTTGTTTACGACAAAGCTGCTATTCGCATTAAAGGACCAGACGCTCAAACCAATTTCATGAAACCTCCAGAGAGATCAAGCGATACGACGCCGTTGGAAATCAACGTAGTGACGATATCTGGGTACGATTCCGGTAAAGATTCTCAAACAATATGTTCACCGACATCTGTTCTTAGATTCCAGAAAAACGAGAAAGTGAGAAATGAGTGTCCAGCTGAACCGGATTTTAAGACCGCCGAGAGTAACTGGAGACCAGACAGTGAAGTTGTGTTCCACGACGAGTGTCTGTTATTAGATCAGGTTCTGTTGGATTCCGATACACCGTCTCGGATATTCTTCGACGAGATGAATAGTGTACCGGTTTTGAATGAAGATTTGGGCGACATTTCGGTGAGTTTAGATGGTGATTTCGGATCATGCATATGGGACGTCGACAATTACTTTCAAGATCATGCTTTGCCTCTGCATTGATTTATTGGGTTTTTTTTTATTTTATTTATCTTGGGGTCTCTTGAATTGATTGAACAAAATTTTTGGGTTATTTTGGTAAATTCCGAGTGGAGTTTTGGGTACATAAACAACTCTCCTAGTACTAGCGTGCTTCTTCTTTCTCTTCTATCAATGTGTACAAGTGCACTTTTTGATCTTCCACCAAATATGTAAATTCTTGCCTTTTTATTATTATTTATTTTCTTTTAGTGTGAATTCTGTTTGCTGATATGATATGTTCTGAGATTCTGATTACTTTGTTTGAGATTTGGGTTGTTTTTCTTTTGTTTTAAGAGGTAAACTCAATTAGATTATCGTTTTGTATTTGTTCCCGTTACAGAGTAATTAGTATAACTATGGAATTTAATGTTACATACTTTAGTACTAGTTTTTATAATAACTACTACGATAATATATAGTACCTACTAGAGAATAAATATATAGCTTTATAAGAATTATTTTCTTCAACTTATTTGTAATGTATCTTGCGGTAGATATCAGAAATATGAGTATATGACACGAAGTTCATTAATAGTATGAAAGAAATAATCGGAAATTATCTAAAACAGTAGTTGCAAAATGTTTCAAATAGATACAAAAATGTTCAATGTGACCTCGACCCATTTTGATATTATATTTCGATAAATTCAAATGCATCTTACCAAATAGTCCTGCAAAGTTGGTAAAATTAATTTCAATTTTCAGTTCATAATATAAACTTTTTTTAAAAAAATTATTACAATAATTTAGGATATATACTTAAAATAAAATTTTAGAGATAATAAAAATACAGCAAAGTTGCTTTAATACATAACAAATGGAAATGCTGAACTGTGATCCTTAAAATAAGAATTTTTTTGACTGCGATCAAGTCAAATGAGAAACAATTTATCAAACTGATTTAACGGATCAAAAATCAAGCTAGAGTATAATATGTATGGTCAATTTCATCTTAATGCTCCTGAATACTACAATAAATTCATTAAATTATTTAAAGTTTGCCTGTGATTATAGGACTTTGAAATAAAAATTTATTTTCATTAATGTTAATGCATATTTTCTCAACTCCGCTTTTTCTTTTTTCTTTTTTACTTAGGATATTCATTGAGAAGTGATTTATTTTTTAACCTCAGTGAGAATTTTATTATATATATATATATATATATATAAAACTCAAAACCAATAAATAAAATATAGTTATTGTCAAATAAATAAATAAATAAAATATAATCCACCTCTGATCCACATTACTGATGATGAGTTCAAGTTCCACGATATACATTTTATGAACATGTATACGGAAAGAATTATCTCTCGTTATGAGCCGCCACTAATGCTACACAACTCAAAAATTTAGTTTAAATTTTAACTCAAATGATGTGTCAAATGGTTTTTTCATTAATCACATCATCCCATATTATGTGGTGATGATAACCCATTTATAACATCATTTGGATTAATTATTTTGGTTGTATATCATTTCTCAATGAACCATTATTTGGATTGTATAACATTTCTTTATGAGCCGGAGATATAATTTCTCCGATAATCCTATTGTAACCGTTCCCCTACTGACAATCCATAAATCTAAAATTATAGTAATATTTAAAAAAAATAGTTCCTATAATACTTTATAAAAAAATAAAAAACTAATGTTTTTGAGTGTGTTTTCACGGTCCCTGCACACTAGAATACTAGAATCAATAGTTAAGATAGCAAAAAGGCAGTCAACAATAGGCAAAAACAGTTATGGCTCAATGCGTGACTGCGTGAGACATATTGCTGAATATTTTATATATATATATATTCCAAGTTGGTGAATTGAGGCAGAAAAAAGCTGCCATTGAAACAGGTAAAAGTAATATATCCATGTTCAATGGTTGGCCTTTGCCTTTGCTCCTATTACACATTCAAGTGTCATCCACCATATGACCACACAGGCCACAGCTTCTTCTGTTTTTTCAAGTTTATAGAGGCGCAATTACATGTTCTCATGTTTGGTTTTCTTTTGTGTCTTGTTCTATCCATCCAACAAACCCAAGAATGAATATGTCATGCTTCCAATTCTATCTTACCTTCAATATTCACTTCTTATTTTCACTTTACAACACATAACAATCTCATGAAATATCATTTTCAACAAATAAATAAATAATCTCATCAAATATATATTGTCTACAAATACAATTATAGTAAAAAAGAAAAAAAGAAAAAAGAAAATGCAAAATAAAAGGTTTGATGATTTTGTTCTCTATCTACTACTTGGATATCTTTTGACATCAGACAGAACTACAAAACTATCCGTAGGGAGGGGACCACATGGTTTTGATGCTTTGAATCCTTAAAAACAATTTAAATTTTTTTATCTTTTTTTTTATTAATTTATAAAAATGTTGGAAATTGGAATGTCTGGTAATATAAATAACCTCGTTTAAGCCTTAAAATATAAATTAAAAATGATGTTGTATAAAAGCTGGTAATGCATTATATAATCTAGGCAATATAGCTTCTTTTTTTTTTTTTCTAGAATCCGAGACATGTCTGTCGAGTTGCTTTTCAGATGATTTTGCCGGCATGTATGCTTGAATCTCCTGTCGTCACGAGAGAGATGTCTTTTGCTGAACATTTGGTCAAAATTTTCCAAAAAAGTTTTGGTGACAAATTAGGATTTGAGGCAGGCTTTAATAATAGATCATAATCTGTCATATACATAGCCCACTTGTAATATAATAGAATTTCAAAATCAGACCCACTTGCAACTTGAAATTGCTTTCTTAATTACAATGTCGATGGTTTTTTTCTTTATTTTACTGTTTGTACCCAGATTTAATGGCTGGTAACAGTGACAAGTTACAAGTTATAAGGTCAGGCCAGAGCCTCATTTATTTTTGCTGGCTTTTCGTTGGTCCCCACCTATTATATGCAACTATGGTTTCTCTGAGGCCATTCATCAAACACGTTTCACTTTAATCTTCCATGTTTTTTTTTTTTGGGTTATAGACTCTGTATTATGTAGTATCATCAAAGCAAAATCTCTGAAATTATAATGCAGTTAACATAAAATCAAAAATAATATATGCATGTCGAAGAAGTGAAAAAGAAAGAGACAAGAACAGCCTACAATGTGTCTGAGACATTAGCTGCTTACAGTACATGTCTTGTCCTTAGCAATAGCAAGCTCAACTGATCAGTAATTCAAAGAAGAAGAAGAAGAAAATAGGGTTATGTATAGTCAACAGAGACTATAAGAAATCGTCAAATCGACATCACACAATGAAATCAGATAGTGATTCGTTACAGACAACACAGCCTGACAGCTCTGTCATCTGCCGTACATAAATGTTTGTCTGATTAGACGGTATGAGACGCCGTGGCTTTCATTAGCAAAGCCAATTGCGTATTTGCATGGTCATTGATTGGTCCGGTTTGGGCCATGAACTATACTTCTTTTGATAGCTCGGTTTCTTTTGAGTAGTACACGTGTTAAAGTACAATCAAATTGATTTTACGCCTCTTGTGTTGTCAAACTTTGGAATCCCAGATTTTCATCAACTATTATTATTATTATAAGAAGCATTTACTGCTACTCTCCACTCTCCACTCTCCGGTCTCCAACAACTTGAAACATGGTTGAATATGCTTGATAGTGAAATGACAATCGATCTGAGAATTGAGAATTCAAAACCCTTTTGTGGAATATAGAAAAGAAAAAGATTAAAGATAGAAAATACAAAGTGACAAAATTAAATAAAATAATAAAGTTGATAACCGAGATATTTATTTCTAAAATATGTATATGCACAGTATTACAAAGAAGTAATATTAATATCTTTTTGACCTCTTCTCTCATGATGGTGTTTTTCTTTTCTTTAAAATCTCATACAATGTGTATAACATGTAATTCAAACGTTTTTCATTGTTTTTAAATTATTCATTAAGCATTTAAGCAATATGTTTTAGAAATATTAAATAATTAAAAGTGGTAGAAGAACTCTCTTTCTTTTCTTTTTCTTTTTGATTAAAAGTTGGGCATGAAATCGGTGTGGAAACCATGGGAAAGTGAGCTCCAGCATCCAGGTAAATTTTATGCATGGAAGCTTATACAGTGTCCCATGAAATCTTATCTGGTCATCTTTTTGATTAAAATTTAATAAAGAACTGCATATGAGGTCCATTGATATTCCAAACAAATTGAAACGATTGAAATCACATCAGATCTTCGGGTCATCACTCTCCAGACTCTTGTGGGGTCTTTTTATTCATGTCCCTTTAATTTATTTATATTTACCTTTCCTTTTCTTTTCTTTTCTCTATAATTATGGTTCAGAGAAATGAATAGAGAGCATATTCATATGTTTCTCATCAATTTTGATCCTTGGATCCTGATCAAAATCATCAGGTGTGCCCACCTGCGTCCCCTAAAAATCCAATATTCAACTCCCCTATAACATTGCTGATCAAATTAATGTAAAACACTAAGAGCCATGTATTATAGTCTAAACATTAATCGATGCAATGTGACCGAATTCGAATTCGAATTCGGTCATGACGAATGTGGTATTTTAGAAAATTGGACCGATCGACTATAGTTCACTGATTCTTCTCTGATCAACGCGATCATCGTTCTAGCTGTGTTTTTTAGTCATTCGGCGATGCAAAGAGCCAAATCACTGTGCATATAGACAATCAATCATTAACAAACTAATAATGCGATTAATTGATTAGTTTACAAAATCCATAGGCAGGTGTAGAGAAATTCATGGACCCAAAAGAAGTATTTGGGTGGTGGACAGATCCATTATAGTATGATTTCATGTAATGGGTGAGTGATTCTAGGCTTGGCCCATTAACAAGTTGTTGAGAAGAAACGGGCTGGGCCCATGATTAATCTTTCTCTATACAAGGTGATAAAAAGCTAGAGTAGCGATACTGACATCCCAAATTAGATTTTTTTTTTCAAAATTCCAATATTGTACTTCTATAGCATTATCTAAATAATTATGTAATTAACTATTATAAATACAATCTATATTATTACAATATTCAATAATTTGAACATTAATAAATACAATATATATAATATCTTTTAATTGAGATATTATCTTACTTCATTTTTTTTAGCTATCATCTGTTTATTGATTTAAAAAAAAATTAACTGTTTAAATTTTAAAACAATTTCCAGGTACTCGGCTGGGAGGAAAAGTCATGGAGAACCGTAGGTAGAGCTCTTGTTTATTCAATAGTTTAGTTTTATTTTGCTAACAAAAAACTGTTTATTGATTAAAATTCAAATAATATTTATTTAAAATTAAAAATATTAAGTAACTATTATTAGAAAAATAAAAAAACCATTAAATTTAATTAAAATAAATAAACTAAATAAAAATAATAATTAAAACCATAGTGAAGAGGTGGGGTTCCTCTAGATCCAGAGGGAGCCGCACCTCCCTCATGCTTTTAGTTTGTTCCTACTTTAATTGTTTTGTAATTTTTTTTCCCATTATTTTGTAATTTCTAATATGTTCATATACAGTATTTAATCAAAAAATAAAAGAAAGGGATATATCAATAATATTCTATGTGTGCTTACAAACTTTTAAATATTTAATAGTGTGTATATAAAAAAAGGTACATATATGTTTTTAAAGGGCTGTAAATACCGTCATTGAAAAAGCTAATTCTGTTATGTAAACTTTTGACTGTATGTTAAATATCACATGAGACCTTGAATGATAAGTTGGATTGGATGCATTCTTCATGTCACATAACGAGTGATGATGATGGTACATTGGCACTCCAACCATAACCATCCATCACATACACGTGTCATGACATGAATGATAAATATACATGGAGATCAATAATGTGATGGCCTGGACCATGAATCCTAGTCATAAGACTCATAAGCATGTTAATGTGAGACTTGTGGGGTATGCAACAGCCAGGCTTCTCAGTTTCAAACAAAACTTCACTTTAAAGCAAATCCACATAAAGAAGAAGAAGAAAGCAAAAGGGCATGAAATGATCACCAAATGCAGACCATAAAACAAATTGAGGCCTACATTTCACATTTCATTCCAGAATGTCTCCCAACCTTTTCACCCAAAAAAAAAGCAAAAATCCAGGGAAATCTGAAAAACAGCAGTGCTATAACATGCGTAAAGTAACAACAGAATAATAAAATAAAAATCAAACTCTATAACACAAGTGGGTTCTGATTGATTGATTGATTGACTGATTGCTGGGGTATGTGTGTTTGTTTTTCCAATATCTCGATTGATGAAGTCGGATAAGAAGAGCCTGCAGAGTCTCATTGAGAGAGCAGGGGATTTACATGACAGATTGAGTAATGAAATTGATAGCAGTATCGGATTCTGCAGGTTTTGTTCGGATCATGGTCGATTTTGTGATGTTGGAGAGACCCCATTTGAAGAAAGATATAGATTGATTGCTATTAGAGATTCATTGAAGGAAGTCCAAAACATGCTCATGTTTTTACAGGTAATCTGCTTTTCTATCTTTCTTTCTTTTTTTATTTTTTTTTTATAGTTATTTATACAATTATTATTGACAATGCTAGTTAAATTACAGAAGTTGCAGTCTTGGCAGATGATGGATATGGATGCGGGTCTGACCCGTTTGGAGCAAAGCAGATTAAATCTGATCCAACAAGTGACAGCATATCAAGGAAGAACTGAACTTGACGTGTTGAAAGAATTGAATTCATGTTTTGGTGATTTGAATGGAAAGAAAAAACCTGAACTGGATGTACACAATGGCAAGAGAAGGAATGCAAATTTTGTTGCTTGTTGCATAAGATTCTGTTTAAATCCATGGAAGTGGCAGAAAGCTGTTGGGATTGCAGTGAAGTTGATATTGGTTTCGGCTAGCATTTCAACGACAATCCAGGTTTATCAGTCCAGGCAAATGTATTGCAGTTCTCAGAAAAGAATTCTTTCATTTGTTGAATCAACAGAGGCAGATAAAATAGATGCTCAAACTGTACTAACCATCTCAAAGAACCCACTAGATGTATTTCATGGCAGGGGATGATTCATTCTTTTATGTTTCAATTTTCAAACTCAATTAATTCTGTTAGAGTATGTATCTCCAATTTATGGATTGAAATCGATATACAATGTAATATAACCAATAAGACTGAATTCTGCTTCAAAAAAGGAAAAGAAAAGAAAAAAAAGATTGAATTCAAAACTCCCCTGCTTGTTTTACAAAATTGCATATATAACATCTGGTAAGACGAGAAAGCACTTGGGCCGAGACTGACAGTCCAACCCAAAAGATATCTGGGTTCAAATAGCAGTCGAAGAGATCTTTTTGTTGAGATATTAAGCCAAGCCCATGGTTTTAAACTTATCAAGACCAAATCTGTATAACCGGATAATATCAAATTTCCGGCATTTCAATAATCCGAAACATTATAAGGTTGATGGCTAGTTTGATAATGCTTTTTAAAAGTTAAAATCAGATTACTTTATAATATTTACTATAATATGATATTCGATAAAACTTTTATGATTTTTGCTATAATATGATATTGATAAAACTTTTAAAATTGATTAATTGATGGTTACTTTTTAAACGTGATTATAGAATAATCTATTTCAGCATTTAATGAATCTTTTAAAATATCATTATTATCCTTATGAAATAAAATTAAAATCATTTATATACCTTATTTCATTTCAAAATTAAATATTCTATTTAAATATTGATTTGATTTATAAAAATCTTTTAAAAATCTTTTATTGTTCTTATGTATTTTTTTTAAAACTTAATTATTCTACTTAAATATTGATTTAATATATATATTAATCGAAAGAAAATGAAATATGGTCCTAAAATCATATATATTTTAGTTATTATAACCAATCTCAGCATTTTTACAATAAAATTACTAAACATATGTATATTGCTTTTGAGCTATACTGTAGTTTTAAAAATACAATTAACCAAATATCTGCCGATTAACTTTCCAGCTGATTATTTTTTCAACACAGTTAACAATGATTATGATAAAAGTTACAGCAATACTAAACTAGTCCTAAATAAGCGGTATGTACTATAAAACTACTTTTTAAGATGGTTCAATAATTAGAATATAATATACATTTTTTATTTTCAATTACCATTTACTATAGTAACTATTGAAACCTAAAATATTGTAAGCAATGAAGTTGTGACTTGGGATGCGGTAGCATTAAATATACATTCAACCATCCATAAACTAATGTTTATATATGAATGTGAACAACTTGGAGCTCAAGAAACTTGTCACCGAACCCAACTACAAAAGATAAGAGGCCAAATTTGATGGGCCAATAAGTTTTCAACGGGCCACCTCTGACCACCATCTGTTACTTGGCGCCCTTATTTCCACGCCACCAATCACTTCTCTTATGCTCTTCTCTTCCCCATGCAAATTAGAGATTCCTGGAAAATAAAAACTAAAAAAAATTAACCACCCATCTCTCATTTTGTGTTTAAATCAATTTTTGAGTTAGTAATCGGAGGAGGAGAGGGAGAGGGAGAGGAATGGTGAGCGCGAGCAAGGGCGTGCCTACATGGGTAAGTGCGGCGGCGGCGGCGAGGGTTGATTTGGAGGGAAACGTTTCGTCTGTCTCTGAGAATATGTTTAGAGAAGGTAAAGACGAATCTTTATCGAATTCGAAAACCATAAATGATTTCCAGTTGGGTTTTGGAGAGAGAACTTTCTCTGCTGTTGGCGCCGCTTTTATATCAGCTGTTATCGTCAACCCTCTTGATGTTGCCAAGGTTTGAAATTCTAATCGATTCCACCTTTTTTTTAATATCATTAAAAAATTGTTGATTGATGCTGTTATCTATTCAATTGTTACCCCATTTTTGTATCTGATTGTTAAAAGTTTGTGTTTTTTTTTTTAGAAACTTGTTGTAGATGGTTCTCAATTGTTGCTTTTTTTATTGGGTTTCTATTAGAAGAAAAAAAATCCCAAGAATAGAATCTTTTTGTGTTATTCCTAGGTTTTATTACGCTAGGTTTAGTTCTTGCAGAGAATGAAACAAAAGTTCTTGCAGAGAATGCAAAAAAAGGAAGTAAAAATATTGAAAAATAACTTCTTTATTCAGCTTCTTCAAGCATTTTAAAAAGCTTCATAGTTTTAAAAAATTTGAGTCCTAATTTGATTTTTTTTTAATCATCCTAGTCCTTTTAAGTCACTACATTGCTTCTCCTTTTAAATTTATGATGATGGAGTGAATTGATATTATGCATTTGTATTGGCTTGTTCCCAGACAAGGTTGCAAGCACAAGCTGCTGGTGTTCCTTATCAGGGTCTTTGTGGCGCAGCATGTTTGGAAACTGACATGGTATATGAATTTCTATTTTGGTATGTAATTTCAATTAAATTATCACGTGAGCAGGTGCTTATTAGTTAAGAGGGGGCTGGAGGCAACTGTGTATGATATCAATAGGAAGAAAACGAGATGTTCTCTCAATATGTGAACAACAATACATAGAGAATTTTCTTCATGGAAAAACTTAATTATGGAAAGCCATTAACTCTTAAAGAAAAAAATTCAGAGCGGTAAGATAGTAGTTTCACTCATGGAATGTCATCAATTGCTTTTGTGGTCATAGCTGCAACCTCCAAACTCGTTCAGTCATTGTTTCTAGACACTAGTCTTCTTTACAAGTTTTCTTTTTTTTACTGCTTTGCAATCTGGGTTCTATTTTACATGATCCTATGCTAAAATGCTGGCTTTCAAATTGATTCTGTAGATGCTCCCAGATATGAGGACTTCTACGTCACGTGCACATGCAGTTCCTGGCTCTAATCCTTTGTGCACTCCAGAATGTAATCGATATAAAGGAACGCTGGATGTCTTCCATAAAATCATTCGTCAGGTTGGTGGATACAAGGACTTATGATTAGATTACATATCTCACAAAAAGAAGTGACTTTAGTTTAACCCTTCTCTGTGCTTCTGACTACATTATTATACTGACTAGGTATCCATTGGATCTTTGTAAAACTGTTTTATTGAAAAGAAGAGAAAGCAGCTTCTGTAGTTTGTTTAAAAATTACATAAACTGTGAAAAAAATTGAGTAATTTGCCTGTGAATACTCTGATTTGCATAATAGATAGTGTCATGTTGTCTGTCTAAAAATGATCCATATGATAAAATAACTCTGTAAAAGTTGAGGTTCATAAAGACAGGATTCTAAACATTGTATAGAACAAGTCTGTTATTGTCATGCAGTGTCAGTGTTTCACTTACAGTGTGAGTTCTTATGCTGTGAAGGGATTGACCTTATCAATTAAAAGTGTCTTTCACTAGTAGATTGCACAGAGTAAATATAATTAATACTATAGCATTTGTTCTTAATATTCAAATTACTTATTATAGAGGCTTCAGAAGAGATTAATGTGTATCATGTGCAGGAAGGGTTTGGAAGACTATGGAGAGGTACAAATGCAAGCTTAGCATTAGCTATGCCAACGGTAAGTTTCTCTCTGGAATATCTCCTGTGCATCTAAGTTTTTTAGTGTTAGATCCCACTCATTGGTGTTATGCAAGACCGTTGCATTATTTTTACAAGAAAAATAATTGCCTACTTAATTTGAAAGACCATCTGCTGATGGTTATTATTCTTTTGTTATTCACCAGGTGGGGATTTACCTGCCTTGTTATGACATTTTCCGCAATTTAATGGAAGATTTCACAACTCGCAATGCTCCGATCTTGACACCATATGTCCCATTAGTTGCAGGTTCAGTTGCACGCTCATTAGCCTGTGTTACTTGTTATCCAGTCGAACTTGCAAGAACCCGTATGCAGGTATATATTTGTAATATATTTTCCCTCAATTTAATGCCAAAGTTTACCCAAAATTTTCATCAATTATTAGGATGCTGCTGACTCTCTGCTTGGTTTTTATCGGTCATGTTTACTAACCTCTTGATGGTTTATATAAAATCTAATTAAAAAAAATATTAAGTATCTAGTGCCCATGTTTCCACTGTAGTGGGAGTCTACTTGTTACATAAAACAAAGGTAATGGAAAAAAAAATAAGAAAAAATTAGGCAAGCCATTAGTCTTGAGAAATTGCTTATTACCTCCTTGATTATCCATGTTGAGACAAATCTTTTTTTTTTTTTTTCATTGGTTTTTGACCAAAGCTTATTGTTCTGATTCCCCTTATAAATTATAGGCATTTACAGAAATACAAGTTGGTGTGAAGCCTCCGGGAGTATGGAAGACACTAGTTGGGGTTGTCAACCCGATGAGGAGCACAAATAACCTTAATAACTGTAAGTTGACTGAATATTAGAGACTTGGAAGATAAATTAGTGCTCCTTTCCCTCTCTTCTTCTTGAATTTAGTTTGCTGTCGATGTTGATTTAGAAGATGTGATTATTTCAAATAGGTTATGAATGATAAAGTCTAAAGAGTTTGATAGATAATCTAAATGTTATCACATAGTTCTCCAATTCATTCTTTCATATTTTTACTGACATACCTTTTAAACAGTCCAAAGCTACCGCATCTTGTGGACTGGTCTTGGAGCACAACTTGCACGTGATGTTCCTTTTTCTGCAATCTGCTGGTCAACCCTTGAACCGGTGACATTTCATTCTCTCAAGCAGTTAGTTTAAGGGATACATTTTTGTTTTCAAATATTGTTGTGCTCCGTAAGATCTCCAACTTGATGCTTCTCCTTCATTTTGTGCAGATCAGGAGAAATATTCTTTCTGTGGTAGGTGATGAAGCCAGCGCAACCAGTGTTCTGGGAGCAAACTTTACTGCTGGTTTTATAGCGGGAACCATTGCAGCTGCGGCTACATGTCCATTGGATGTTGCAAAGACACGACATCAAATAGAGGTTTGTTTTTCAGAAGTCAAAACCAAGCTTTATCACCATGCATACAAAATTTCAGTTAGGATGTGTGCTCCCTCTGTGTTTCCGCTGTAACCACAATCACCAAATAATAATTCAACCACCTCATACCGATAAAAAAATCTCAGCTGAAAAATTTGATGCCACAAAAGGAGGGAAAATAGAGGAGAAAGGTTGAGGGGGCAGGGTATACAATATTGATGTCCTTGAACTGATAAATCTATCGGGAGGTCTGATATTTGATGTACCATGACCATGATGTTATCAAAATCTTGAGTCAGACAATAACCCTCTGTTGTGCATAGATATGCAATCACATGAAGTCAATTGCAAAAATTGTTATGGCTGTTAAATTACTTTTGAAAATAATTGGGCATCCGAACAGGAAGCACATTGAGGAACACAAAATGACTGCATTGAGTTTCATTTTAATTTTTACTTGGTTACTTTATGTTCTGGTTCTTGAAACTTTCTTCTTGCAATCTTCAGAAGGATCCTATGAGGGCATTAAACATGAATACAAGGCAAACGTTAAAGGAAATCTGGAGGTATGCAATCAGAAAGATTTGAGTTTACTTTTTTATACATAGCATTACAAATTCTGTCACAAGAGTCCTATTAAACTCCCATAATCGATTCTTTTTTCTTTTTTTTTTTGAGTTCATTATTAAACTTTTGCTCTGGTGAATATATGGTTTTCCCGACATTGACGACTGGAATATTTATCTTGGAATAGGGACGGGGGAATGAGAGGACTGTTTACAGGAATTGGCCCTCGTGTTGGACGTGCCGGCCCATCTGTTGGCATAGTAGTGTCTTTCTACGAAGTTGTCAAGTATGCTTTATATCAAAGACGCCAACTCAAAGAATAAAAGCCAGCAGATCTGACCCGACTTTGTTTGTTGACAATGTCGGCCTCCTTCGTCCGTCTCACTCAGAGCCAAGTGCCAAACCAAAGAATAAAACATACACACAGACACAGTTCATTTCCCACCAACCAAATAGGCTCTCATAGGATCCTGAGTTCCCCGATGGAACTTGGGAGGCAAAAACTAGTAGTGCAATAATAAAACCCAATTCTCCACCATTCCTGGCAAATTACTGGGTTCCTTTAACATCATCAATTTCCAAAAGTTGACTGACAATTGACATGCTTCTTTGTCGCAAAAAAAGATGAAAAAAAGAATCAACAACACTTTTCTCTTTTGTAAAAGCAACTTCATCAAAGTTGGGGTCTCTGTCCAGATACAGCTGTAAACTATCTTTACCACCTAGTGTGATTGTGAGATGTCTTGATAGAATTTTGTACTCGTATCCCCACAATCCTTCTCTTTTCATATTCTAATCTCTGTTGGTATTATCAGATTTTTTATTTTCAATTTCATGCTTTTTTTTAATGGGTAGGAAATCAGAACAACCTAGAGGGAATTGCAATGTTGAAAAGATGAGACAGGATGAAAATGGGAAGCAAACAGCAAAATATCATCATAAGATGTGACAAAGAAAAAGAAATCAATAATCATAAAAACAAAATCCCATTCAATATAAAATCATAAATACACACACCAAACCCCAATCACAAAAACCAATGTCTCCGCAACTAAATATATATATCAACATTGGCCGAGAGCATCGATGGATCTAACTCAAATCTAATCTAAAAGAAAGAGAAAGAACAAACAAATTTCAAAAGAAGCTGTAGGAAGAAGAAGCATCTAGTGGGTGGATGAGGTATGTAAGCACCAGAGCCGCCAGCATCAGCACATATGCAACCCCTTGATCGATTGAAGTTCCTGAACAAACACACACATTTGTATTAATAAACATCAACTCTTTTAACAAGTCCAGATCTTAAATCTTAAACAAATAAAAAACGAAGAGAGAGAGAGAGAGAGAGAGAGAGAGAGAAAGAGTTACCGTCGCTAACAGGAGGAGGAGCAGGAGCAGAAGCAGGAGGCATGGTCTGGGCATCAACAGACGGCGACACAATTGAAAAGGCAATGGCCAAAACAGCCAACACCACAGCAACTGCTCTCGACAAAACCACTGCCATTCTTTTTGTTCTTTTTTTTTTCTGTGATTACAATGTCACACCAGAGCTAGCGAGCGAGAGAGAGAATTGTGGGCACGATGGTCGATTTGAGGAGGCCTGAAAGAGAAAAATGTAAATTTATAACAAGACTTTGTGATAGATGGAAAAAACCGGCAACCCATGAAGGGTAATATGGGAATAAAATAAAATTGTTGTTTTGATGTGGATGGGGTCCACCTATATATGTTTTTTATTTGATTACAAGGCCATGTGAATTCTCTACTAAAATTTCATTTCTGTACAGACTGTCACCCAACTTGTCGTCGTCTCATAGTCCCCACCTACTACTAATCTTCAATCTTCTATTATAACCGATTTAACGGCTATTTTTCATTGCCGAAGCGTTGATTAGCTACTTTTCAAATTTTGACTTGTGCACACCTGATCCTTAAATTCAAAACTCAAATTTCCCATCAGTTAATATTTAGCTCAACGGCAATATTATACAGTCCAAATTTTTATCCCAAATCCAAATTTCATCTAAATGATGCGACGAACAACTTAAAATGATTACATCTCATGATCTATATATATCACATATTCATAATTATAAATTCTCTCCTGGTATAAAACTATGGACTAAATAATAGTTTTACTTAGATATATTGATCATAGTAATTTCAATTTTTAACAATCAATCCAAGATTAATTCTTCTTAATCTGCGTTGAAGAAGAATGATTATAAAAATCAGAGAGTGAAAAAAACACGAAAAAGCACTTTGGCAGCTAATATATCCATGACATTTGTTGGAATGTGCCGATTCCTTCGAAGGTGGCAACTGGTAAGGGAATATCGCGATATCCAAATATCCAAGTCAACATAACAAACGTAACTTACGGAGCAGAAATTCTCATAGCTGGTTTTTTCTATTTGTAGATGCAATTGTATGAGTTTGATTTCATCAACAACAAATTAGTACAGCTTGTATCTCCTCTCTTTCTATCTGTACTTAACCGTTGTTTGTCTCCAATCTCCATCCTTATCATCTCTAAAGTCTCTGGGCATATTCGAGAATGAGTGGGGACCCAATTCAAAATTTAAATTCATGGATTTTATATTTTCGTATCCAATTCGACAAACCACAATCCCAACCACCACATGTTTTCCAGTTTGTATATACACTTCTGGAAACCAATTAAATATATAGACAAAAGATCAAATTTTGCTTAAGCAGTTTTTTTTTTTTTTTTTATTTTTATATAATCAACAAATTGTTAGGTCCGTCCATTCATAGAGAGACTAAGTGGGTAACATACCTAATTCTTACAGAACTGTCGATCAAAACAGTGTAATCAAGAGTAGGTGCAATGAGTAGTAAGAATAGCGCGATTGATCTGTTAAGCCAAATTATTTCTAGCATATGGACCACTGGTGACAACAATCAATCATCAGCCTATCCGATCACATATTGATTCTGTGGAAGACATTCATACTTGGATAGAGACCAATAATTTTCAAAAGATCGCAGTTATTAATGCAAAATCATAAATGTTTGAAAACATAAAGAACCTAGGCAATGCATCAACTTCACACTTCACATGCATCACAAAGGACGGTCATCATATCACATGCAATACATCCAGGATGAGAGAAACATTACATGTGAAATTTACCATTTTCCTAGAAAAGCCCACAATTTCTACATGTCATCACAATTCACATCAATGCCCGAAAACTCTATATAAAGACCACAAACAAAAACTTCAAAACCCGCAAAGTAATATGGGTATCCATGATATGGCGTACCGAATAGTATATTATAATATGATTAGAAACAATTCTTATTATACTCTGTTTTAGATTTCAGTCAACCCAATCATCAGACTATAAGACAATCCACACAATGATACCACATGCTATGATGAGTATACCTGGCCACATGGGGTAACATGACAAATCTTTTCAAAAAAACTTTGATAAAGATGCAAGAAGAAAAAAAACCTCATACCTACCACAAGGGGTCTAGGCTAGAAATCTGGTATTCGAACTGCAGTTATGTTTGCCTAGATTTCTTCGGATTCCAGGGGCATCCCTTAACAAACGTTAACAAAGGCTGGAAAACCTGACATACAGTGAGATTCTGCATTTTCTCAGGCATCAGTGAAGATCAGAAAGGTTGAAGAAAACACCCGAAAACTTGATAACATTAACAATCATTCAGTGTTCCACAAAACAGCAAGAGCTCAAATGCTCAATACAAATGCACCCAACTTTAATTACAATCTGACTTCAGCCATCCTTTCATCACTAGAGCTACTACCTGTAAACAGCAAGTTTCAGGATAGTCAACTTTCTGAGTGCAAGGTGGAAAAATAGGGAAGAAGTTTCCATGTTAATAGGATCACGAGCCATTGGGGAAATATTAGGTAATCAAATTGTACAACCAGAACTAATTTCCAGTGAAATTTAAGACTCAAATGGTTGGTTCTAAAATAATTTATGAAGAAGAGATTTTAGGACAACCCGCATTTAAAGAGATCCAAATATCTTATGCAATTGCTATGCTATGCTGCTGTGTTGGTGTAACCCAGTGCGTAAAACTCTGAAACACCAAAGATGCAAGAATACAGCTTTTTACTGACATGTTTGAAAGTGAAATAAATAAATAAACCTATCTAAATTATTGCAGTCATTGCTATATATATTTTGGCTGCAAGATGTTGATCCCTCTACCTGGTTTACATGATCATTTGATATAACTATGATGACTAAATCATTCTAGTGGTTAAGCATTCTTTTCTTTTCTGGGTTTTGGATCTGTTCATTTATTTGATGGCTTGACATATTGACATGCTCCTTTAAAAAATTCAACTCATGAATTAACTAAACAAAACTTTGGCATATAGAGAAATGCTTTAAGAATACAAAACCACTGGAAAGACTAGAACAACATTTCACATTAACACTGTAGGAGAAACCGGTAACTTTCAGAAAGGAAATTTGCTTGCTCAGGCTTCTGTGAAATTCCACTTGGGGGATAAAATGTCATATAAGCTTGGTACGCAACTATATGCTTTGAAGACTATATAAATGATTAAATGATAAGAAAGTGATACACATCCAAAGAATCTAGATATTAATATAACTCCGTCATAATGAATTAGTTTAATTCATGTGCAAAGATATTGATAACAATAAATTTTTAGGGAATGAAATTTCAGCTTACTTGGTTTGTTCACACTGGTAACCTAGGGTCCACTGTTCCCGTGGCACTGCCTTCTCCAGTTAAAATGTGGTTAGGATCCTGTATAAATCATAAAGTCATTAGTAAGATCCAAAAGAAACTAAAGATGTAAGAAGTCAGGACCACACTACACATACCTCCATTCCCCATTTGATGTAATCTGGGGACTCACAAGCCTTATATTCATCAACCAAGCTCTCGATTATATCTCTCGATTCATCAAATTCTGAAAGATCATTGTCCTGTCCACATTTTACTGTCATTAGAATAGTGTGCAATGTAATTTAAGCACCTCTAAAGCTAGCACAACTCAAAGAGACATTTAATTGAAAAAGAATGACATTATCAAGTTTTTGCACTTATTTGGGAGTGGCAGTATCCAGAAAATTACAAATCAGAGCAGAAGTGACCATAACAGTCATTAAGCTGAGAACTTACAGCGAACATCGGAAACTTCCGGTAGTTGTCAAGAAATGCTTGCTTCTTTCTCAACTTCTCATATTGGCTCAAACACTTGCTGAAAAGATGCCTGATACTTGTATGGCTTGCTAGCATAAGACCACTTACCTAATAAATGCATCATAGAAAAATGTGTGATATTCTCTCTGCAATTTTAAATTGTTAAATATTAAAAAGAAAAATTGAGAAGGTGCTAAGATATGAACTATGAAGTCCTACCCTATGGGCAGTTTGAACATATGGAGACTTCCTAGAGAGAGCAACCTACAAAATACATAGAAGAACAAAAGAAAAATTAAACCCAGTATAAGGACACAAAGAAAAGAATGAATACTGCAATAGAATTATTTCTGTAGTAAAGACCTGAATACTTGCAGGCCCCCACTCAATAAAGTTGACAAGCTTTCTCTCACGAATCCTCTGCAAACTCTCATGGACCTGACAAAAGAGTAAAATACCATTGAGATTATATGAAAAATGATTTCAGTTCACAATAGCAAGATGGACAGTAGTGTGATTTTGAACAAAACTTTCCATAAAGCATAACAATTAAACATATTTTCCAATAATATCAAAAATCTCAACTTCCAACAAACTTTGTTCAGTGAACAAATAAGAAATAAACTAAGTTTAGATGAACTTGGACATAGATCACCAACCAAATAAATAGTTTTACTTTAGAGGGATCTCATACAAGAGACATATAAGACCTCCAAAGAGCACACATTTCTAATTTCAAAGGCCTCGTTCAATAGTCTGTGTCCTTCAAATCCCATAATAATGGGGCAGCTTGCAGAAAGAAGTCAAATAATATATTTCCAAACAAAAGTTATATCAACTTCGTGAACAATGTCATAATTACCTGAGTAGGGTCCACTTCTCCTTGAATGATGTTCAATATTGAAATGTATTTCGCCTGACTAGCTTCTTTTGATCGAGGAAAAGAAACCATAGTGTTTTTTGGCTGGAAACAAGAAAAGTCAGAAAATGTGTAACAGCACTTTGTTGGATTAACATTAATAAAGTTCCTCACCTGCAGAAGTCTTCTCATAACATCCAGTACAGTAGTTTTACGGATGACATTAGCCTGCCATGAAGATATATATATATCCGCATCAGACTACAGCTAATTCCTCTTCTTTAAGGCCAAAATGATTAAATTTAGATGTTGACAAAATATGAGACACCAAAAGGTTTCATACTATAGAAAACAAAACTAAAAAACATTCTGGCCATGGTCTTTTCAGACTTTAGTGGTAAATGGACTGCTTGAAGTTGAAAATTGAATTACATAAGAAGATATGGGCATGAAAACAAATGATCCCACAGACTTTAGTTGACCATTGGAATGCTTAAACTTTTGATAATCCATAATATTATTAAACGACTCGATATAAGATTTTCTACAGAGATTTGGAAGTCAACAAGCATGTTTGAATCTTACCTGGCGCTCCACTGTCAGTGGTGTGTATCCAGTCATAAGAAAATGGCATCTTGGTGTCGGAATTAAAGAGGCGAGAAGACCGACCAAGTCGTTGTTCATATAACCTGGATATCGTAATGTGGTTGTGCTTGCAGACATAACAGTAGAAACCAAAGAATTGGTTTGCATAAATGTGGGATTTTGCAGATGTAGGCGTTCCACAGCAATTCTATTCAGTGCAGTATTGTCAAGAACAACAACACAATCAGCATTTAGTGTAAGTCGCTTGAGCGTCAAGAGTGAGTTATATGGCTGGACCACCACATCACTTGTTTCCATCTGGTTTGGAAATACACTATATGTCTGAACCAGCTTTTTGCTATAGCGATCATTCAGACTCTCCAATAAATATGAACCCATGCCTTCAATATATAATTAGAGAACACACTCAAAAAGTACACAAGCAGGAAAAATTTAAGTCATCTTGTACATACAAACTATCTGCAATAGTGGGCTACATCGAATTTCCAGAAAAAACAAAGCTATAAACAATTTTCTTGCATAGTTAATCAATTGCATATACAAGCAAACGAGTTAGACAAACATAAGCTTATATCTTAGTCCATTTATCATTCTGTGTAATTTTAGCTTTAACTGATATCAATAAAAATAACCAAAATGTTGTATTAACTAAACTTATTGAGCACAGTCTATAGTAAACATTTAAATTTTAATAGACATGATAAAAGGCAATGAGAAAGCTAAGAAACCTGAGCCCGTTCCTCCAGCAATGGAATGACATAGAACAAAACCTTCGAGACTATCACTGCCATCGGCTTCTCTATCAATCATGTCCATTATATCTTCTTCAACCCCTTTCCCCTGATTAGAAATTTAAAGACCAAATACAAATTACATTCAAATGAACATGTAATCCACATCTAATAAAACACTGTTCACCTTCTACAGTTGAAAATCTTATTGTAGCATTCAGGAGAATAAAATACTGATCAGTTAACATTCAAAGGAATTCTTTCCAAACTTTAAGAGGTGGGCAAAAAGAAAGTTAGGTCTTCAAAATGTAGCACCTCAAGTAACTCACTTGAATTATCACCATTACAAAGGAAGTTTAGTCATGCTTCTTGACACGAATTAATTATATCAGTATGATGTGTATGAAGATTAAAATGTTATGACTGATCTGCTTGAAGACTTATTACTGCTTCCATCACAACTATGTGTGTCAACATGCATGTTTCCCTGAAAACTTCTGATAGGCTTCAATGACATTAGTACATTAAAATTTGAACTAAGCTAACATAAATTCAGTCAGTTTTTATCGTTTAAAAAAATTTCCATCTCAAGGCACACAAAGATGAAACAGAATAATATTTTTATTCAATGACATAATCATTTACAATAATTTAAGGATATAAATAATTAACAACAGATTACAAATGTTGGCTTTTATCTACAGTATAACTAGAAACAGGTTAAATTTTCCAATGTTCCTTACTCAATTGCTTAACTATTTGCGAAATCACCCCAACGAGTTTTCTACATACATTGTTCAGAGACCCAAAAAACCAAATATTAATTACCAATGGATAGTGGAAATAAATTGTTCGCTGCATAAACACATAACCAGAAATTGAATTAAAAACATAATATGGAAATATTAAGAAGCAAACCTGATGATACCCACTGGCCCAATTGTTTCCAGCACCCCCACCATGATCCGAAAGAAATATGTTCTCATGATTGTAGAGATTTCTGTATTCACTGTTTTGAATTCCATTAATAACTCTGGGCTCCAAATCCATTAGTAAGGCACGGGGTATGTAATGCTGATCGTCAGCTTGATAGAAAAACACGTCTTTCCTGTCACCGCCCTACAACATTCAAAAACGATTATACAGATATACAAGAGCCTGGATTCATTATATTGACAAAAATAAAAATATATAAAAAATAAAAATAAAAAATCAGCCTTAATTAAAAACCGAAGCTGTTAGACTCATGCTATTCACATGTACAATGAGACTCCCAATTCTAATAATATTTCATGTGAGTCAATAGAGAACTATGCTTTGAATGTAGATATCCATCTAACTAACAACCGGATTTTGCCACATATAGTTCAACAAAACATAAGTCTGTAGATTGAAATGAATTAAATACGAAGAAGAGAGGTTTTCAAGGTTTGAAGACCTGAGTAGCGAAATCCTCGAGAATACCATCCTTGCTGATGCCGTGTTCTAGGCAGAGTTGCTTCCAGAACTCCATTCCGATCTGGTTCCCGCATTGTCCGACCTGAAGAGTGATGATTTCTCTGGGCATGTTTTCTTGATTTCTTTGTCTCTCAAGACGAGAGAAAATTAGGGTTTGGAAATCGAAAAGAAAAAGCGAGAGAGAAAAAGAAAGAGTTGTGTTTCCTCTCCGGCTGTGGCTCGTAGGGCCTTTTGAAAAAGAAATAAAAAGAGAGGGAAAAGCAAAAATGTGATGTGTGAGACGGTGAATCCGGAAATTATTAAGGTGAACACTGGAGGAGTGAGTGTAGTGACTAGTGAGTCAGCGACGAGTGAGAGTGTGTGCCGGCTTAATTGTGAACACCGACTGATGCTAATATGCGCACTTTGTGCGCGTTAATATTATGCCTTTTTGCTTGGGCCCTTAAATGGGCCTTAATTTTTCCATTAATAAAGGACACTTTTCATTTTTCAATGTATGTGCACCCCTTTAAAATTTAGAACTAACTTATATCTTTTGGGATTATGGGCCAATCTCAGCCCATCTTAGAATAAAATATTCTGATTTTGGGCCTTAACGTTACTTATTCTATGGTTTTTGTTATTTTTTTGGCCCATATTATTGGCACCCATCAATGTTATCTTGGTACCCTTTTATTTTAAAAAAATTACGGATTTATCTACAATTCAGAATCTGTATAGTTGCACGATTTATGAGACGAAACTTTTTTTTTTTCCTTTTAGTTTTTAATTTTTAAATCTTTGATTTATGTGAGCCCTTTATAATAATACAATGACTAATAAACATCTTTCTAACTATCAATCCTGTGCTGTAACATAACCCATCGATATGAACTTCAAATATAAGTGTAACCCTCTCCTCATAATTCCAGAATTAGTTATAACTTTGGTGGGAATGACAGTTGTAGTTTCTGCTATAGGAATTTTGATATATATATATTTTTAATTTTTTTAGAAAGTGGAGTTAGTAACAAGATGATCTTGTCCAGCTTGATTGTTACTTCCAAGGCTCCACTATACAGCTAACAAAGCTAGTAGTATATAGCATGGGCAACATGTGGGTTGTTTGCAGGTATTTTTATTGTTTTTATTTTTTATTTTTTATGGTCTAGTATATATATAAGTATTTTTTTTTGAAGCTTTTATCAGTGATAGGATTCGAGCACTGACTTATGAGTCATTTGCCCAAGCTTCAAGTTCGTCAATCTACCAGCTGAACTACGTTTCTGGGGCATTCCAAATTGATTAATGAAACAGACGAAATTAATTCATTAGCTCTCTTCATATGCAACGTTTTACACAACTACAACATTACCCTCACAGGTCACAGCTCAGTCCAGTTTTATTTTTACTTGAAACAATAGGTATGATTCAAGTAAAACATCTAATGAGCAAAGACAACTATTTTTTTTCCAAAAATCAAAGTGAAAAGGGAACAGAATTGACACAAGTAAATAGATTATTTCCTTCGATTGATGCTATTGGCCATTTATTAAGAAGAGAAAACCAAAATGACTACTGCTTTTACTTTCAATTACGATAATACAATTTTCCAAAAGCAAAGCCAAAGGTCACTTTCACTTTTGAGTGGGCGTTGGATTGAGAAAAAGAAAACGGAGTCAGTTTTTTTCAAAGCAGACAAAACCAAACCAATTCGTCGAGAAGCGGACAGTGTCAACAGTATTTAGAGTTTTCTAGTCAATAAGGACGCCACAAAAAAACAAAAAATGAAGAAATCAGAGATGGATTATGCACACAAATGACACAAAAATCTCCAAACAAACATAATCACATTACAACAGAAGGCAGAAACCATACTTTTTTTTTTCAGGTAGAAAATAAACATTCAAAGCTTCTACACTTGATCATGTCCTGTAAAGGCAATACAGAATCTGATCTCAACATACAAAACATATAAACTGAAAAATACTAACACATAAATGTTTTTACTTAATCCAGAGGAAAGCTCCCATGGCGAACTGTCTCTTCTGGTCAACGTTTCCAGTGATGGGTAGGCCGTATTGTTTAAGCAAACAATCAAGCTTCCATTCAGGCATGGACTCATAGTCAGCTTTGGTGTATCTCGGGTAGTGCAATGGCATCTGGAAGTTGCCGCACCGCTCCGTCGTGTGCTGCCCATTTGGTCCTCCTCCGCCGCCTACGGCTGAATTTGGCCTGCTCATTGACTCCATGTGTCCTCTCCTATACTCTGCTCTCTTTGTGATCACTTGTGCTCTTCTGCTTAACTCTGTAGTCAGGTTCAATGACTTGGGGGGTTTTTATAGAGGTTTTGATGGTGGGGAGAGAGAGAGAGAGAATATGTGGAATTGGATGCAATGGACCAGCATTGTCGATGTAACGCTATGCAAATGCAACAGCCATGTTGCAACTCATTCACTGTACTGAGAAAACAAAGCTTTCTAATATTAAATTTGACTGTCAAGACCAAGAGTCCATTTGTCCCGACCATTGATATGCGGACACGTAATTATCTGTCAACTTTTTTATTATAATAAAATATATATAATGGAAGGGAAAGAGAAAAAGTAAGGAATGAAAAATATAAAAATTAACTCAAAAAGCTAATACATGATTTTGTGTTAAAATTTCAGTGGCTAGATAAGCCATTCAACTTATGCATCCAGTGCATTGAAGATTTTCTCTTATAGACTGTACCAGGAGCCCATTTGTCCCGTCCATTGAAATGCTAACACGTAATCATGTGTAACTTTTTTATTATAAACAAATATATATAATGAAATGGGAAGAGAAAAAGTAAATGATGAAAAATATAAAAATTAAGTCAAAAAAATAATGCATGATTATGTGTTAATATTTCAATGGTCAGATGCGTCATTCAACTAAGGCACCCGGTGCATGGAAGATTTTATCCGTAGACTATAAATATAATTTGTAGAACCTTGAGTTGCCTTACTCATCATTCTTGCAATCACTACTACTATTAATTAAGATAAAGAGGGTTATTAGTGGTAATGATATTTAAAGAATTGTGTAACATAAGAAGAGGTGGTTAAGTGATAAGTGTCAAACGCATATGTTGAGATGGAGAGTTCAAATCATTTCTTAATGATAAAATCACTCGAGAGTAATTCGGTTGCGGTTTAAAACTTGACACGTGTCCTTTTATTTTCATATTATTACGAAATTTCCATTCATGAAAGTCCATCATTTTTCATTTTATTACATAGAAGTCACCTAAATCGACATGTGTTCATTTGGGAGCAGCGATCGAAACACTCACTGATCTGATCGAAGGAGTGAACCAAACTACCTATAAGCACTCCTCATCCCAAAATTGTACACACTTGCCTTATTATCGAGGCTACAATAACAGTTGCATAGTGAGCTTCACCTACCTAACTCTTATTAGTCATTACCTGCTGCCATTTATGAGACTTAATTTCTTCCATTTTCTTCTAATTGATTGACACTACAGAGTACAGGCACCACTTGTAGAGTTATAAATTCAAAATTAATGCTACAATGTGTAGGTGAAGGAAAAGGACAGTTAACCTTCCCTTTGATTGATTCAAATTTTGAAACCAGATTTTAAGGTTCGTAGTGAAACCATACAATACCAAATTGGCAATGTGAATTCAATGCTGTATATGCACCCACAAGATGCACTTGTTCCTGGCCACACGTTCACTTCATTGAACTATTTCCAGCAGTTGGTCCATCAATCACTGTACACTCAATAAGTGCATGAAACCAGACAATTTGTGGTACTGGTGTGGTGGTGGTAGCCTTACATTATTAACACAGTTGCACCCGAAATAATCGGTCATCATTCATCAACAACTCTGAGATAAAGAATAATTGAGGAACAGAATGAGAAAAAACAAGAATTTAAAAAGAAAAAAAAAAGTTGACAGGAATTTGGGTCATTAAAAAGCAAATACCAAAATATCTCCTCCTTGAAAATAAAAACAATTGGTCTTGAAAGCGAGTAGAGAACGAGTAGAGAACGAGTAGAGACTAGAGAGAAATAAAAACCACTAATAATGGATCGAGTGATTTTACAATAATTGTTAGTGGGTGGTGGCGACAGGTGTCAAAGACCCAATTAATATTGATGAGATTGACAAGATTTTCTTGTATCCGATTGCTTTATAGTTTAGACTCGGTAATACCTCTCTCATGAGGTCGAGTAAATAAAAATTACTTTTATTCATTTATTCCCCCTGAATTTTCAATAACTATGCATTAACATTGTCTCTTTGTTTATTTTTTGTGGCCACAATCTGTTAAACACTACATTATAAATCACCATCCTGTTGTGTGTGTGATGCTTTATTGGTGATTTCGAAACCAGATAGCTTTTCTTCGATAATTACATTTACATGCACCAAAATTTTAAAGCAATTATTATGTTCATATAATTTAGAAGTAATATTATATGATCTAAAATTTAATTTAAATGATGTAACAAATAAGTTATCATTATCGTATAAATCACGTAGTAATCTAGTGAATGATATAATAAAGACAAATCATTAAATATATTATTTAAGTTGATTTTTAGATTAAAATTTTAGATTGATTAAAATCGGTGTAACTTAAATGTGTATCTTGCAAACAAAGACTTGATCAAACTTTTATCAAGGCAAATGATAATTTGCATGCCAATAAACATTGATTTCTAAACCCTGCTACATGTCCTTTTATTTATTTTTTTATTTTAAAGAAAAATAAGAAAACCCTTCTACTTTGGGATCTTAGACTTGTCAATTAATCATTTAACTTTAATTCAAAAGAAATATATATTATCAATTTATCATACAAATCTCCTTCTCATCTTAAGCTAGACTTGAACTGGAGACCTTTTTTAAATTACATAAATATATAAAAAAAACATGTGTAAAAACAAGTAATTTAACATTAACATTTAAACATCTTAAGAGAAAAAACAAACATGTTGGTAAAAGTTTTACATTAAAACATATTTAAATTTACGTTAATTTAAGATTTAATTGCAAAAAACAAAAAAAAACAACTATAAACAAGAACTGGTAAAAATGGACGGTATCAAACAAATACGAAGTGAACCGTTTTGTCATCAACTATAAACGACAACGTTTTTTGTGTTTCTCTTCGAGTTAAGCAACACGTCATTTGTTTGGGTGAAACTTGTTGCAACCAGCCAACCACACTGAAAATTGTTGTAAAATTAGCCTAAATTTTTCTTCAAAACAGTAAAAAAGAGGCGTCGAGACTCATAATTAGGTGACAAGTAAACGGCAACAAATTCATTAATAGAAACACGAAATTCGCGGGAACAGATTCACATACAAACCACACACACAAAGGGTGACACAGCTAACAAACTAACCGCCAAGTGTTTGATCAAATACTCTTCTCGTCTAAAAACTTCCCAACAATTTAGAAATTAGCAACACGATTTTTCTCCGAAAAAAGCCTTTTCCATAATTTTGAATTTTAGAATTCAATTTCTAATTTCACATTAATCTGTTGGAGGTTACTATTTTGTTGGAATTTTAGCATCCACTTACCAAAATTCCTGTAAATGGTGGCAGGGAAATTCTAGGCAATTTGCTTGCTGAAATCCTCAAAGATATCAAGGAATCTTCAGGATATCAGCGTTCAGCCTTCAGGAAATTCCGGGTCTGGTTTGGTTTTAGAATAATCCCATTTCGATTTCTAACAAGACAGAACAACCCCATTTCAATTGCAGTGGCTTTTTGTGTGCTGAAATCCTGAAGATATCGAAGAATCTTCAGGATATTCAGCATTCAGTCTTCAAGAAATTCAGGTTTGCTTTGGTTACAGAACAACCCCATTTCGATTTCTAACAAAACAGAACAACCCCATTTTGATTTCTCTGGTAAGTAAATATTAAATTCATATTGGAATGCATGATATAGTGAGTAGGTGTCGAATTTTGATTAATTTGATTTTCGGGCATGCACAGTTTGACCTGGAATGGAGCAGCTTGGGCGGATAGGAAAGGTGCTTGGAAGTTTGAAGGCTCTGATGGTTTTCAGAGACAATATCCAAATCAATCAGAGGCAATGCTGTTTGTTGTTAGATATTTTCAGTTTAGCATATGATTCGATAGCCGAAGAGATGAGACAGAACCTGAGATTTGAAGAGAGGCACATCAAATGGAAAGTTCTTGAACATCCTTTGAGAGAGCTTCACAGGATATTCAGAGAAGGAGAAGCCTACATTAGACAAAGCTTGGAAACCAAGGACTGGTGGGCTAAAGCTATTACTCTATATCAGAACATAGACTGTGTTGAGTTATACATCCACAATTTACTTAGCTGCATTCCAGTTGTAATCGAAGCAATCGAAATTGCAGCAGAATCATCCGGGTGGGATCATGATGAGATGCAAAAGAAGAGACTTGTATACTCCAACAAGTATCAAAAGGAATGGAAAGACCCCAAAGTTTTCCAATGGAAATTCGCGAAGCAGTACCTTATTACCCCTGATTTAAGCAATCGAATTGACACAGTTTGGCAAGAAGATAGGTGGATCCTTCTCAACAAAATCCAGCAGAAGAAAATTTCAGGTTCAACGAAGCAGGAGCGGCAACTCGTGGAGCTCCTTTTCAAAACCATAAATGGGTCAGAGCCTTTGTGTGGGAGACTCTTACCAAGTAAAATTCTAGTCAAGTCCAACGACTACCAGGTGAGGCGGCGATTAGGGAGTGGGAGTCAATACAAGGAGATCCTGTGGTTGGGTGAAAGCTTTGCCTTGAGACACTTTTTTGGGGACATTGAACCAATCTTTCCTCAGGTTTCTTCTTTATTATCTCTTTCTCACCCAAATATCATGCACTTTCTTTGTGGATTCGCTGATGACGAGAGAAAAGAGTGTTTTCTGGTTATGGAACTGATGAATAGAGACCTCTTCAGCTACATTAAAGAGATTTGTGGCCCGAGGAAGCGAATTCCATTCAGTCTTCCTGTTGCTGTTGATCTTATGCTTCAAATTGCTAGAGGAATGGAGTATCTCCACTCGAAAAAAATCTACCATGGTGATCTAAGTCCTTCGAATATTCTTGTTAAATCAAGAAGTACCTCCACAGAAGGGTACCTGCATGCAAAGGTTTCAGGATTCGGTCTATCTTCTGTCAAAAACTTCACCCAGAGGAGCCCTTCAAGTCCAAATGGAACACTGTCATTCATATGGCATGCTCCAGAGGTTCTCGAAGAACAAGAGCAGACAGGAAGCGCAGAGAACTCGAAGTACAGAGAAAAATCTGATGTATACAGTTTTGGAATGGTCTGCTTCGAGCTTCTGACAGGGAAAGTTCCATTTGAAGATGCACATCTTCAGGGTGACAAAATGAGCCGAAACATAAGGGCAGGAGAGAGGCCACTGTTTCCATTCCATGCGCCAAAGTATGTGACAAACCTGACAAAGAGATGTTGGCATGCTGACCCAAATCAACGGCCAAGATTCACATCCATCTGTAGAATTCTCCGTTACATAAAACGGTTCCTCCTGCTGAACCCTGATTACAACATCCAGCCAGATCCACCAATGCCACAGGTGGAATATTGTGAAATAGAGTCGAGGTTGTCAAAGGAATTCGCTTCCTGGGAGACTCCTAATCTTTTACTACCAATATCCGAAATCCCATTTCAAATGTTCGTTTATAGAATTGTGGAGAAAGAGAAAACATGTGGAGTAAGTATGAAAGATACGTCAGAATCAGGAAGTGATAGAGCTTCAGTTAGTGGAGATGAAAATGTGACTACACCAGATGAACCATTTCCTCCAGTAACTCCAGTAACCGAAAAGAAGCGCTTACCTTCACCTGAAACTATGACCAAGAGACTCTCAATGTTGAAGAAATCTTCAGATGGGAAAGCTAATAAACCAGGTTAGCAACATTCTTCTCATCAGTCATTGATTATTTTCCTTGCAATCATTAGATATATGAGAAATCAATAGTTTAAACAACAAGACCTTTCAAAGCCATTACAATTTTAAAAGAATCTTATCACTGATTCAAGAATAAATAAGCTACATAGTTCACTTGTCTAACAGCTGGGTAGGGAAATTTGTACATATATTGGTTGCATCAAACATATAGATTTCTGGTGTAATTAAGGTGGGTAATTTAACAGGCTTTCCTAAGAAAACAGCAGAGAAAGAGAAGAAGATCAAATCAATAGAACCTAATCAGACAGAGATAATATTGTACTAACATCCAGTGGTTTGGCTTCACAGGCACACCAAAAGGGAGATCTGTAAGACCTCCACAAATAATTCCTTGCGGTCGCAGTTTACGAATGAATTCAGAAAGTCAGCTAATGGCAATGATGAGTCCAAGGATGAGTCCAAGATTACGGAGATCATCCTCCGGTCATGTGTCAGATTCTGAGCTATCTTAGACACTGAAATCTTAGATTCCTTCAGCACACACACGCAGTAAGACTTTATTCCGACTCTCAGATATCAAGTGGATATGCAGATCATTTATTACAAATCATGAAGCCAACCAATACATAGTTGGCGTCAAAGGCCTAGTTTTTTAGCTGTGATGGTGTACTTTGTTAGCAGAGGTATATATAAACTGCACCAACAGACTCCTTATTCCTGTACAATTAGTTACGTGCACTGGACAACCATAACATTACTGTAAGAGAGATTCAATTTTTGCGGCTACATTGTCGAAAAACAAAAATCAATGTATAGAAGACATTCAACATAAATAGTGGAAGGCAATTCTTTTTCAAGGTTAGCAAGGTTAATTTGTTTTTCTTCACTACCAATTAGGCAGGAGGTGACTTGTAATTGCATTTATCATCAATTCACAGGATTGAGTTGAAATGTGCAGCTTTCCAGCAATAGACTTATGAGCTTTAATATTGTCTAGTAATATAATTTTTCATATAAAACATTGAATTAAGAAACACACTCAAAGGCAAGAAAGGCAGAGCTCAATTTCTTTAGCCAGTAACAGACAGGTATCTGATATATGTAATTCATTATGTGGTTATACTATCCGTAAATACAAGTGGTGGTGTAAAATTCATGACCATAGAATCCAGTCAGCACTAATATGATCAGCAAATGAATAGCCTTATAGCAGCAGCAAAAACAATATCAACAAGTCATATAATGTTTTTTATTTTTTAAAACCAGAAATCCCGTGATTCTGCTTAGCGAACCTGAGTCCGAAACTAGGTCCCCCACCGAACCCTACAATCTTTAGGAAACAAGAAACTATAATATTTGACCATATAGGTACCCACGAGGGGATTCGAACCACAGACCTTGTAGGAGCAAACCATAGGCCTAACCATTCTACTAACCTCTCATGGATAAGTCATATCATGAATTAGAAAAGTAACATCAGATGGGAATTCAGCATTGACATGGCAAGAAGGTATCACCTTGACTGGAAACTTAATTAACTTAACAGGAATATATATAAAAAAACCTCTTAATGAATACAAGAATCTTACTCCTTGAAAATTGAAAGTTGCATACCTCATCTCAGTCAACATACAGTTTTGAGGAGCAATCGTTGGGTATCTTAAGCCATTCTTAATATTTTGAAGTTCAGAGAATTTACTTTGCTGTTCTGATATCAGTATACCAAAAATGCCATTCTTATTATCCAGTCCAGCCATAGCATGGTCTTGAGAGGGGATACCTTGAACTCATCCCAGCTTCAGCTTCTCATGTAAATCGAAGCTCGTCCCCCGTCCAACTTCATTCCACCTTCAAGATCAATTTTATCAATTTCTCCAAGAGAGAGAGTAACAAGATCTCCAATCACTTGCCCTCCGGTTCTTAAAGGCAGCACAGCCCAAAACCGTTGATTTGCAACAGCTGGTGTGAATCCTAGCCAGCTTCCATTCAGTTCTGATCATAACAGAAAGGATTCAGCACGGTGTATTCAAGTGTAACAAGTCCTTGCAGGAACAGCTACAGACCAGATATTTTTGAAGCGCGATTTCCAGAAGCAGCAGGTTGCAGGTTGAATATATATAGTAGTTCTCAGCAAGCCTATTCACACATCATATGGCAGCTAAAAGCTTGATTGCCTTATTCAGTCTTCATCATTTCTTAAGTTCATCCCATGTTTTAATACCAAGCAGACATAAGATAACGACCAGGGACACTGAAAGTGAATAAAATTTGCTTGAGGAATAATTTGAATTTAAGACATGTAAAGAGAAGCAGCAGCTTTCATTTCATTACACCATCTGCAATAGTTTGATACATCCACTTGAGTTGGCTGCAACAACCATGTTTGATTTCTGTCTCCAACAGACACTTGAAACAAACTGTCCATAATCATCACCAATATGCCCAGATACAGGATCAGTGGACCCAAATTTGTAAGAAGCTACTGGCATCGGTAGAGATCTATAATAACTATAAACCTGAGAAAACAAAACAGCAGGAAATAGTTAGTACTTAAATATACCTAATTAAGATATTAACAACACTGTAATATACACCAATTTTCAAAACTTGACTTGTGTAGTTAAAATTTTACCTCATTAGTTTCTGAACCACATGCTATGTATCCATCCAAAACAGATAAACCCACAAAATTCTGAGGAACCAGAAAATAAGGAATTAGAAATTATTTATATAAGTGATAAAAATTACTAGATGGTCAAAACTTTTACAAATCTAGAGTACGGATATCAACCTTCTCGTTCCTATGACCCTTATAAGTTATGCTGCAAGCACTGGAAGACGGCCCATTTGGGCTAGATTTCATGAGATCCCAAAGCTTTAGACTGTTATCTGTAGATGCAGAAACTAAGGTTTCTGAATCTAAAAATTTTACATAGCTAACAGTTTTATCATGGCAAGCTAAGGTGCACCAAGGGATCCTAGTATTCCGGAGATCATAGCAGTAGACCTTGTAATCGGCAGAGCCAAAAGCCAGTAAATGAGAATTGAATTCAGAAAACTGAACACAACAGACATTTGCAGAGTCCCAGATGGTGGCAATAGAACTTTTCTGCACAAGTAGTATGGCAGTCAAATTCATACTTCCATTTCTAACTTTGTAAATTTAAAACTTTTATAAGCAGAAAATGAACTTCCAAACAAAGCAATAGACAGAAGTCATTTGTTACTAATCTTTTGAAATTTTGAAACTCCAGAAGAAGAGAAGGAATAAGAACTGTGACTTTTGTTACTCTGTTTACTATAAACAAACACTTAAATTGAAAATGATGGAAGACATAGCATGCCTCATTAATGCTCCAAAGTTTCACAGAACAATCATCACTTCCACTAGCAAACTTTGTTGGGTCAGCTTGAGAGAAGTCCACAGACCAAGCCCTCTTTTTGTGCTCCGTGTATAGAGAAAATCCTTGACCTGTACTAGCATCCCACATCTGGAATCCATCCAAGCATTTAGTTTTATTAGTAAGCATAATAATGAAAACAAAGTGTTTATCTCTAATATGGGATTCCAGCCCTGGGAAAAACTTAAAGAAAGATGTAAACTTTAAGATTTTTACAACACATTAACTATGGCCAATAATCACATCTTCTAAGCAACAACATTTAGATAATTGGAATCCTAGATAGTGAATTTCAGTCAGACCAGAATACGCACCTGAACTACACCATCATAGTCAGTAGAAGCCAAATAGTTTTTGATGTATTTGTTCCAGCAAACACAGCTAAGCTTAGATTTGTTTGTCATCTCAACTGCTGGATAATGGATATCGATAGAGTCATTTAAGAGTGAATTAAACTCAAAAACCTTGATTTTCTTTGATACTCCAGCTGCTGCAATGTACTCCTCGTCACGATCAAAACTTAAAGAACATATCACATTAGCAGAGTTCAAAAGATCTCCATTTCTTAGTGTCCCACACGCTTCAAACTGACTATAGCGAGTAAACTTGCACAAACCGTCAAAAAAGGTTCCAAGGCGATTGAAAGATTTCGGATTCATGTTTGACTCCACTTTTTCATTTTGTAACTTGGACCACTTGTCTCTACTACTCTTTAGCAAGTGTGCATCAGAACTCCCAGCAGCATCAGTTTCCGTAACCTGGATTTGGGATCTCATAGAGAAGTAGGCATCTTCAAGCTGACTGATATTTTTCATCAACCTTGTCTCGTTGATTTTTGACACTGGAAATGACTGAGAAAGAGCAACAGCAGTTGTAGGACATTCAAAAGGCAAATCCTGTTTCCTGTCATTGAGGCATCCCTTACCCTGAGAAAAAATCTCCTTAATATCTTCTTCTAAACACTTTATATCTTTAACTAGTTTCGAGGCATGCGTCTCCTTTTGATCTTTCATTGAAACTAGAAAATCAACTAATAGCTCCGATTCAACTTCATCGCTAGCAGCAAATATTGGCAATTCATCCCGGGAGTGCAACTCTTGTGATTCACTTGTTAATTCAGACTGCAGAATTTCCCTGTAACAAAATCAAATCATGACGCAATGCAAGAAGCTATATGAAACTTCAAATTTAGAAGCAAATAACCGAGTAGATTTGACAAAGCTTATCCTATTTGTTTGCATCGCATTCTGTATCATATTGAGGTCACTAGATTTTAAATTGACAAAAAATATTGCAATTTATTTAGCTAAAATAAAGGTACGAGATAATTGAAATACTGAATACTATTTATTTACCTAGTTGTTGGACGAGATGAAGGTTCAGGATGAAGAAGCCAAAGGCAAAACCCAGTTTCCATTTGATTTTCTGAGAGAAAACTTGGTGGGAGGATTCGATGGCGCAAATTCAACATCACTGCAGAGTGCACCTCCGATGATTCAAAATAGCACAGCAACTGTAGAAACCGCCCAAATTAGTTTGAAAAACCAGCTTTCATGCTGATTTCCTTGGATACAACTCTTGAGAAATCAACTATTAACAAAACCAAGTACTAAAATATATATGTTGCTATGAACTGAATAAATTGAAGGTTAATGCTTACTTAATGGTGATAGCAAAGCTTTTCAGATACATTTTATAATAAATACATATGTATTTGATGCATACGGAAATTGAAACAAGTAGGAAACAATTGGTACCGGTGGAAATAACTCTCTCGATTAGCTTTATTTGACCACATCTCATAGGTGTTTTTTGGCACTACATAGAATTTAATTTGATATTTTATACCTTATAGATTTAAGATCCAAATAATCATCTTCACCACAACACAACTAGCAACAGACTTGGCTTCAGAAGATCCAGTCCACTCATTTTACTAGGTCCATAAACGAAGTTTTTACCACCATAAACAAGAAAATTTAAGTATCACCGATTCCTGTATTAAATAAGTTCCTTGCATTTCTATATATCAATCTCAGCGCTTTATTAAGAAACAATTCTCATGCAGTTTGATAGAGATTTAGCTCAAGGTTGGCCCAAAAGGATTTGTATTTCTAAACCAAGATAGTTTGGATAAAGCTCTAGTTGGAGAGAATGAGATAACATGGCATGTTTAAGACCGATCATATAACTGAGCGGAGTAATGTATTGTGGTTGTCACTTTCCACACTGGACACAAAGTCTATATTGAAACTACAGAACTTCATATCAAGCAATCTAAAAGTCAACATATCAAAACATAAGAGCCCACAAATTAAACTTCCAATCACAAATAACATAACAATTCATTTAACTAGTTACTAGTATATTTCCTGACTCCTCACCTCGAAAAGAAGAACTCCGAGACTGTAAATATTTGATGAAAGCGAGCAACTTGAATCATTGAGCTCCTCTGGACTAATATAATACTGTTGTTCTGTTGCAGTAGGTGTACTCTGGCAACTGGAACGATTTTGAGTATGGAACTTCAAAATGGGTTCCATTCAATCTCTTAATATTGGAGCTGCCACTGGAGGTGAACTGAGGCTGGCGTGAAAGAGATTTCATTTTATCATTCTGCTTTTGCTGCTTTGAACCTGAAGCCCAATTTGCTTGCATGTCTTGTTCTAGTGGCCTTTTCTTATTGACATCCAGCTTCACTGCAGATTCTCTCTTAGTAGAAGAACCCGTATAGATAACCCTACCCAGCGGGCATAAATAGAAATGGGAAGGTCTTAATTCTTGCAAAGCAATACCATGAGAATGTGCTGAATCGACCAACTCCACAATCTGCCTAAATATACGCAAGCTTTCGACTTTTTCTCTCATCGAACACCCAGGTTTCAACCAGTCTCTCAAACACATCCCATTATGAAAAGATGGGGAAACACTACTAACACATGAAAGCAGGCGGGTGTCAGCACTTGATTTCAACAAAGAATTAGTAACAACCTTAGTCACAAGGCCCTGTTTTTCATCAATCTGGCCAGCAGCTGGACTCCCGAGTTCTCTTTGTGTTTCTGGGATTCTGCCAACGACCCCTTTTCCCTTCAAAGTTTTCTTTCCAAATAACTGAGGAAACCCAGATGTATTCAAAGTTTTCAACTGGCCACTCACAACCGACAAATTGTTGTCCCTTGCCCTAGTATACGGAGAAATTTCCTCATGCACTTTATCAACTCGCTTTCTTGACCAAAATTTTGGACCATGTACATTAGAATTCATCTTCATAAACTGCTCTCTAGCTCTCAACATCAGCTGATCCATGTCTTGGGACGTAGAACCTACATGTGAAGCCTTATAGCCAGACCCACTTGCTATCTGATGTAGATGCTGCCACTGTACCTGATTAGAACTGTTTGGACTGCAGACTAAAGCTGAATTCCGTGTCCGATAATCCCCCACTGTATGCTCGTCAGTAATTGCACCATTTTCATTCATATTCATAGAAGGGGGTTCCGATCCAACCAAAGAAGCTACCCGTCTATGAAAATGGTTAGCTTCAATTGTATTCGTGTAATTATGAAGCGAGCTCTCTGGCCAATCAGCATTCGAAGATGCACATATAACTGGTGATTCCAAAATATTGTTACCCTCTGGTTTCAAGGTAAGGTTGCAGTCTTTTCTTATGAGTTCTGCTTTCAGAGTTAAATCATTTGCAGTCACTTCCTCTCCAATTCGCTCCATTTCGTCAAAAGAAATAACAGCATTCAATTTGCTAGAAGAACGTTCTAATCAAACCAAAGTTTCCAAGAATTACTCATAGTGAACAAAATCTAATTTATAGTAGATAAACAACCAAAATGCTTGTAACGAAAATTAGCATAGAATTACTAAAATAAATTCTAAATTAAAATTAGCAGACTCTGCAAGAAAATAGCATTTCCAGCAATTCAATGTTGACTCTGATATGTGTTCTCACTAAAATAGGGAACAATGAGATCTTTGTTTATATAACCAGAGACAAACAAGTACACACACAAAAAATTATATAAAAATAAAAAATAATAACAAAATGTAGCGTGGTATACAAGTAGCGAATATACTTGAATGAAAAGAAAAGAAAAATTAAATATAACGAGAATGCATGAATCTATGAGCAATTGAGAAATAAAACCAAAAAAAAAAAGATTCAATCGCATCATAACCAAGTTAACACCTCAAAGAGACTTAAAACACAAACAATCGTATATCAACTAACAGAAGAATTATTGGATGAGCAGAGCAGAAGCATTCTCGAATTCCAATAAATAGATACGGAGCAGAGTTCAATCGTCAAAGAAACAATCAAATATAAAGATTCAAAAGCAAAATGATTACCATTCAAGAAGCTCAAGTGCAGCGCAGCTGAGAGAGCAAGAATGTCAAGCTAATAAAGATAGAGGTCGTGAAAAGTCAGAGAGAGAGAGATTCAAAGCAAGCGAAAAAAGAAAGAAAGAGAGAATGAAAAAAATGAAAATAATAAAGGAGTGGTCACAAACTTGCCAGAAATGGAAAAAGTATCTTCTGTTCAACAACTATAATATTAATAAAATAAAATAAAATAAGCTTCTTATCAAAGTATCTTCAAATATTTTATTTCTTGAACATTTTATTTATCTCACTTGCGTTCTAATGATTTGATAAATTAATTACTAAATATAATTTAATAATGATTTATCCACTCCATATGCAGTGATATCATTCTAAGCCGAAATTTCCGTATAGGATTCGGCTCCAATTTTCCTCTAAATACTCTTCCAATCATATAATTTGGTTTGAATCGGATATGGCATATTCGGATCGGATTTTAGATTTAGATATTAATATTTTCGGATTAGATACATACTTATGTTCGAATTGTTTTTGAACTTATTTTCGGATTTTCATTTTGATATATATATATATATATATGAACAATAAATTTCATTTCATTTTTTTTTGAAATATCGGATTTAGTGTTGTCCGATTTGGAGGATCGGATCCGGATTCGGATTCAGACCAAATTTGAAAATTTTCTGAATTCAAATTTATCCGAATATGAACAATATTTTCCACATCCCATATCCAACAAAATTATATTTTTTGGGCTTTTCGGATTCATACTTTTTTTATTCGGATCTAGATTATCCGATGTACATCTCCTATCCAATATCGACACATTATATTTTACTAATTGTCACATCATTACTTGGGTGTAAAATTATAGAACAGTCAGGTCTGAATCCGTTGAAACTTGTTTAGATATCTACTTTCATTATATCAAAGAGAAAACTCTATTCATTTAATTGTAAAATACGTAATAATTTGACCAAATGATTAAGGCTATGTTTAAATACGTAAAATACGTAATAATTTCTCAAACAATAGCAATCCCAAACATAGCCTTAATCATTTGACCAAATACGTAATACCATTAAAAAAAATTTAAAAGATGAAATTCATTTTTTTATTTTAAAAAAAGGAAATCTAAATAAATTATAAAATATTTAAATCTATAGATGTATAATTAAAATCATAGCACACTTTAAACCCACTAAACTTACAAAATCAAATGAGATTTTATACAATTTTTACACAAACATAGTTGCGAAAATTATTATTAGATGATTTATTTTTTGGTTCTCGCTGCCTCCATATTTTCCGATCTATAATGGAGGAGGCAACATTTCTAGGATTTTACACAATTATTACAGCATTTGGTCAAATGATTAAGGCTATGTTTGGTACCCGAACATGTAATCCCTAATATTAAGTAATAAGTGAAGATGCACTATTAACTATATTAAGAAGTGATGTACTTTATTTATTTCATATTTGACTTCATCATGTGCTCCCAGGGTGACACTATTTTATTTCATTATTCATAAGGGTTTTTTTTTTTCTTAGCTCATAGCCTCCACCAGATCTGTTGTAAAAAGCAAATGTTTTTCATTTGTTTATTCTAATATCAAATAGTATCTATTTTGCTTCTTATTTACTTAAAAGTCTCCCAATTTTAGGGGGTACCTCAGTGATTAGCAAACTATAGTAATAGACAATAGAGAGATTGACTGTTTACGTGATACTATTTTATTTCATTATTCAATTTTTTTTCTTAGCTCATAGCCTCCACAAGATATATCGTAAAAAGCAAATGTTTTTCATTTGTTTTTCCAAATTCTAATATCAAATAGCATCGGGTTTGCTCCTTATTTACTTAAGTGCCATCAACTATTTTACAATTTCAAGCGGTACCTCAGATAAGCAAACTGCAGTAACAGACAATAGAGGAATGGGTTGTTTACATTATTAACAGACAATAGAGGAATGAGCTGTTTACGCCTTTACGGTATCCCCAGAAAACAGAAAGATGTGACACATGGAGTTCATGCAAGCGATGACTGCAGTAACATACAATTGAGGAAAGGCTGTTTACAGTATCCTATAAGTAACTAAAAAATCCTGGCCGTTCGAATTTTGAAAAATGATTGGTGGATGCAGAGTTGCACGTGTACAGGTGACCATCCAATAAGAGGAGTGGGGTCGGTGGACGAGGGTATTTTTGTCCAAAACCTAAAGATATTTATGATATATCTAGAAAATTATAGTGGATTGGTTGTAGGCGGTTTGGACTTTGGAGAAGAACAAATGGCCTCAATCGTGCCACGGTAGTCATGTTTGTAAATGCTTACTTTAAACCCCTTTGAATTATATATTATTATTTTCGATAATATTATATATCCCACCCAAAATTATGATTTTAAAGGGTGATGTATAGTATTATTCTATTAATTTTTTTTTATGAGCGAGACAATAGAAAGTGTGTACCTTGATTTTGGATTTGGTTCTAATATTGTTCTATCTCTATCTAATTTCATTATATAATTTGAAAAAATATATATGGCACTATCACCGCCTAATCCAAAACTGCGGTCAACTTTTAAAATTACAACTTTTATATTAATATATCATGACGAACAATGTAGACCATTAGATTTACATATTATGACTCAAAGTGTATGTATTTGTCAAAATTTCTCCATAATCTGTGGTCAACATTCTTCGTCATGATATATTTTATATCAGTACGAACTAACAGTAAAGAGACTGTTTAAAATTATACTTTTTTTTCCTAAGACGTAGCTCAACCACTAGATTAACGAGTTTAGGGTTTGAGATTTGGGTAAATAACTCTCAAATCAGCGATTCGAATTCTATCAATGAAAAAAACTTTTAAAAAAAAAATTATCTAATCTAAAAAGGTGGATAGATAGCGTGAAAAAACACTTTCTTTTACCTCCAATCATATCTCATTTTTTATTATATTGGATACTTATTTTGATTGAATGAACATACAGGAGAGCAATGGAAAATCATGAAAATTACTACTCCATTTCTATAAACAGTCTCAAGAGTCGGTTGTACAGTTGATACTAGTATAAATAAATAAATAGAAACCGACATGAATGAGTCAATGAGACCTCCCTTTCTAACCTAGTAACCTACCACGTTTATTTAGTGTAATTGCACTTGTAGTACAAGTCCGGGTTCTATACTTGTATGACAAGGAATGTTTCCAATTCAACTTAATTTAGTAAGACTCCATGAGCTAACTTTCCTTGATCGCACATGACATGTCTCATTCCCAAAAATTAAACTATAAATATGCAAAATATTCCATATTTTCATTTTACGAAACCCCTCGGCCTCCGTGGTCCTCCTCCATCTTGACCTGTTTTTTCTGAATTATTCACAGGTATGTAACATAGTTCATCTATTTTCTACCATCTTCAATATTTACATATCTGATGTATACTCTCTCTCTCTCTCTCTATGTTATTATTATTATTATTATTATTATTATTATTATTATTATTATTATTATTATTATTATTATCGTGCAGCTACCGAGAAATAGTATAAATTTTTTTTAACTAATTTTTGATAATAAAAATCAGTGAAACCGTATAATAATATCTTAGGTATACCTGACCTAATAATATATGTATTACGTCAATGGTGACAAGCTTATATGCTTCTTTTTTTTTGGCACGAACATCTCATTAGCTAAATTGAGCGTAAACCCAAATTTAGCAAAAACAAACTGTGATTATGATTAAAAATTCACGGTATTTATTTACCAAATCAGTCACTCGTCCAAGTCATTGGCATATACGCTCCGTTGACTTTCTAAAGAAAATCGTACGGTATACCAACTATACACCCATTTATTTGGACAACCCCATTATTGAATCTTGACTACCTATTATATTATGACCAAATCTCCCCAACACAAGATTAACAATTTTATTTGCTACAGGAAAAAAAAATGGCAGAATCTGGAAATGAACCAAACCATGAAATGGTAAAAGATGATGATGGTGGTGGTGGTGACCAAGAACATTCACTGGAACATTTAGACACAGCTTTTCTATATGAATTGAACCTCCTCACTGTGCTTCTCCCATTGTTCTCAAAGTCCTGCACCGAAGATTACTTCAATTTCGGTGAGGGAGAAAAAAGTGTTGAAGAAATTCAAGCGAGAGCCTGTGAACCAAGATCACAAACAAAGAAAAGGGAGACAAACGAAGTCAAATTTGCAGGACGACGAGCATCAAAGGTTCATGTCATCAAGGAATTCGGGTAACAAATAAGTTTTTGCCAGGGAAATGATCATGTCAATTAACAGTTTTATGTTCTCTAATATCAGGAATGTTATAAAGCGTCGTTTTTTCTTTATGTTGTACACAGGCATAGCAGAAGAATGTAACAAAGCAGCAGCAATAAAGAAGACGAACAATAACAATAAACAAATTCGTAAACAGATGATGTATTAGCACCATTCCGGCATTTTGTAATTTTGTGGCCGTAATGCACAGTTTTTCTTTAGAAACAGAGGAACATAATCGAGAGATAGCTCAGCTGCCAAAGAGACGTATATGTACGTTTGATGTAATATCTTTTTTTTTTCTTTGCTAACTACTACAATAATAATAAAGGGAAGGTGAGAATGAGAACGACCATGTCAATTTCATTCTCAAAGCATGAAAACATGTTCCATTTGTAATATAAAATTTTCGTAATTTTTCAATTGCATCGTTGCATTCTAAGTTAAAAGAGCCAATTGCCAGTTAGTTTAGTTATCTATGTCTCCAATAGTTGTATAAAAACTTATAGATTCAAACTCAATGAACAACAGATTAAAGGAAGATTCACTAGCTAGTACCAGAAATGATTCAAACACAAGTGACGGCCGCATACAACAGAACCAAATTAGGAATTAGACATCATGTTACGTCTATGGTTCTCCATGTAATGTCCATTGGAGATCAAGAATTTTGAATTCACATTCAACTATATAAACGATATATTTATAGTGCTACAGAATGCAAGAAAAGAGGGCAATTTATAACAAGTCCTGAAAAGAGAACTGCAAAAATTCTTTCTCCACTCAGGAGAGGCAGGGGCAAATGCATTATTCGCATAGTTCCTTCGTCATAACTTATTGACACTGGCATATGACTGGGAAGCTGAAAGGTACAGAATGTTCGCAAGGTAAGATAAATAGGATAACAAGGGAAAGCGAGATATAAACACAGGCTCAAACGTGCATCTAAACTCATTCTTAGAGCCAGAAAAGGCAAGATATTGTCCCTATTTTATCTTTTCTCCGTATCCAATTCCATACAAAAATAACACTCACCCAACAAATATCACAAAGCTCCAATTGCTTCAGTCTGATATTCTTATCTCAACTCCTAAAATGTCCTTCACCACCTCGTATGTCACAAATGCCATCGCAATGGATGGAACAACCTGGACAAAATAATAAAGCACCAACATGAGACCGTGTACACTGAGTCCAAACTTGAAATCAATATTTGAAATATGTAGCTTGTACGTTCTACATAATGAAATAATAAAACAGCTAACATTTCAACAGAATATCATTTTGCTGATTAGCTATGTTTCTCAGAAAAAATTTAAGAACTTCTAATTTAATTCACAAAAAGTCCACCAACACCACCAAAAAACTCTGGTAGTGAGGACATACATAAGCACTGTAAAGTAATGGAACTTCCACAACTATTCTGTTCTTTTCAATTTAAGACAAGCATGCTGAAATGATAGACCGAACATTTTAAAGGTCTGGTCAAGATAACAATCTGGCAAGAGTGACAATCTATGACTCCTTCCAATTTGGAAGCATAATACCAACACAGAAGGCACATATTGAGTAGTTCATATCCCACTAAGGGCCCACATATTCTGGATGCAACTAGTATATCACAATTTACAAGCCACAGTTGGTAAAGTTCTTAGCCATTATAATTGTGGATTTCAATTGCATTCACTTTCTTCAACTCCTCTTTCAATCAAAAGGAACTAAACGACTAGTAGACAGTTCAAAATCATCCAATTAACCAAATCTCATTCAGAACACATGATTAACCATGATAATTAGCTTGCCAGTCAGGGTAAAGTTCAAGCAACACAAGCATTTTGTTTGGAGAAGTGCCAACATTGAATCTAACATTCTCTAGATTTATGAATTTTTCCTTTTCCTTTTTGATTTTTCTTTTTAAATTTTTTTAAAAAAAATGTCACAATAGAGATAACACCATTTGCATCTAACCATCCTGACTGATACTTCTCTTTCACCAATCGGGTCGACTTAAAGTTATCCATAACTTCATTTAAAAATTGAAAACAAGGAATAAAATTAGATTACCTTCACGGAATTGGGAATCAAACCCTTGTATAATGCTCCAAACCCTTCATGCCTAACAGTTTTTCTGAATGCATCAACCATGCCAGTATATTCAAGAGAAGCCTTGCTCCTCCCATCACCAGTGAGAACTGAGGAAGCATCTTTCCAACCCACCATCTGCATTCTTCGGCGGATGACATCAAGAGGGTAAGCAACTGTTTGACCCACAGTTCCAGCAGCAGCCCCACATGCAAGTCTTGTTGTCACACTTAACTCAGAATCTTCAACTAGTCCAAAAGGCCTAGCTTTGATTAACCAATCCTTTAGAGATTCGTATACAGCAAAGTTGAGACCCACATATGGAATCTGCAATTATAAAATGACGGTATGACATCCACAAACAGCATGTATACATAGCCTAAAAATTTGTCCCAAGGTTACAAGAGATATCTGGAGTCAAATGGTAATAGTGCCAAAACGAGTATAATAATTATAGAGCATGTCTCTAAAGAAATTCATAGCTACACGGTATACCGAATTATTAACACAACCACAATAAGATGTGAAAGATGATATGACCAAAACTAGTACTAAAAGTTTTGGTTTTTTATTTCTATATCCAGGAGATCGAGAATACATATGTACAATCATCATAGCTTCAGATCATGGAGCATTGATATACCATAAGAATTGAGGGGAAAAAGTACTTACAACTCCTATTACCGAAGGTAGCCAGCCCTTGTACAAAGCCCGTGGGCCTTCTTCCCGTAGCACAGTCGACAGAGCATGGAACATTCCCCTGTACTGATAAGGAGATTTCTCTGTCTGCATATACAACACAAGTGGAGATATATCAAAATGATTGAAAAAAAGTAATTCCAGATGCTATAACATAGTCATGCATAATGTAACATATTTAAGGCATAAACAAAGGGACAACTCCTGAGCATAACAGCAAATAATGAACTTTGGTTTCTTGTATAAAAAACCCAATTTAAATCTTTTACTGAAAATAATTTTGTGACAAAAAGAAATTACTAAAAGCTAATTTGAGATATAAAACAATCCTTTCTGTGGCATCAGTTTCAAATTTTTAGAAAAAAATTGAATCCAGAAACAAAATCGTAGAATATCATTTGGAAAACACTTTGCTGTTTAAAGAAATAGAGTTAAAAAGACAATACCTGTACAGTTATCCTGCCTCGTACCATATCCATGGGGTATGTTGCAGACATGGCAATTATGCCAGCGCATGCTCCAGCTCCAAGACGTAAAAGAGGAGTAAGTTGTGCATCTTCTGCAAAGGATAACAAGTAAACATAACTCAAATGACCCTTATATGCTCTATCAAATACCATTTATGCCTAAACATCAAGAAATAATTGGTATCTTATGAATATTGTGCTGCAGCAATATCAATGTTGTCACAAAAAAAAAAGAAAAAAAAAAGAACAAGGAGTTCACCTTGGTATCAAAATTAACAAGTAAAAAATGGACTTTTCTATACCCCAATATAATTTTGAAAGAAACGGAAAGTCTATTGTAGGTATTGCAACGCACAAATGGCAACGCACAAATGGCAACACATCAATTGAAAAAAAAAATCACAAAATTGGCCTACCATTCCCAGTTTTCTCTCGATAGAAATATAGAATTCCCCTGTTCAAAAATCAGAAGGACAAATTAGCAAAAGGAAAATTAAATCAAATTAACGGCCTTTGTTGAAAATTTTCATCAAAGTATTGAACTAAATTAAATGCGGTTAAAAGAATTACAGGACAAAGTTCGTCCTCCCTCAAATAACATTAACGGATGCACAACTGAAAGGGTTAGGAAGAATTGGCATCTCTTCTTTTGCTAAACTGAAAGGGTACGGATGCACAACTGAAAGGGTTAGGATGCACAGCGATTTAGGAGGAATTACTCTAAGTCATGTACTTGAATATGATTCGGCACTTCTTTTAAAGTGATTTCTCTTTATCTATTGTTGCTGAAGTAATTAACTTTAGAATGCAAACAACTGGAATAACAATCCATTTACTTACTACCTTTGATGGATAAATGCAATCTAAACATTATGAAAGACTACACTACAAGCAAGTAAAATTGTCACACGTAACATAAGCAACTTAAATATAGAAGTTCCAATGAAGGATCATATAGAGTTAACAAGCCAAACCCAAATTTCAGTTTTGTCAATTGAAACATGTTTTGCGGTTTTGACAAACATTATGACATTAAACTGTAATTAGATAAATCAATGCTGCATTAAATTTATGGGAAACCGTACTTAGAAGCTTGCTCGTAGCTGAAGAACTTGACTGCTGAGTTTGGAACAATACGAGCACAATTAGTACCATTTCCCTTGAACAGTCCACGCAATCCCTCAGTTCTCCATATGTATTTCAAGCCTTGAATTGTTCCATTGTATTTTATATTATGGGGATTCTGAACCTGAATATTAAAATGCTAGTTAATTTGAAACACACTGAATTTGTGTATGTTTGTAAGTGCGAGAAGGCAGTAATAAAGGGCAAAAAAAAAGTAATACAAAAAATTGATAGGCCAACCTGTAGTAATATTTTCATTCGTTCCAATGGAGCAACAACTGTGCGAGATCTGCAAAAGCATACATGTAGAAATGTTGGCAAAAATAAAACCTTGTCCATGGAAATACCGTAGAAACAAGAGAAGAAAAAACAAAGGGATGCATTGCGCATCACACTAAAAGAAACCTTCTTATTGGATTTGATGTGGTATATCAAAATATTCGTCAACAAAGAGCAACAGTGTGTACTGCACTAGTGAGAACTGAGAAGTTTCAGATATAAAATCTCATGATCCACATAGATGTATGACAAAGTCAAAAGGATAAAGTGCAACAATCTTTGAATAATTCACTACTAATTAATCCTATTGTTCTGATATAAAATAATTTGAAAATATGTAGATCACCTTCAAATACTCAATTCAGGAATTGTAACATATCATAGCAAATGGAAACAACAATACACTAAAATCTTGGTCCAACTCCCGACAGGAAAACAAATGTCTGAAGTATCCAAGATTCAAAATTTTAACTTTTTTTCCCTCCGAAATCAGTTATTTTACAATCAAGGAAGTTAGAATACTACTATTCATTTCTTAACAAATCGCTATTCAAGATTCTACCTTCTTTCGTCTCCAAACACGAAAATTCTCATTTCTACTCCAACACGAAAATTCTCATTTCTACTCCAAACACTAAAATTCACAATAATTAAAAAAAATTATAATAATAAAACACTCAAGACAGTATATTGTTTTTACTTCAAACCATTAAAATTCAATGTTGGCAGAAACAATTTAAAAATGTAAGAAAGATGAAAACTCACACTCCGCCAGCGACTCCTCCAGCGACGAGAGATTTGCAAATGCTGAGAACGGCATAGCTGGGGGCTTTAACGCCTTCTCTTGCAAGTTTTGCTTCCTCCGCCAACGTCACGATCGTCGAAACCGCCGATTCGCTCGTCTTCACATCCTCCGAAGCCATCACCGAGACTAAAACCTAGGCAGCAATTAAAACGACAGTAAAGCGAATAAAGGATCGGATTTTCGTGCGATCGGTTGGCTCGGATTCCTGACGATTATTGGGAGGCGATTTCTTGCATCACTATCTCTCTGTGTGTCTTCCTGAGGGTGCTTTTTTTCGTGACGGCTTTTGGAGAGCTGAAACCTGAAAGTGAGGTCTCAACTGTAAGCTCTGTTGTATGAGCGTGTGAGTGACGGCGTCTGATCATGAGCGTACGTATGTGTACATTTCTATATATGGGGTCGCTTTTGAGGTCGTCACCGTACTCGCTTGTGCGAGTATGAATCAAACTCGCTCTGGTTGGTGGTCACGTGGAAGCTGAGAAATTTGAAGGTGAGGTTGAGATCACCCAGATTCGGTGGATTCGTACAATTATATGTTAATTTTAGCGCATTCTCTAATATATATATATATATATATATAAATTGAACAAAAAACTATATTCATATAGAATATAATATAGGTTGTCTAAATTATTTGTGCATAATCATATCTCCAGATAATGTGTTAAATGAATTGTAAGTAAAACGCTTATAGGGACATAGTTTTGTTGGTAGATGAACCCATTTGAAGCTTGAATAAATAACTCTCAAGTTAAGGATTCAAATGCTATTAAAGGTAAAAAGCTTTTAAAAAAAATCTGGTCGTAAATAGATAAATACTATTAAAAAAATGTATGTAATACACCATTTGTTTTTTTTTAAACACATACAGTATTTATATAGTACTTATATCTCATATGTGACATCATTTGGATATAATTTTAAACAATTTAGTATTATAAATTTATATAATATTCAATATTTTCTATTAAAAAATGGAAATTGATATAGTTGACCATATTTTGATCTAAACCTGACTTTATCATGTATTTCATTAATCATTATCCTTCTTTTTCGTTTTTTGTTATTTTTTTTTAAGAAAATATAAATAAATATTGATTCATGAAAGAATCCACTCCTTCAAAATGATTAACAAAAACTAATAAATTGATTGGGTGAGCTCATGAGTCTTTAGTGGTATTTGCTACATGTGATAACTAGTACGGATCGGTGGAATTTACCAAAAGGCCTAAAAAAAAGGAAAAGTGGAGGTGATAGACTGATAGTTGGTGGCGAGTAGTGCATTATTGAGTACGCAAATAAACAAAGACGACAAGGAGAACAGAAACCAGTAATAATGGTAACTCATGTTTTGTTGCTTTTTGTCAACTGCGATAACGGAAACCTAAGGGTTTATGACGGCGTCGTTAACTGTTCGTGGCAATATTTAATTGGTTAGGTCTGGCGCCATCTATTAAAAATTAATTCTGTCGCCATCATCACACGGGAATACCGAATACGGGATCCCAGCTATAGCCAGGTCCCCATTTTATTTCCCCAAATGACAGTGACCCAATTCAAATAAGATAATCTTATAACAAATGTTGGTTCTTAAGTACAAATCTCTTCCTGCTTTTTTTTTTCTTTTTTAAATGACATTATTATGAAAAATATATTTAATAAATTATTTCCATCACATAATATTATTGGAGAATGTTTCGTTGGTACACCTGGTTATTAAAAATATAATATGTGAAATTCTTCGATGCATATATTTATTATCACATATTATATATTTGATAGTTGAGTGTACTACTCAATAATGTATACAGTGCATCAAAGATTTTCCCAATGAATATTATTGAATGCACATGAAATATTTTATTCGTTATAAATGATGTTAGTTTATGCAACTTAATGCATGAAAATTTAAATCTATTATGTTAGGCTTTGTGATAGCTTGCAGTTCTCAAAATATTATTGATACTTTATCCCCCAAATGGCTGAGGCATAAGCAAATTTTCGTGGCCTATTGTTTGGTCGTGATTCAGAATTACTTTCGGTGACAATTGAGTCAGAGGCAACTGCGGTTGTTAAATGGATGAATGAGGGAAGCCATTGTAGTGCGGATGTAGAACTTGTTTTAGATGACATTAACACTTTGTCTAGGACTTTGGGTTATGGGGCTGTCAGCTTTGTTCCACGAAAGGCAAACCAAGTCGCACACTTCTTAGCTAAAAATGCTTTATGTGGTTGTGAGGATAAGTATTGGATGGAGGAATACCCTCCTTGTGTTGGTAGCTTTGTCCTGGCTGATTGTTAGGCAATCATGTAAACTCTGATTTCTGTTTTTATATGACATCTTTTCAAAGAAAAAAAAAACATTAATATGTTGAATATAGTGGATAAATTAATATCCCATGAATGTCTACATTAGTATAATTTTTTGCCATTAATCAATAGTATTAAATGTTTTGTTGACGCACATCATATCGTAGCACATGTTATTGATAAGGGGTTTAAATCTCACAATACACTTTTTATAAGCATGTATGAAGAGTTTTCTTACTGGTTTATAACATGTTAGTTATCTCCAGTTATGAGAGTAAATATCCAGACCGTATATATATTATTTGATCCCGACCCATCCCGGCAGTAAAATGGTTTGTTGATTAAAGATGAATAATTGGCTACCACTAGATCTCTGGTGTTGACCATTTAACATTCAAGGTGTCTTCATATTATCAGGTTATATATCAACATCGACCGATCTATTTTGAGTGTTCGAAACAAACAAGCACAATGTCCTAAAAAAAATAAAAATCAAACCCTAGCTCACATGAACGGGCCTTAAAAAGGATATTGGGCTCGTTAGTTGGACCGGTACTAAGTGTAAGTGTATATATATAGTCCTCATTAGGACTACAATTGACCCAACTTAGGCCCATAAAATGAATTGCCTGACCCAGCCCATGTACAAAAGGTTACTTATCGATTGAGAATTTGACCACCAACAAGTGGCGATAACATTGAAAAGAGGGATTCGGATCCAATCCTGATCTAAGTTTTTTTTTTGTTTTTTTTGTTTTAGATATATCAATTGTGATAAAAGAACAAATTTTGGCAATGTACTTTTTCATATTGTTAAGTATCATTAGATTATATTAGACCACCCAATATGATTCGGTGGTAAGACCGTTTATTCAAACTAGTAATATTTCAGGTTCGAGTCATTATCCCACTGAAAGTGGTATATAAAATATATATATAATTATTTATGAAAAGTTAAGGTAAAACTCAGACCAATACCGAATCTAAAGCTTGAAAAGAGGTTGGATCGTGAATTCACGAGTCTACAATTCCAAGTGAAAGTCTAAAAGGTAAATAATTAACGGGATCAAGAAGATATATTCATTTGATTTTAAGAATCTGCATTAATTTGGACTATTGGATGGGATTAAGGCCGCCCGACAATGTGATCTGGGATAATATTTGTACTTAACCACATTGATAATGGGATAATGCCCATAATTAATTAAGCTTTAAATGGATTATAAGTAAAATAATACTATAATTGACTACACATTCACAATTAGCAAAGTGAGATGCCTTATCTCCTAAACTTAAATAGTCCTATTTTTACTTATTAAACTGTAAACATGTGGTAAGACAGCTGCGTATTTATGAGAGTTCATTTCAAACAATGTTTTCACAGCGAATGTTTTCACTGTCAATCAATTGCCTTGTCTATTATTTAACAATCGTAAAATATACATAAAGAAATATATGCAACGTCACAAAAGAAAAATAAAAAAAGAAGTATAAAAGATTAATTAAACAGTTAATGGAGTTTAGTTGATGCTTTTAATCAATGGGTCCCATCATGATTAGCGTAAATACGTGCATGCATATCTCAAATCTCATCACATTTTCATTCGAATCATTCTAGTTTCAAATTTGTTTTTTGGTTTTTTTTTTTTGAAAATATTCTACCTTCAAATATTAATGCTTGTGAGAAGTGTAAAAATGTGGTAAGACATATCCGTATTTATGAAAATTCATTTTATATAATATTTGTAGAGAATTTTTTCATTATCAATCAATTGAGTTGTCTATTGTTTAAGAGTCATAAAACATGTATAAAAAAAGATATGTAACGTCACAAAAGGAAAAAAAATACAAAAGATTAATTAAACAATTATCGGAGTTTAGTTGATTCTTTCAATCAATTGATCCCATCATGATTAAGCTTAAGCACGCGCACACATATCTCAAATCTCATCACATTTTCATTCTAGCTTCAAATTTTATTTTTTATTTTATTTGAAAATATTATAGCTTCAAATATCAATGCTTGTAAGAAGTGTAAACGTGTGGTAAGACATTTCTGTATTTATGAGAGTTCATTTTAGATAATATTTGTAGCGAATGTTTTCTCTGTCAATCGATTAAATTGTTTATTATTTAAGAATCGTAAAATATCAATAAAGAAAGATATGTAACATTGCAAAAGAAAAAAAAGTATAAAAGGTTAATTAAACAGTTGATGAAGTTTACTTGATGATTTCAATCAACGGGTCCCATCATGATTAGCTTAAGTACGTGTATGCATATCTCAAATCCCATCACATTTTCATTCGAATCATTCTAGTTTCAAATTTTGTTATTTATTTATTTTTAAAATATTCTAACTGCAAATATTAATACTCGTGAGAAGTGTAAAAGCGTGGTAAGACATATCTGAATTTATGAGAATTCATTTCAGTCAATATTTGTAACGAATGTTTTTATTGTCAATCAATTGAATTATCTGTTATTTAAGAGTCATAAAACATGCATAAAGAAATATATGTAACGTCATAAAAGATAAAAAAAATACAAAAAACTAATTAAACAATTAATGGAGTTTAGTAGATGCTTTCAATCAATGGGTTCCATCATGATTAAGATTAAGTATGTGCATACATATCTCAAATCTCATAGCATTTTCACTATAGCTTCAAATTTTATTTTTTATTTTTAAAACAGTATTCTAGTATTCTAGCTTCAAATATTAATACTTGAAAGAAGTGTAAAATCGTGATAAGACATCTCCGTATTTATGAGAGTTCATTTCAAACAGTGTTTGTAGCGAATGTTTTCACTGTCAATCAATTGAGTTGTTTATTATTTAAGAATCGTAAAATATATATCTAAAGAAGGATACGCAACACCACAAAAGAAAAGAAAAAAGTATAAAAGGTTAATTAAACAGTTGTTGGAGTTTAGTTGATGCTTTCAACCAATGGGCTCCATCATGATTAAGCTTATGTGCATGCATAACTCAAATCTCATCTCATTTTCATTCTAGCTTCAATTTTTTTTTTTAATATTCTAGCTTCAAATATTAATGCTTGTAAGAAGGTTCATGAACATCTGCTGTTCCAAAAATAAATTCTAGCTTCAATTTTTATTTTTATTTTTATTTTTGAAAATATTCTAGCTTCAAATATTAATGCTTGTAACAAGGTTCATGAACATTTGCTGTTCCAAAGAGACACAAAACGACGCATCCATTAAAGTGTTCGATGTGCGTTTTGTGGTTTTGGATACAACTTTTTTTAAAGACACAACCCCAAAATTGTTTCTCTTGCACGTATATATGTCAATGTCATCCTTGTATGTCCTATACCCAGGAATATTCACTATTCAACTACATTAATGTAATTTCATCTATATACAGCTAAGTGGGGTTAGTCTTTCTCTTTCATTTGACACTTAATTTGTCGTACTATTACACATGTAACATAACGTTATTGTTGATACTATATAGTCTACATTAGACAAACAAATTTTAATTAAATAAAGTCTAATAGAAATTAGTATTATGATGTTGATATGACAGTTATAAGTTATAATTAATTCATCTAAATATTTTCAATGCATATATAGCACTTATGATCTCTATATGTTTTGTTATTCAAACTTCTCATCAATACAATGATTATTCTTTACGTTTTTATAAGAAAAAAGAAGTTTAAGGTACGATGAATTCAGATGGTTCTCTTCTTTTCTTGATGGTACAAGAACCTAAACTGCAGAGGTGGAACTGGAATTATGGAATTGGGGTAAAATGATAAAAACTAATAACTTATGGTATTAAAATGTAAAATTCATTTTGAATTTTTTTTAATAATTTTTAACTATAATTTTTTTTTTTCCATGGCCAGGGGAGGCCAGCCCCCATGGCATCCATGGGGTCCGCCCTGCAAAACTGTATTTTGTGTTTTTTTTATTAAATCATTGTTTAAAAAAAAACAAAAAAAATGAGATTTTTAAGAGATATCCTCCATTTTTTTTATCAAGCTTAATATTTAAAGTTATCTTAAATTCAATGTTTGTCATAATTTATTTTAGAACGCTACCCAATACATTGTCAAATACTGTTTAGCTAATGGAGTTGGCCTGTATGCCTGCATGTTTCTACATTGCTAACATCAACAATTAGAAAATTATATATATATATATATATATATATATATATTGGAAATTTGAACATTTTGTAACTTGCCCATCATCATAGCATGGAAAATAAAATAATGAAAAAAGATATATTAGTGAAAGTTAAATAATTTTTTTGTTTAAGTACTTGTCTACATGACTATAGTCATGTTTTCACATACCAATTAGTACGTATTAATTGAATTATAATGTGGTCATCAAGTCATAACATTATTACAACTCTCTAGTTGGCCACGACCAACTTTCTTGGATTGATAAATTGAGTAAATTAAATAATGTATTTGTGAATTGTGACCTGTGAGATTAGTTGTGACACAACTTTAAACAGATAAGATATAACCCTAATAGGAAAATTTGCCTAAACACGGACTAAAGCAATCAATAAAAATTGCAATACCAATTTTGGAATTCTACCCAATCACAACCCTAAAGTGACCAATAACATATCGACTTTTACTTTTTATTGATTGACATTTGCTTCCAAATCGTATATTAGTTCACATGTTAAATAAATAAAAGTGTCTTTGATGAATGATGATAGACCGCCGGTGAACACATTTTCAGGCCAAAAAAGAGAACTTTGTGTATGACATTAATTATAATTTTTTTTTTTAAATCCGAGTCGGAGAGTGGCCCCAGTGACCTATCAAGATCAAACAATATTACATATATTTAATTAAAATAAATCGGCTCTCAAGATCGGAAGAGGTCTATTTACACTTAATTTTTACGATTTATAGATAATGCTGAACCAATGTATATAAAATGTCAATACTTAAACATGGATGGGGTATACAAAGAGTGTAAGCAGGGAGGGGGTCCGTCCGCATGAGCCATGACTCTCTTCCCTCAAAATCTTTTAAAAAGTTGATGAAATTACAAATTCCCTCAAACGTGTTTCATGTGTGTTAACATCGCTCTCTGCTTTCGATTTCCATCGTGTGTGTTTTTTTTCCAAGGTCAGGAAATTTGTACCGTTCACACTTGCATTTATTAAGTGTTCTAATAAATAAACGATACAAAACAAATTAATAAATCGAAGTTGGGCAATGATAAACATTTTTTTATATAAATATTACAATATGACTGTTTGTAAAATACGAATGGTGAAATTTGAATTTGTTATCATTTATGTGGAAGAAGATGCACTATCAGCTTTGTCAAAGGCGTATAGTATTTTATTTAACTTAAATTATTGTGGATAATTTGATAAAACTTTTATAAAGCAGTGTTGTGTGAGTAATTTGATTAAACTGTGACACTACATTGATTAATTGAACACATGGGCCGTATCTTCAAAGAATCACAGTCAGGCATCAGCAGCTGTTGTAAATATATATTTATCTTTTTTAAGTTAGACATAAAGTATTTATCATTTGGAGACTGAAAGTACATGTGAGTGAGACCTAACATTTCACATTTGTTTTTCTTTTAATAATTACAATAACTATTACAACAGGATTGTCATATCCTGCCGATATCAAACAATATATTTACAGTCCAAAATTCGAGATCAAATAATATATATACAGTCTAAAATTTAGATAAATTTGTATCTAGGTATAATTCAAACATATATATATATATATTTAAAAAGAATCAAATTTTTTATATATATCACATTCAATGACTGCGACTCGAATCTATGATATTATCCGAATGAATAAGCATTTTTACCACTCAAATATTGTGTATTCAAACCAATACATTGGAAAAAAGAATTGCAGTTTTTAAGATGTTTTATATATATATATATATATATGAGATTAATTATCAAGTGAGGTATCCCTAACTTTAATTTTGGTAAGGATCTTGATGAAATCACATCGATTTTTATGAATTTTGATATGAATTTTTTTTTTTGGATAGTAAGTTTAATAAAATCTATATATAAATAAAATTTGAGAATTTTACAAGTATTAGAACTATTTTTTAGAATTTTTTTATATTTCTCTCATTTTCCCATACCTTCATATTTTACAAAATTGGGATAAATAGTTATAGTGCTTGAAAAAATCTTAAATTTTATTCATAAATAGATTTAATTAAACTTATCATCCGCGGTAAAATTCAGATTAAAAATTCATAAATATCGATGGGATTTCATTAAAGTTCTTATCGAAATTAAAGTTAGGGATATATATATAATATTTCTCCTGTCAGTTCGTCAGGATATAAAATATATCAGTTTCTTGAATGTGGGTCATTAGATTTAATTGCTTTGACCCAGTGTATATGCATTTGTCAAAACTTCTCCTTAATTTACAGTCCACATTCAAGGGACTGATATATTTAATATCAGGACGAACTGGCAGGAGAAAGACTGTATATATAGTGGTTCTCTTATAAGGGATCATTTATTTTAATTTCAGTAAGGACCTTTATGAAATCATATCAATTTTTATGAATTTTGATATGAATTTTTTTTTGATGATATGTTCAATGAAATATACCTATGATTAAAATTTAAGAATTTTTTAACTATTACAACTATTTTTTTTTTAATTTTCCTATATTTCACCAATTTCCGATGCTTTCATATTTAATAAAGTCGGGATAAATAGTTGAAAAATTCTAAAATTTTATTCGTACATAGATTTTATTGAATAATATATATATATATATATATATATATAGTTTTAAAAGAAAATCAATGTCAATATCTGTTATCTATCTAGATAAGGCAAGTGGAGTGGCTTTGACCTTTTCTAGACAGCAATGCCAATTGTTGATATCAATCTCCAGTTACCAAATTGAGACAGTAAGCTGTTTTGGGCCCCTTGAAAGCCAACAGATTTGTAGCCTTTTTCTGCTGAGAACGATAACACATCAAAATACATGAAGCCATTTGGAATCTGCTAATGTACCTACTTATTTACACCATTCATAACATATGCTTCTATTCATCTATTGGTTGCGATTATATTGCCGACTAGTCCAACGTGTGATCCACTGATCCTAATGATCTAATTAGTGTAGTCGATTTAAAATGCCGTGATGTTCAAATCTTCGAATTTGAGCCATTAAAATTGATACTATATAGTGTAAAAGACAAGATATATAAATAAACGGGTGGTGTAATCTGGAATGAAGTTATGAAAGGGTCTGCAGGAACCACGGCCCCGCAGCATCTTGAAAAATTCATTTTTAATTTTTATAATTAATCGATTTTTTTTTTCACTTCTCTAAAATAAAAATTATCTGAGTTTGATCCCAAACTTAACGAAATTTGGAATTCAGACATCATCCCTGGGTGCAAGGTGATTATGTGACTGGACTCTGATGACTACTAACCAAGGAATAATTTTAAAAAGGACTTGTCAATTTTTGGACTAATTAGAGGGTCTACTCTCCACTTTCAGGTTTGGCCTAAGTCGTGCTCTTGTGGCCATTTAATCGGATTTTGCAATCCTAGAACCGTTGACTGATGGTTGACATATATTTTTATGAGATTTTTCCTGAAAAACACTTTTCTAGGAGAAAAACAACTCTACAGAAGGAAAACAAAGTGTCAATTAATTAATTAAATAAATAAATAAAAATTAAAGCAAGAATCTAAAATTCAATAAAAACGCTCCTGAGATATGCAGATAGGGTAAATATTTATTGTCTGGACTAAATTATATATATAAATAGTTTTTTTCTTGGTACTAACTAACATTGTAAAGTCAATTCCTTAATTATCAATCGTTAGATTTACCTACTTTTTTTTAGTAAATATATTATAAATTTATAATTTTCATTTAATGGCTCACAAACACTCATACTAAATTTTATTAAATTCATTGTAGATTGTAGAGAAATTAACACTTGTGATTTTTCCTCATAGATACACATTGATATAATATAATCCGTGCAAGACATGTGAGTCATTGGTTAAGAATAAAAAACTTTTTATATGAATATTCTTAATGAAAGTATTTGTTTAATTTTTTAATAATAAGATGACACCAATTCAATAATGTACTATTCAAGAATATGAAATACATGGTAAAATTTATGTATGAACAATTATTTAAACTTACAAATAACTTAATTCTATAATGTTGGAAACAATAATATTATATATATTTTTACACATTACTTTGAATAAAAAAAATATTTACATTTCACTAATTTTTGACAAAATATAATTAAAAAAAACTAAAATATATATATCATTGTTATAAATGGATTTTGCATGTTATTCAAATTTAATATTAATGACTAGGTCAAAATGTCTAATCTAACAATTGGAACAAGATAAAGTAAATCTAAATTATGTAATCAAACAATTGAAATAAAATCAATGGAATATTATACGTAAAACCAAGTATAAAATTAAATTACATATTTTAAATAGGGTAATTCCTAATATATTTTTAATTAAAATTAAAATAGGTAAATGAAATAAGTTAAACTATCGGAAATCATTTTTAGATTTTTATTATGTAATTACTTATAATTATCTAAGTAAAAAGAAAAGATTAACTAAATTTATATAAAGTTTTATAATTGTTTCCGAACAAATACTTTTTTGCACATTACCCTATAATTCTATCCAATTTTCCGGCTTTTAATTACATTATAAATTATTATATACAATTTATTTTTCAAGAGGGTTGCCTGGCTCTAACCAAGGATAGCCCTTAAAAGGATCCGTTTATAGGGATGTAGCTCAGCTGGTAGATGGTCAAGTTTGAACAAAAAACTTTTAAATTAATGATTCAAATCCTACGCATTTTAAAATACTTAAATATATATATATATATATACAGTCTTTTTCCTATCAGTGCGCACTGATAGAATTATATAAGGATATTGAATGTGAGTCACTCATTTATAAAAGAGTTTTGATAAATACATACATACCAAGTCAAAATATATAAAATGAATGACCCACATTTAATGTCCTTATATAATTCTATCCGAGTGCACTTATATGAAAATTATTTATATATATATATATATATATATATATATATATATATATATGAAAACGAAATATGAATAGAGAAATATGTACAGCATGTACATCAAATTTGTCATTTTTGCCGCACATACTAATACAATAAATGCCACATGAAAAAAGATACGTACAGATTTTACATGTACAGAGTTGACCGACACAACTCTTAAACATATCAATTAAGCGATCAAAATATTCAACAATAACAGGCGTGTGAGTGTGTGACAGACTGACAGTCCAGTTGAAAACGAGTAGAAAAGTGGTCGTGTAAAACAAGTCTCTTATATATGATTCTACCACATAACTTGTTTATTAAATATAAGGTGAGTTATATATATATATATATATATATATACTTTGAAGAGTAGAAATAAAATAAAAACACAGTTAAATGCTATAATTTTTACGTTAATGACAGTTTTTACTTTTTAATCATCATCTTTTAAGATAAAAGTAGATAGTCCAACAATATCTTAAATTCAAATATATATTTTTAATTAATTATAGTTGACATATTTTCAACATATATGAGATATTTATAAATCCGTAAGATGCATATGTATTAAAAAGTAAGCAAGGGAAATATATAGCATGATGAAGTTTCTTGACTTGGTTATTTTGGGACATATCCAACAATTCTCATATCGGTGGTGTGTTCGGATATGATTCCGTATATATTTCAACCCAATCTTGAGAATAATAATATATGGGTAAGTGGGAATCGAGATCAGCTCCCTAGATTTTCAGCACAGCACTAGAGGCTAGAGCTAAAGGCTACAAGGCTACAAGCCTCTTCAATCACGATATTCTTAACGTTATGTTTGAGATTATTTTTGTTTGAAAAATACTCATTTATTTCTTAAATTTTGAGTTTAATTTTACCGACATTAATATACATTGATGTAACAACTTAAACTTTATATATATATATATATCTGTAAAGCTAATAATGATCTGGAATCAAGTTAACTATATATAAACAGGAATTTACTTTACTTTTTCAAATAAATACATTGAAATATTCCTGCAATTGATGAGATTGTTCATCTTTTCTTGACTTTTAATGATGATTGAGATTTTAATGAGTATATTTTACTTCAACTTGGTGTACGATAAAATATTGATTGGGTTAAAAACTTTGAAAGAAGTGGTCCGATAGCTACCAACAGAAAAACCACCATTAATTTAAATATTTTCTGTTGGTATGCACTTAACCTAACTCTTTCGACAAACACACTTGAAAATTGAAATACTCTTTTAATTATTATTAATATTACCTTGACATGGTTTAAATATTTAATTAAATTTGTCATTTACTTTCGTTATATCGATAAATTATAATTTTATTTTATTTGTATTATTCTTCCTTTATTTTTATTGAATCATTGAATAACGAGATAAGATGAATTCAGTTTAGATTTGTCTATTAATATCATATCATTAACTTGTGAATAATTTTATTCCACAATAATATTAAAATTTCTAAAAAAGCAATCAAGTACTTTCAATAATTTAAAAATCATTCATGTTAAAAAGGTGATATATTTTAAAAATCATAAGACCGAAAACATATTTATAAATATTTAATCCATATATAATATATGCCTTCAATGACTGTTTAATAAGTTTAATAGTGGAAAGTATACAAATTTCTTACATATTGATAATTTTTCTATTATATTTTACTATAATATATTCTAACTATATTTTTACTAGATTAAGAGTTGTTTTTCGAGAGATTTTAAATTTATTGGATAATGATTTTAAGGGATGAGAAATTCGAAGACATCGTTGTTGGTGCAATCTTGTCATGCATTAAGTAATCTAGTAGAATTATTTGCTTGAAGAGTTGACAAATAAATAACTAATCTCCACAATTATGTTGCCTGCTGTGATACATATATTGCAAGATCATAAATTCTGCAGAGTTAGTATGAGTGAGTGAGTGAGTGACAACCGATCGATCGTGTATTCGTGTGTCCTCTTTATAATGAAAACCTAGGTGAGATTACTGATTTGGTAACTTACAACTAATTTTGGTTCTTTAATTTTACTGGTGGTGATACGTCATACTCACAATCCAAGAATTAGAAAGAGACACCATTCATGGCTCTGAAAAAGTTGGGCATCTTGAAATTATTATATTACCCTTTTGACCATCTTTAGTAAGTGACGTTTGGGAGAGTCCATCTTATCATATCTTCATGATTTTCTTATTAGGACTAAACACAAGTCATGATAATTGCATGCTGCATTGTAGATTTTTAATATAAAACTCTTGTAAAAACTTTTTAAGTCTAAAATTAAGAAAGCTTAACTAACTAAACACAGTAGTGATTATTGCATGATGTATTTTAGAGTATTTTCAATGCTATTATGTATTTTCAGAAAATTGAATGCCACATATGATAGATAGATAATGAGATAGAAAAAACATCTTCAATACAATTATCTAACTTGATTATGGAAGTGATGTGACAAACTTTTTTTTAGGAAATATGAAGTTGTATTTCTAATTTTAGAAACTCTAATAGGAATGTTGACTAGGATTTCTAACTTTTTTTCCACAAATAATACTACACCTAATTTAATTGTAAAATAAAAAAGGAGATATACTGATATAAATGATTGGTCAAAAACTGATACATATTTGATTTAAAATAAAAAGGGGAGAGAGAAATCAATGTTTTAATATGATTGGTCAAAATTAATATATATTTTATTTTAGATAAGGGTACGGATATTGACACTCATAAAACTTATTATTATACTCATTTTTATAAGTACACCCATGTCTAAAATTTTAAAAATAAATATTACTATAAGCACACATCCTAATGTCAATATTATTTCATTGAAATAGATATATTAATTTTAATACATATTATTTATAAACATTGTTAAATTATTATCACACCCAATTTATATAAAAAAAATCATATTATTTTTGGAATCAATTCATTTTTTTTAATGATGGTCCAATTTACTTTTGGAAATATCTCAAATGTAGGAGCCGTATAAAAGGGAATATGTGGAACCGTATATGAGGTCAAGATATTTTCAATATGAAATTCTCGTATTTATACAGCTATCTTACAAAAAAAAAACTTATTGATATCTATGACTATCTACAACTATCATTAAAAAAAAATATTCTGTTTATTGATAGAGTTCATAACAATACATAAAGAGAAAGACAAAAACAATATGATAATCATGTGATGATGAGAAAGTTTGATACTTGAAATAAAATTAAAGTTTAATTAGGGTTTATCATAATGTTTTATTTTAAAGGTAAGTTTTTTTTTAAATAAAGAAATATAATTGAAGATATTTGTGTATATAGTATTTGGTTTATTTTTAACTAAAGTAACTTGTCCTTATTAGTAAATTTCTATTGAGATTTTTTTTTGTAATTAAAATGTAAATAAAATATGAGTGTACTAATAAGTTTTATGGGTGCCAATATCGGCACCTTTTAGATAATTGCATTAGAGATGAGAATATGTTTTTTTTTTTTAAATACAACTACTGTCGGGACCTGATGAGATTAATTAGACTATACAAGCACGGTCCGAAATACTACTCTCACTATCCGGGAGATGTTACATATGGACTACAACCCTCACAACCAGAGAGAAGGCAGTTCCCACAAACTGGGAGAAAACTCTCTACACATGCTTGTAAAATGTGCATGGTGGGACTCGAACCACTGACCACTAGATGTGGAAGGGAGGTGCACAACCATCTATACTAAGAGGTGATGTGCGAGAATATGTATTTCTTAAAAAAAAATGACAAAGTGGATCCATATTCAATATATATATTCGGATGTATCACTAGTTAAAAACCCAAAAATATTTATATTTGTATTGGAGATGCTTTTAGCATTGTATATAATATAGGGTTGTGTTAATCAAGGTTTAAAACATAAAATATACTATAAATGGAAAGTCAATTAATGATTTTATTAGACTTAAAAAAAATCATTGTATTTATTATCTTATTTTAATAAATGCAATGGTTAACTTTTACTTTATAGTAATTTTTATATTTTTAACGTGTGTCATGCGGACATATGGTAACACTATTCTATAATATATTCTTAATTCTGAAATATCAAGTAAATACTTTCAAAACATAAGTATTTTTAACAGAAGGTTCAGCAATGAACCTACGATATAAATGCCATAACATGTCGGTCGTTATAGGTAAATACATAGATTGTCATTGTCCCGATTTTAACATTAAAGTGTCCAATTTTTTTAAATTGGAAAGCTGAATGTTATGATATAGAGTTCAATGAAAATCCGACCCATGTACTTACACTTGAACCTTTAAAACTTTCGCAACCCAATTTATTAGAAGATTATATAGCCTAAAAGGGATCAAGGTGCCCAAATTGTTATTTGTTTGTTATTTTAGATTTCACATTTGGCATAACTTGTAATTAAGGTGCCCAAATTGTTATTGTTTGTTATTTAAATTTCCACCTTTGGCCTCTAAAAGGTTAGGGCATATACATCACTAATACATGTGTATCGTTATGCTTTTTAAGTTTATTCTATTTTCAAAAAAGGTTTATATATTTTTGTAAAACCTTAGGCTCCATTCTGTAAGCGTTTTTTGTTGACTGTTTTTTGAAAAGAAAAATAAAAATGAAAACAGTGTTTTTGATTTCAGTTTCAGAATCCAAAAACGCATCTGGTGACATATATTGAAAACTGTATTCTAAAAATAAAAACGGAAAAAACGTGTCTGGTAGGTTCATAGAAAAATATCAAAAATTTTATAATTTTTCTATTACTTTTTTATATTGTAAGTTTTTAATTTGCATAAAAGATAGGTCAATAATTCATTCCAAATAATTATCCAATAACTCATAATAACCGGATAAAATCTCTTTGATTAATTATTCTGATTTTAAATTTAAAATAATTTCAAAATCTAAATTTTTATGTTTATATATATATATATATATATATGTTAATAAACTCTTTGTGATCCGAAAAAAAAATAAAAATAAAACCTTTCAAAAGGAAAAAGGAAAAAATATTAAAAAAATATAGGAGCCGATAGAGCATATCAGAGACACTAACAAGAAAAGAAGATGAAGAGAAGAAGAGGGAGAAGATGAAGAGAAGTAGATCGGAGAAGATGAAGAAGATGAGATGACGAAGGGAAGAAGAGAAGAAGGGATGACAAGAGAAAATGAGATGAAGAAAGAGATGACAAAAACGGTATGGAAAAGAGGAAAAGAAGAAAAAAAAAGTAGTAAAAAAATAAATATAAAAAACAAAAATAAAAACAATTTTTTTTTATGTTTTTCAAATATTTTATTTTAAAGACTGATTTTGTTTTTCATTTTGTTATATGTTTTTTGAAAATAAAAAGAAAAACGGTTGACGAACGTAAATTCAAAATCGTTTTTAAAAAACAAAAACGAAAATAGCCTGAAAAACAGCTACAAAACGGGACCTTACACTAGTCGCACACCAAAAAGAAACCTTGGATTATAATTCAATTACTAATTTTCGCTTTTATAATTATACATGATTGGAATCTTACTTGTAATTAAAGCTAGGAGATTTCGAGATATAGGCATATAGCCTCCTCTGACCTCTCTACTCTATTTTGAGATTTCGAGATTTCCCTATTTTGGATTATTAGCAATTAAAAATGAAGACCGTACTAATAAAATTATGGAAAATAGAAAAGTGACAACTACATTAATAGTTTAATACTTATTCAAAGAAAAACATAGTAAACAATTAACAAGATATATATATATATATATATATATATATATATGTGAAGACAAATGAAGACAAACAAATAGAAAGCAAGAAAATAATAAGTTGATTGAATGGAATTACATAATCAATGACCAAATAGACCACTCATAGATGATGTTGCATATCATGTAGCACACTATTATTGAATTGGGTAACATTGTAGTATCAAATGTTTATGTGCCTTTTATTGGTCATATGCCTATATGGCTATATCCAGTGTATTCACTATTCAGAGCTCAAAACATATCTAATAATACTTTAAAAATAAAAATAAATTAAATTAATATTTATTCATTGGTGGATGATGACCTGCTGCATATGTGTAGCATATTCAAGCAGAGTCATATGAATATTTTTAAAAAATTTAGAAAAAAAAGACTGAAATCCAAATATACAAAGAGGAGAACTGGAGAAGACTTATTCTATAATGAAAATTCTAAGTACTGTATGTCTCTATCAGCAGATCAAAAGCCGAACAAGAAAAAATATAATATTTTTTCTTGTTCTTGGTTTTTATTGATGTGAATAGAAGCAATCAAATATTTTGAGTTTGGCCGAAGACAAATTGCTTTTGTTTAATAAAATTACAATGCAAACACCAACTCTATAAATGGGTCTTTTATAATTTACATGATCAACGTCTGTGCCTTAGGCTTTGTTTGGTAAGAGAGAAAGATGGAGGGAGGGAGAGGGTAGGAGGGAGAGAGATAGGAGGAGAGCTTCAATCCCTTGTTTGGTTGGAGAGAAAAGAGAGGGGAGAGGAGAAGAGGAGGGAGCTCTCCTCCCTTTGGGCCCACCAAAACCAATCCCTCCAATTACGGAGGATGAGAGAAGGGAGAAAAAATTGGAGGGAAATTACAATAATACCCTCCAATTTTTTATTAACCTCCAATTTATTAAAGGGCAATATAGTAATTTTATAAATTATATACCAATCCATCCATTCAACCATCTTTTCAATACCAAACAACACGAAGGATTTATATTATCCTCTCCATCCTTCCTACTCTCTCTCCCCCTTAATCCATCCATCCCTCCTACTCTCTCTCCCTCCTACCAAACATAGCCTTAGAATAATTGACATGTTTATTTATTTATTGCATGTTGTTTTGAAAATTGCACGTATTGAAAACAACATAGATTTATAAAACAAATGGTCGATATAAGTTTAGAAGAAATAAAGAGAAAAACACACTTAATATTGTAAGAATTCTAATTTTTTCTTCAAATTTTTTTTTTTTTGAATACAAGATTAAGTTTATTCAACATCGTTATCCGCTCTAATATTTAATTAATCACTCAAAGATATGACAGAGTGACAGACACTATATTGAAATATAAAATAGTATTATTTTGCAAACACGTAAATCAAAATAATTAAAAAATCCAATCTAACAATAACATTTTAACCTAATTCGATGGGCAACGTTTGACTTCGTTGGACCATTATTGGTTTCGTTGTTGGCTCCACTCAGCTTTAATTAATCATTTTTTACATGTGTCTGAAGTTTACCAAAACCTATTAAGATTAAGTATATGTTTGATATGACTTTTATAATGATAAAAAATGTCTTTTTTTTTTAATTTTAAAAGCTATTTTAAAGTCTTTTTTAGTTGTTGGATAAAACTCAAAACAATTTTTTAATAGATGAATTGTCTTAATTACCTTTTACAAAGACATTTTATGTCTACTTGGAAAAGTCTAAAATTTGAGATTTTCTAGAAAGTTTTTTTTTTGGAGCTTTTTAAAAATATATGAATTGTCTCAACTGTCATTTATAAATTTTAGATATTCAACTATACAACTCTTTCATTATAAATACTTTGCCAACACTCTTTTTGTAATTCACAAAACCAAAAACTATTTTAAAAATACATTGTCAACAACTTTTTTGTAATTTACAAAACAAAAAGTTTTTTTTTGTTAGAAGCTCTACTCATTAGAATCTCTATTACAAAAATATATACTCTAAAAACTCTACTTGAAAAGTCATAACAAAACACACTCTAAGACCTATATGAACCGGTTCAGAGCATCTTTAATGATATCATTAGAAGTACAAGAGTAATCAAAATTTAATTATTTATCCCAAAACACTGTTCAACATATTCACTAAGATGGTTGTATTCAATTTGGATTTCAAAAGATTTTTAAAGATTTTTTAGATGAATTGATTTTGTAGAGTTTATGAACTTTTAAAGACTTTACAGTATTATATAAAACTTTTATAGACTTTCATAGATTTCATTTTAAAAGACTTTCATATACATTTATAAATTTTTATTGACTTTTAACTATAATATATTATATATACATTGTTGTAACAAAATTATATTTCTCAGTCCAATAAAAATATTTTCTCAAACAAATAAAAAATAAAATTATCGTGAATATATATGAAACTTGAGATTTCAAAGACTTTTTCAATTGCCTCTTCCATAAAAGTATTTTGAAATCTCAATTACATACACATTTTCAAACTTTAGATTTCAAAAGACTCTTCATTACGGACGGATCAATACCCATATCATATACCTTCTCTTATCTTTTATAATTTTTTTACCCTGTTTGGCTAATGATAAATTGAAGGAAAATTTTATTAGGATTATGTAACAACAATCAATGGTTGGTTTTAGGGCAAAATATTTATTAACTGAGATTTAACTAAGAATATAGCTTTGAATATAATAGATTTTTGATTTAGATAAAGTGTACCATTGTGGACTACACAATCATCAATTTTAGTAATTCCTGAAAACAATCCTTAAATGCTGAGGTGACAACTTTTGAGGGTCCAAATTTGCTTATACCATTAAAGATGCTCTAATATATATAATTAAAAAAAATGTTCTTAGTACATTATTATAAAATGCGGCATGTTGAGACTCAAACACTATGAGCTTGTTTGGTTGGGCTTTTGAAAAACCTTTATTAGTAAAATATCTACTTGTAGTAGGTCAATTAGAAATAGAGTTTTTGAAAAAAAAAATTATAGTTGTTTGCTTGGTAGACTTTTTTTTTTTTTTTTTTTAAATGTCTATTTGGAGAAGCACTTCCGCATGAGCTTTTGTCTAGTAGAGGTTTAAACTCTACTAGTATCTTCTCAATTTAAAATAGACAATCTCAAAAGCCTAACCAAACAGCTCTAAAAAACTCAAATAGACTTTTGTAGACCTTTTGAGATAGTAGAAAACTCAATCAAACAAACACTGTGTTTAGTTTGATGGAATATGAGAGAAAGGAAAATAAATAATCTGGATGGATTTCTAATATCTTTTTTGGATTGTTAAATGAGATGGAAGTAGAGGTGCCCACGATTCGGTTAAACCTTGTGTATAAAACCGAAACCAGACCCTAAAAACAGAAACCGTAACCGAAACCGAAACCACGGGTTACGGTTAGGCATGGCCGAAAATCGATCAAAACAGGTGGTTTAACAGCCGGTTTTGGTCAGTTTTCGGCGGTTTATATAAAAAAAAATTGTCAACCAATAACAGAGCGCCACGTGGACAAAAATTGAAGAAAAAAAAACAAAAACCGAAACCGAAACCGAGTAGCCTAACCAGTGGTTCGAAACCGAAAACCAAACTGGTTTCTCTCGGTTCAGTTACGGTTTGGGTGGCCACGGAACCGAAACCGGCAGTTTCGAAACCGAAACCGAACCGTGGCCACCATTAGATGGAAGGAAAGGGAAAATGAAGGAAAAGTGAAGGAAAATAAGGAATAATTTATTCTTGTTTCACCCAATTGGGGTTTCACCCAAATTTGGGAGGAAAATGAGGGAACAAAATCTTGAATTAATTATTTTTTCAATATTCCAAAACCAACCATGTTAATATTGTGTATTCATATTGTTGAAATAATGTTATTTTCATAAATAGAATAAAATGTATTTATTTATTTTTTTCCCTCTAAATAAGATTGATTTCTTTTTTTTTTCTTTTCTATTTATAACCATCCAAACAACAATAATTTAAAACACATTCTTTTCCTTTCCTTACCTATATTATAGTTAATAGGGTAAATCGTATTTTAGTCCCCGTAGTTTGTCCTTAATCTGCGTTTAGTCCACAGTTTTTTAGAATTGTAATTTTTAGTCATTCTGTGACAGAATCAGTTAAAAAGACGGATTCTGACATGTCATGTGTGTAAAATGACCTTGATGCCCCTATCCCACTGAAAAGACCATTTTACCCTTTGCCATTAAAAATAATTAAAAAGTAATATTAAAATAAAAAAATAATTAAAAAGTAATATTAATTAAAATAAAAAGTAAAACTAAATTAAAAAACTGGCAAAAAAAAAAACAAAAACAAAAATCGTGAACCAGACAAAAAATCCACAACTCAAACATCATCTTCTTCACCATTCTCTCATTATCTTCTTCATCATCTTCACCAAACCTAACACAAAACCTAACATAGCCACAACTCAAACACTAAAAACCTAGCCGACGTCGCCCCCCTCTCTCTCTGTTATCATCATCATCTTTCACCTCTCTCTTGCGAATCCATGACCCTCTCTCTCTCTCTCTCTATGTCGTGAAGGTTGCTGATGGGTGTGGGTTCGATTGAAGGTTGCTGATGGGTGTGGGTGTGGGTTCGATTGGTTTGGTGGTGGTTGACAGTTTTTTTAGGGTGGTTAGAGGTTTGTTGGTGGTGGTGGTGTGGATTTGCTGGTGGTGGATGGATATTGTATATGAATTGTTTTTTTTTTTTATTGTTTTTTTTTAGATTCTCTATGAAAGGAAAAAAAATCTGGAAATGTTTTGAGATTGCAGGTTGCTGATGGCGATGGAGAGATCGATGATAATTGGTTGGTGATTGTTCGGGGGTGTATTGGTTCAAGATTTTATTAGACAATTTGGGAAAGTAAAAGTCGGGTGGTATTGGATTGAGACTTTTTAACAAGTTAGATAACTCCAGTGGTATTCGATCAAGACTTTTAAGATTTTTTAAAAAAGTTCATATTGTCTTGTGGTATTGGATCTAGACTTTTAAGATTTTTTTTTTAAATTTATATTGTCTTGTGGTATTTGATCTAGACTTTCAAGGGGCAGCAAATTGTCTGGATTTCATGACAAAATGAATTTTCCAGACTTTTTAGTGATTTGCATAAATAGCTTAAACCCAAAATTGTCTTACCCTCTCCCTCAATACTTTCCATACTTTTTTCTCTCACTCAAAAATTTAGGGGTGGGCATGGGTTGGTTTGGGTTGGGTTTGACGATACCCAAACCAAATCATTATTTAATCAGTTTATTTTTTTACAACCAAAATCAAACCAATTATAAGGTAAAACCAAACCAAACCAAACCAATAAAAATCTGTTTGGTTCGATTTGGTTTGTTGGTTTAAGAAAATAATTACATTTTTTTTATTTGAACAAATATAATAATATCAATATAAATAGATATAAGATAAACAATAATACTAAATTTAACTCAAGTATATAATAATAATAGTTTAAAAAAAAACTCAAGTGTATAACCCATAAAACTTATATAAAAAAAGTAAATCGTATTGATATAAAATTAGGTTAATTTTGATTTTTTTATATGATAATATATATATATATATATATATATATATATATATAAGTATGTAATGATTTGGGTTGGGTTATATGGGTTGATAAAAGACAACTCACAAACCAACCCAAGCCAATTGGGTTACTAAAAAATAATCCATTCGGTTTTTTTTTTCTTTAACAAAACCAAACCAAACCAACCCGCTTAAATTGGTTTGGGTTCGGTGGGTTGATCGGTTTGGCTGTTTGGGTGCTCACCCCTACTCAAAATCATCTTCAGCTTCTCTCTTGCTTCGCTCTTTTCTGGTTTCTAGGTTGTTGTCAAAATTTTGTATTTTTGTGTTTTGGTTTTGAGAGAATCATTATAATCTTAATCAGATAGTAATACGCAACAAAAACTGTTTTTTTCTATTATGGTTGTTACTGAAAATGAAGATCATATTGTGGTGAACTGGTGATGTCAAAATCTGGTGGTGGGTATGTGAATAATGGGAGTCATAATCAGATGGATAATAGCAAAATCAAATTTGGTCCAGTGGCTTTGCTCTGTTGTTGTTTCTTTTCTAGTCTAAAAAAAAATCTTTCATGAATCCCCAACTTGAATTCACTTTCTGGGTCTTTGAGTTGTCTTGTTTTGTGCTTTGCTACTTCACTGTAATGAAATTCTTGAGCATCTCTTTGCTTTGTTGATCAGTGACTGCGCTCAACAATATTATAGAGCACTACAATCGATTCTTGAAAGTCTTATTTTTAAAAGTCCAAAAAGTCTTAAAATAAAGTCTAGATAATCCTAATAGTCTATAAATAAAATCCAAAGACTCTTTCATAATCCTAAAAATCTAGTCTATATAATCCTAATAATCCTAAAAGTATAATCCTAACAATCTTAATAATCCTAATTATCTTGCAAATCCATAAAATTCTTACACCTCAAAATTGTCTATTAAAATCTCAATCCAATACATTCTTTTTTCCAGATTGATGAAAAAATTGGTTTCAAATGTGGTAATATATTTTTAAAAAAGTTATTTTTTTTAATGAAAAAAAAGTTAGTTTTTTTAAGAAAATATTCTATTTGATCTCCACCATCCATCTTTGATTTTTTGAGAAAGATGAAGGGTGGAGATCCATTTGAAAATTATTATTTAATTTTTAATTTAATTTAATAATATTATATGTTTTTTAAAAAATTAATTTGTAAATTACTATTATACCCCGTTGGTTATATAAGATTCTAGAACATCTAATGTTATTTTACCTTTTTGCCCCGTTGACCCTCGTTGACTTGACGGAACCCTAACAGAATTGGACGGTAGGGACTAAAATATGTATTGTCAGAGAAATGATGGACTAAAGATTACAATACCAAAAAACCGTGGACTAAACGCAGATTAAGGCAAACTACAGGGACTAAAATACGATTTTCCCTAGTTAATAAAGAACCATTTATTTATTTATTTTTAGAACAAATTTAGTTGTAAAATTCTCAATATATATTTTTTGGGTCATGCTATAACAACTTAAATATGTGACTTAAAATTTTGATTTCAACATCTTAACAACTCATATACTCTTAATCTAATAGTTATAAATGTATTTAAATCTCAACCATTAGATTAAGAGTACATTGGTGGTTGAAATGTTGAAGTCAGAATTTTAAATTATAAATCTAAATTGATTTAGTTCGACGGGGTCAAAAAATAAATAACACTTTTTGGAGGTGGCATTTCAACACTGTCACTGCTTTAATAACTTATGTTTAAAAGACACCTATTATGGTGAACGGACAAAAATACCCCAAATAGTTGTTCCACATCAGATTTTTTTCATTCAGTTTACAGTGAAATAGAGAAAGAAAGTCCGGTTGAAACTCAGGCAATCACTCGAACGGTGATGGAGTGGCGCTACTCAGACTCATTCGGGGGTTAAGCTCCCTGCCGAGCAGGGGGTAGCGCCCCCAGAGTTTTTTTTTTTTTTTTTTTCAATTTAAAGCTCGGAGCTTACATGTAAAAGCTCGAAGCTTTATACAAAAAGCTCGGGCAGTTCATGAAAAAGCTCGGAGACTTCATGAAAAAACTCGGAGCCTTTATGAAAAAGCTAGGAGCCTTTATGAAAAAGCTCAGAGCCTTATGCAAAAAAGCTCAGGCAATTTATGAAAAAGCTCGGAGTTTTCATGAAAAAGCTCGGAGCCTTCATGAAAAAGCTCGGAGCCTTCATGAAAAAGCTAGGAGCCTTATGCAAAAAGTTCAGGCAATTCATGAAAAAGCTCGGAGCCTTCATGAAAAAGCTCAGAGCCTTCATGAAAAAGCTCAGAGCCTTATGCAAAAAGCTTGGGCAGTTCATGAAAAAGCTTAGAGCCTTATGCAAAAAGCTAGAGCAGTTCATGGCAAAGATCAGAGCCTTATACAAAAAGCTCGGGCAATTCATGAAAAAGCTCGGGCAGTTAAGCTCGGGTAGTTCATGAAAAAGCTCGGAGCCTTATGCAAAAAGCTCGGACAGTTCATAAAAAAACTCGGAGACTTATTACAAAGGCTCGGAGATTCAAAATTGACAAAACTAATATCCTTGAAAAAAGCTCGGACAACAATTTAAAAGGCTTGGATAGTTTTACAAAAGGTTTGTTGTACACAGTGTTAAAAGTCTCGGAAACCCAGATCTTCATCGTCTTATACATAAATTTTTCATAAATTGATTATTGATTAGTATTCGAGTTTAGTGTTCGAAGTGTAGAGATGGAAGTCAGTGTTCGAAGTGTGGAGATGGAAGTACACACAAAATAAAATATTGATTATTTAAGGGCAATTTTGGTAGCTCACCATAATATGTGCCTTTTAAACATAACTTATTAAAGCAGTGACGTGGGTGCAACACACCTCCAAAAAAAATGACATTTCTCACAATTTCCACTTAGTTCGACCCATATTTTTTTATCCGTTAAATTAAAACCAACGATATCAACTATCATGTTAAAGTCAGTGGGTTATAGCATTATCAAAATATTTACACTCCAATGTTTAATTCAAAGGTTTCAATCCTCTTCTAAATTAAGCTTTATTTAGGCTTTTAATGATTTGGAGATACGTAACACTTAGGCCCCGTCCTGCAGCTGTTTTTTTTTTGTTTTCGTTTTTGTTTTTCAAAAACGATTTCGAATTCGCGTTCGTTTAACCGTTTTTCATTTTATTTTCGAAAAACAAAAAAAAATTGAAAAACACATTTAGTGTTAAAAGTGAAAAAATTGAAAAACGTTTGAAAGTTGTTTTCTGAATTTGAAAAACAAAAAAAAAAATCAATATTTACATACGTTTTCCCGAGTTTCTCACAAAATCACAGTTCCTCTCTGTTTGTACCCAACACTCTCAACTCTCAACTCTCAACTCAGGTACCGATTTCTTCTTCGCTGTTGTGCTTCTTCTGCAGATCTTCTTCTTCTTCTTCTTCTTCTTTTTTCTCTTTCTCCTTCTTCGTCTGATCTTCTTCTTCTTCTTCGCCGGAGCTGGACTTCTTCTTCGTCGCCGTTGTTCTTCTTCTGCAGATGCTCTTTTTCTTCGCTGCCAGAGCTGGTCTACTTCTTCGTCGCTGCTCATCTCGTCGCCGCCGGAGCTGGTCTTCTTCTTCGTCGCTGCTCATCTTCTTCTTCGTTGCCGCCGGAGCTGGTCTTCTTCTTCGTCGCTGCTCCTTAGTCGGATCTTCTTCTTCTTCGCCGGAGCAAGCTCATCAGCTTCAGATCTCCTTCAACTTCTTCTTCTTTTTCGTGTTGTTCCTCAGACCGATCTCCTTCTCCTTGTTCTTCTTTTTCATCTTCTTCCTCTTCTTCAGGTCAACATTATTGTTGATTTTCTAATACCGATCTCAATTTTTTAATTTTCATAATTATTGTAAATTATAATTATTAATTTTTATTCTTTCAGGATATTATTATGTTGTCGATTCGGGATACATAAACATGCCAGGATTTTTAACACCTTACAGAGGTGAACGATATCATTTACGTGATTATGAAGGACAAGAACGCACACCAAGAGGTCCAAATGAGTTATTTAATTATAGACATTCATCGTTACGAAATGTAATTGAGCGGTGTTTCTGTGTTTTAAAGAAGCGATTCACTATTTTGAAAAATATGCCTAGTTACAAATTACGTAGGCAGCGCCTTGTACCTATAGCATGTTGTGTCCTACATAGCTTTATTCGATCACAAAGTCGTGGTGATAGGATGTTTAGGGAATATGAGAATGAAGATATGTTAATTGACAGAGAATGAGAAGGAGAAGGAGAAAGTAGACCAATTCCTAATATTGACTTATCTCCATCAAATGTAGCAGTAATGACTAATGTTAGAGATGAAATTGCAAAAAAAAATGTGGACAGATTGCTCACGCAATAGGAGGTGATGTTTTGTAATAGGAGTTGGTGTCTTCTGTAATTTATTCGTGATCTTATATAATTAAATTATGTCAATGTTATGTTATGACAATTTTAATGAAATATTTCCATAATCTATGATTATGGAAATTGATAGTTATGTATTTTTTGTTAATGCTAACAAATCTAATATCTACAATCCTTTTTATAATTCAATTAAAAATGATTGAATGGTTCGTAAAAAATGATTAAATTCAAATTATTATATTATTATAAACAGTTGTACAAATATTTCATATATATATATATATATATATTAGTTTTAAGCTATAAATTATAAATTTAAGTGGATGAAAATAAATATTACAACCTATGAGGATATTTTAAAGACATGGGAATGTCAAATTACATATGTAAAAGTTCTTCAGTTTTTGATGTTTTCAGTTATTCTACCGGACGTGTTTTTACTGTTTTCATTTTCATAATTCAGCTTTCAGTGAAGCTACCAGACACGTTTTTACTGTTTTCAATTTCAGGATACAGTTTTCTGTATATGCTACCAGACGCGTTTTCAAAATTCGAAAAACAAAAAAAAAACACTATTTTCATTTTCATTTTTATTTTCGAAAAACAGTCACTGAAAAACGCCTACAGGACAGACCCTTAATAAACTGAAGGTCATGATTTCATTTTATTTATTTTGTCTTTTTCTTCCTCCAAACGGCAGCATTTTAGCACCACTTTATTTTCAAAATCTCACATCTTCATTGTTTTTTGTTCCTTTCTTTATTTCATCCTAAACAAGATTCTTCTCCTATTATGATTGATTCAAACTCTATCTCTATTAATCGGAAAGGATTTCATTTTATTTATTTTGTCAATTTTCAGAAACCAAACTCACCCAAACTCTTCTTCCTTATAATTCCTTTAAATTTTGTATTGTAGAAGTCAAGAGATTCAAGTTTTTATTTTTATTTTTTTAGTCAAGAGATTATTCAAGTTTTAAACCCTAATAATTTATGTTTTTATTCGAGTTTCAAAATTCTCTATCAGTGGAATGGGCATTCGATCCAGAGAGATTCCATTGAAAAAAAAATATATCAAAACATTATAGGTTTTTCATTATATTTGTCAAAACTCTCTTGTGCTAAGAAATTGGTCTGCATTCAATTAATCAATCAATCTATAAAACACTTAAGCTAATATTCATTTCTTAGATATGAATTAAAAAAATCAACTTTGAACTCAATTGACGAATCAATATGCTGCTCATATAAGTCATATCCGGTTCCTCCAAAAAATTTATCGATGTTTAAATAAGTATTTTGCCGTTGTACATCAGTACATGGGGAAACGCAGAGGGAGTGTGGGAGCAGAGGAGTTTAGGGAAATGCATTAGAAGTTTGATATTATGAAAATGAAGTTCTTGAATACTTGAAAAATAAAATAAAATGAAGTGCTTGAAGTGGTGTTGTTTGGAGTGGGTAAAAATGAAAATAAATAAAATAAATCATGACCATTCATTTTATCAACCGTCATGTGTCTTCAAGTTACTAAAAGCTTAGTTTAAGATAGCATCCAAATCCTTAATTCAATAACACAATAATTAATTCTACCTTATCTCAATTAACAAACTTAATTTCTTCAATCTGGTTATAACATGAACACCGCCTAATTAACAATCATTAACCATCCTTACTAAGCCCATATAAATACACAACAAGACCTCTCGTTGGATCATCAACCAGTTTCTCATTATAAATTAATTTGACCATGCACTCATTACAATTTCCACCACCATATATTGCCTCAGTACACTTGTAAGCACAATCTTCCAAATCACCATATCCTCGAAGCAGACAGGATGCATTGCATTTGTTGCAACATTTGGATTTTGGCATCAATTTCATTTTTACTTGTTCAAACTTCATCATCATCACATCACTCTCGAAAGTCTAAAAACAATTCAAGATTTCTTTTCTGGCAAAACAACAAAATAAAAAGTTGATAACATATTAACATCACCATCTTTGGATTATAACTACCTTCTTCACTTTAACAAATCACTAATTGTGCATTTTCTTCACATTTATCACTAATCACATAATTTAAAAAACCAGATGCATAATTAATTCAAGTGCTGGGTTAATTTGTAGTCTTTGGATTTCAATCTAAAGATCAATAAAAATCAAGGATTTAATTTTTTTTTAAAAAATAAACTAAGGGGTTGTTTGTTCCTTCAATTGCTTTTTTATACAAATATAAAAATCATTTTTATATTATTATTCATTATATCTTAATAATGAATAATATTTTATTATTATTTACATAAAAATGATTTATAATTTTTTTATTTAGTCGTTTATATTGTATCAAATGAAAATATATGACAATCAATACTCAATAGTAATAAAGGGTATAAATGTCAAATTAACAATTATATCTTTAAGAAACAAATAAGTTAATACTATATTTTGGGATAGAAAAAACAACAAACAAACATATAATTTAATTTCACGTTTCAATCATCGAAAATTCATCACTATTCAATTTTCAGATTAAAAAACAAATGACCGGCCCCTAACTCCCTCTCAAATAATTATTCACTCAATTTTGGTTCTCTAAATTTGGAGACTCAAAAAGCAAATCTCTAATTCATTATTCACTTTTTAAATTCCTATTTTACCCTTGATTTCCTTTTTACATTTTTAACAAAAATCAAATAATCTATTACAACTATTTATTCGTAAATTTAATTACTATACAAATTATACCATTAAAAATATTTTATTGAAATCTTTCAACCGAGTATAATATTGACTATATTTTAATAATTTAATAAATTTTTATTTATTACACATTTATTATTAATATTAATCAATAAACCATAAGTATTTTAATTTATTTATTTCTTTTTAATATATATATATAAGGCATAATGAATAGACAATTTAATTACGATTAATATATTCAATTCTCTATATGTATATATATATATATATATATATACTAATAAGGCAAGATGAATAGACAATTTGATTACAATTATGAAACAAAAAAACAATTATTTAGACTATTTTCTAAATCCTTTTTTAAAATCATTTACAGCATCATTTAAAAAAAAAACCCATCATATTTTTGTTTTGAATAGACTTTAAGTTTATTTAATTAAACCACTTAATCATAATAACCATGATCCCTCTCATTTTCCTCAATTTTTTCTATAAAAACCCTCAAAATCTCATATTTGTTCCAACTCATTCAATTGACTCTCAACACCCAAACGATGAGGTATTGGATGGTATTGGGAGGTGAGAGTAATTTCTACTGATTTTTTTTAATATTTGGTTGAATATTTTAATCTATTCGTTTTTTTTTTGTTATGATGATTGCCAAATGTCTCTTGCAAAAAGCCTTAAATCATTTTCAGGTATCATTTTAATTTATTTTTTTTAGGAAATACTTTAGTAGTTAAAAATGTAATATTTGATTGATTATTGTTGTGACGTATTTTGGTATGTTTATCATGTTTGTTTTGGTTAACACAACTTGAAACAAGGAATTTTAACTTTGACGGACTTGAATTTTCAATTAGCTGTTGTTATATATGCAACCCTCCGGTAATGCTAGCATCCTGCTCATCACCACCAATGTTGGAAAATCAATGGACCGGTTGAGATTTGTAAGGTGCTCTATACTTACAGATGATGGATTCGATAGATAAACTAATACTATAGATAAATATTATGGTTATAGTCTTTGGTTTTAAATATAACAATGTATCACCTCTTTAAAAAAAATATTTGTATATATCCAGATATTTTATAAGGAAATTTACACATATTTTTTTAGTTTTTTTTCCTTCTATTTTTAACCTTTTTGTTATCTTTTATTTTTGGGTTTTTTTATAGTATATTAAATATGCATTAAATACATTATGATTATTTCTATAAATAAAAAAATTGAATTTTAATTATTCTTGTATAGTAAATGATAATTAATACATATTTTTCAAAACATATAAAATATCAATTGTAAATACCAAATTAATGGTAATCCGTTTCATACGGAATTAATGTTAAATTTTTAAAAAGATATCAATAGTAATATATTAATATAACATAACAAAAATTAAAAATAATAAATTTTAATCAAATATTAATGGTAATATATGGAAAACATTAACTATAGCATTCAATTCAATTGATTCTTTTCCTCAATATATAAAATTCACTCATATTATTTTTTATAAATGGTAATAAATATTGTATAATAATAAATAATAAACAAAAATTTAAAATAATAATTTTTAATCAACAAAGGTGTTTTTTTTAATTTTTAAAAATATTAATGTGGTATTATTTATGATATAAAATGAAACGGTGAATCATGAGAAGAAGATAAAACCACTATAATAACTATGAACATTAATTGACTCATAAATGAATGACACTTGACATCAAGAGCCATGTTATTACATATTATAGTTTATAGCTCATATGATGTGCGTACATGATTTATATTTTAAAATTTATTCGTATTCTTTTTTTTTCTTTCAATGTAACATTTACAAATTTTTAAGAATTAAAAAATTAACAATTTCGTAAAAAGTTAGATTTATTATTGAATTGAATATCATTTGAATCCATTTAAAAATCGATGTAAATAAATAAATTGTTATTATTATTATTATTATTATACATTTGTCATGTATTAGAAATATAAAAATACAAATTTGGTCAAATTCAATTAAATGATAGTATTTTTATTGGTATGAGAAAATTTAACGCCACATATTGACGTGAGTTAACTTTGGATTTAAATTCTTATTAATATTATCATCATCAATAATATATATAATACTACTCTATTCACATTTACATATATTTAAGAGTATTAATAACTATTTAATTTTTTTTGACATTCTTTTAAAAAATTTATCATATAATAATAATAATAATAATAATAAATCTGATAACAATTGTTTTACGGTATTTGCACATCATGCAAACTAGTTTTATTTGATTTTTGGGATTTTGTTAAAATCATTTTATTGTTTGGGAATAAAATCAAGAATTACCAAAAAGGGAATCCGGAAAATTAATGAACAAATTTGGTAGAATCTAGGCTTTAGATGGAATGGGACCCACGTAAAATCTGGCTTTGGCAACATCTTTTCAACTTCCCTTTTTGCATCCTGCAGATAAATCCAGATACAGCAGTCTCTCACTCTCTTGTTTAACATATCAATACTCCACAAGGTCAAATCCGTCATTTTACCACTCACCCAAAACCAGTAGACTTTTTCCGTGATTTTGACGGCAAACGAAGGATAGAACCGGGTTTTCATAATCCTAATAATAATAATAAAAAAGTGGAGGGCACTTGGCAGTTGGCAACGCTTATATAATGCGGATGCCAAGTATCTTCGCTCATCATATCCCCATTCACAGCCAAAGCCAAAAACAACAGCAACCATCTCGCTAATACAAATTTTTTATATATTTTTTTATATATATTAAAAATATATATCCAGACCTCTCTTTCTTCATTATAATCTGGTCAATTCTTCAGAGAGAGCGTGGAAATCGGCGAAAACCATAACGTTTTTCATTGAATCTCGTGGAGATCAAAGTACCCTTTTTTCTTCTTTCTTTTATATAAATTCAAACCCACCAGCTTCTTCATTTCCTTGTCAGTTTGTTCACTGTGTACGGTTTCTGCAGGTATTGTCTCTACGAAGATCTCTGTTGTTTTAGTTTTTCAATTTTAAATGTTTAATCTTTCTTTAAAATGTTGTTGTTGATGATTCAGATTACTAGTCAAAGTTCTTGAATTTGGTCACCGGCTGTGCTCTGTTTTTGGTCCTGTTTTATCTGCTGATTAAGTTTTATGTTGACAATATCACTGTGGGTTACTGTTGATTTTAATTTTCTGTTTTCTGATCACAGGAATTGTCCAAAACTTTATCTTTTGTTGAAATTTGAAAATTTCTCTGACTTTTGAGTACTTTTCTCCTATGTTTTCGTTTCCTGGTTCTCTTGAAGCTACACAGAGCACTATTTTCTTCTATTCACTGATAATTTGTTGGTCCATCTTTGATATACACAAGTTTGATTTGTCTGTCCAGAAACTTTTTGATCGAAGCTTCTGGGTTGTTGACCCAGTTGACTTTCGTCAAAAGAAAGTAACACATGCATGATACACCTTCAAAGCTTCGCAATTTTCTTTGGTCTTTGTGGACACTCTGCTCATCGCGAACCTTCTCCCTGACTTCCCTTTTTAGATTTTCCAACTTCACCCACTTAAATTCATATGTCAAGTTTATTTTTGCATAGTAGTTTTCAGGGGAGGAAACAAAATCAAAATTCTCGATTTTGATATATATTTTTTTTCTTTTCAATTTTTGGGTTTGGCAAAATATGGAAGGTATTTTAATTTCAACTTACTTCGTGTATGTTGCCTTCTCTGTATGCAGCCACTTCAATTTTTGACATTTGGTGGAATTTACTGTATGAAATTGATTAGTTATTGCATATTTTATTGACCTTGTTGTGTATATTTTGATTTCCCTGCAGCCGAGTTGATTGTGAGGATGTTAGAGAAGATGGAAATCATAGATGTGAACCAAATGATAGAGGAATTTGAATCAACAACAAAAGATGCTGGGAGGGTCCAGATAGAGACTCTCAAGAAGATTTTGGAAGAAAATGGATCAGCTGAGTATTTGAAGAATCTGGGTCTGAATGGAAGCACTGACCCAGAAAGCTTCAAGGCTTGTGTTCCTCTTGTTACACACGAGGACCTGGAGCCTTACATTCATAGAATCGCCGACGGTGACACTTCACCTATTCTCACTGGAAAGGCCATAACAACCATATCATTGAGGTACTTCTTGTGTTCTGTGACTTGGATTCATCATTCATGATAGAGAAATTATCAGTTTATTGAGAATTTTGTGTAATTACAGTTCTGGTACGACTCAAGGAAAGCCTAAGTTTGTACCCTTCAACGATGAGTTGATGGAAACCACTATGCAGATATATCGCACATCGTTTGCTTTTAGAAATAGGTAATTTTATTTACATTGAATTTAATAATTTGAAGTTTTTCTGTTTACGGATTATTCTAAGATGATTGCAATTTGAATGGTTTACGGGGTGTTAATGAAAGTGATTGTTGATTTGCAGAGAATTTCCTGTTGGAAATGGTAAGGCTTTACAGTTTATATACAGCAGCAAGCAATTCAAAACAAAAGGGGGTCTGAATGCAGGAACTGCTACCACAAATGTCTACCGCAATTCACAGTTTAAAGAGGGAATGAAGGGAATTCAGTCCCAATGTTGCAGTCCCGATGAAGTAATCTTCGGTCCTGATTTCCACCAATCCTTGTATTGCCATCTCCTATGCGGGTTAATCTTTCGGGAGGAAATTCAATTGGTGTTCTCAACATTTGCCCATAGTCTCGTTCATTCCTTCCGAACATTTGAACTAGTCTGGGAAGAGCTTTGTGCTGACATAAGGGAAGGGATACTCTCCAGCCGAATCACTGTCCCTTCTATCCGAACAGCTATGTCAAAAATTCTCAAGCCAGATCCTGAATTGGCTGATTTGATTCATAAAAAGTGCTCGGGGTTGAGTAACTGGTATGGACTGATACCAGAACTTTTTCCTAATGCCAAGTACATCTACGGGATCATGACTGGGTCGATGGAGCCTTATCTGAAGAAATTGAGACACTATGCAGGAGATATCCCCCTCATGAGTGGTGATTATGGTTCTTCTGAAGGGTGGATCGGTGCAAATGTCAATCCGAAATTGCCCCCTGAGTTAGCTACGTTTGCCGTTCTTCCTAATATTGGATATTTTGAATTCATCCCTCTGAGAGAGAGTGTCGAAGACCAGGTTCTTGTCATTGAGCCCAAACCAGTGGGTTTGACTGAGGTCAAGGTTGGCGAAGAGTACGAGATCATTGTCACGAACGTTGCAGGTACAAAACATTTTTTGTGATTTCATTGTTGATACATTGAGCATTGAGCAATTATTTATTTTACCTGATGCATTCTATTTTACTAGCATATGAAAAGGCATCCGTAATATTTATGCACAATACAGAGAACAATTTATGTTTTGAAACCGCCTTGCATTTTTCAATTATTGGTTTGATTTCTAAAGTGTCATAAATGTGATTCTACCTACAATTGTTGACATGACTATCCAGCTGGCTGACTCATATATGCATCCATCATTGTATAAATTACAGATTAAACATATTGAACATGGCAACGACACAATTATTTACGTCTCTGTACTTAATTATTACTTTTTCTAGATGTTGGCTCTGTAATTTTCCTTCTAATTCGCAATAATGAACCGTGTATACTCTGCCATCTATCTTATTATCTCATTGATTTGAATTCGAAACTTTCAAACTATAATCAGCTACAAATTCACTGTAAATGCAGAGGAAATTATCGATAGTAGATATATATGTATATAGCAGTATAATTTATTGATTGACCTAATGCAGGAATAAACCATATTATCTTAAATTTAAATTGTAAAGATCGTCGTGTTCAACCGACAAGGAGTCGGCAAATGATTTAGTTGTGATTTTTGTCTCTTCTAGGTTTTTGCTACTCTGTTGGAAAAGTTTGAGTTGTTCCTTGTCAAACAATACAGATCTGGCTTTTGCTTGATAAAAACAATTGAAAATTACACACCTAATCATGTTTATTATAATATTAATGTTACTTAATGGGAGGCTCTTGTATTCTAGTTGTTGTCAACCGAATCCTGATCTGGAACCAATCTCAACTAGTGACAATTCGCTACTATTTAACTCTAGAAATTAACTTAGTTTACATTGTATTTCCTGCAGTGCACTTGGACAATTTTTTAACATATATTCATGCATCATAAACTGTTGAGTGAGTGAGTGACATTGATTTGTTTGATACCCCCACTAAAATTTTGATTAGGCTGGTAAAACTGTTATTGTTTTTGTACACTGCAGGTTTGTACCGATATCGTCTAGGAGATGTGGTGAAGATTATGGGGTTCCATAACTCGACCCCAGAACTGAAATTTGTTTGCAGGAGGAACCTGATGCTCACTATAAACATCGACAAGAACACCGAGAATGATTTGCAGGTCGCTGTAGAAGAAGCAGCCAAGGTGTTGGCCGAAGAAAAGCTAGAAGTTGTCGACTTTACAAGCCATGTCGATTTATCAACAGACCCTGGTCACTATGTAATCTTCTGGGAGATTAATGGTGAAGTGCAGTTTCACGAAGAGGCCTTGCAGGAATGTTGCAATTGTCTGGATCAATCTTTCCTCGATGCTGGCTACATTAGTTCACGCAAGGTCAACGCCATAGGACCGCTCGAGCTCCGCGTCCTCCAGAAGGGTACTTTCCAGAAGATTCTAGATCATTACCTCGGATTAGGAGCTGCCGTTAGTCAGTTCAAGACCCCAAGGTGTGTAAGTTTGGCAAACAATACGGTGTTGCAAATCTTGTGTGTCAACGTTGCTAAGAACTACTACAGTACTGCTTTTAGGTAAATCAAATGTATGAGACTTGCAATTTCATATTAATAGTATCATCTTAGTACAAGTAGTTGCGCTTTCATTGCTCACTCCGGAGAACATGTCATATCATATCATTATAATAATTTTCTCTTCAGTGACCCGGAAATTCAATTCCACTTAACATTGATGGTCCCATTTAAGGTTCTCCTGGGGAATTTTACTCAGGTGCAGACAAAATGTTAATTAAAAAGGAGCAAGAGTTGATATCTTCATGTGATATTGCCATTAGATAAAGGCATATTATCAGAAGAGATATATATATATATATATATATATATATATATATGTATATACAGTTTTGATAGACATGAAAAAGCAGGATCACTTAAAAATCTTGATCGACAGTCTTTGATGGGAACGACAAAACTAACATGCATGTCTAGAAGACTATAGCTAAAGAAGACAACTTGGGTGTCCTTTTCATCAACTTATATGAGGCCTTTGCGTGTAAATGTCAAATATGAAATTATAAATAGGGTCGTCTATTATTGTCTTTGGATAATTTACTATTTTAGTTTTTTAGTGTTTAAAATTAAAAAAATTAATAAATGTATTATCATTGCATAGTTCAAAGAAATCATTCATCTATAATATGGAAACGGTCAATTTGTTCTTCCTCATGTGAGTGGTTAAAGTTAATAATTAATATAATTGTAATAAATATGTGACAATTCAGACCACTTGTGTGTTTGTGTTTGATGACTCTTGTGATTCCGCGAACATGGGATGCGGATAAACCCCACTAACACACGTGGTGCGTGACTAGTGTGAATCAATTGGGAAACTCTCTCTCTAGTACACAAGTTTTAAGTGAGATCTTTTTCTCAATTCCAGAATTGGATTTAATATATCTATTTAAAAAAAATATTACAATGAATTCAATATTTGGAAATTGGAATAGAACTCCAAAGTATAACATTAGGTGGTATACATATACAAAAATATATGTGAATACTAAAGAATAAAGAGTAGACCAAAACCTAAGAAGGATTGGTATAGAGTATAGACCGACAAAAAGCGTACCTAGTGTCCTAGTCAAGAACCATTGTCACCAAGAGATATCACAAAATATTCGAAAGTCAATAGGGCAACATCTAACTTGATGGTAATTGGTAGGTCAATGTATATCATCAATCCATAGCATATGAACTATGAAGATAGAATAATTCAATACGAAACTAATGTGCATCACACAACTTAATTTTAAATGAAAACCTATTGTAAACATATAAACTAAGTAATATTTCTTTCTTTTATCATTTTTTTGTTTATGGGTCAACGATGATAAATTTCATTAAATTTGTTAGAAATTAAATAGTATTAGAACATCTTCTATATAAGAGTGGCTTATGAAAATAAAAAGATGTAAGATAAATAGACAGTCTATTAAAAAATGTATTTACAATGCAGCTGTGCATATTCGACCTCACGCTGATGTGATAAAAACATATATTTGACATTGTCAATATGACTGTCTATCTGTTGCATAGTCATTTTTCAACTGGCTCAGTAAATATTTAAAATTGACATTAATTTTGCATTTATTTTGTTAAGGAAAAAAAAGGAAAAAAAAAACACGCTATTAAAAATAAATGTATTTTAAACAGAAGCATTTGAGATCAAATTTTGAGTCGATTGTCTTTCAAGTCTATTTTTATGCCACATAAGAAGCAAATATCTTGACATTGTTGTCATGCCAAGGATTTTTGATAAGCAAGCCACTTTTGCATCGGAGATGACGCTCTAAGAGCATCTCCAATGCGTCATCTTCGATACAAGAGTGGCTTATGAAAAAAAAAAGATGTCACGTAGGATTAATAGACATTCTGTTAATAAATCTTTCTCCAATGATGCCGTGCATATTCTGCTTCAAGCTGCCGTGACAAAAAAATAATATTAGACATTGTTAACATCACCGTCTACTTTCGTGTTTTAGCACTTTTTTAAATTGGTGTTGCACGTGGGACACCACTTTAATAACTTAAATTTAAAAGACACAAAAGTAAGTGACTTCAAAATATGCCCTTACTGTACATATTTTTTTAATTATTTGTTTGACTTTAACTTTTGGAAGACACTTTGAAGTTGTTTGAGATCTACTTCTCTCTTTAACTATCTTAAAGTGAAAAATTCTGTAAACTGAAATCCAAGTTCATCTTTTTCTCCAATGAATTCGACGTTCATATAGTTACACACATTTTGAAGCTGTTAATTCCATGCTTGATCAATATGTTTCTTTGCTGTAATCTAAAATGCACTCTCTCTTTCAACATCCACCTACCTGAATTTAGGGTTTGTGTGTGTGTGTGTGTGTGTGTGTGTGTGTGTGTGTGTGTGTGTGTGTGTGTTTCAAATGGATTGATTTTGAACTTGGAGCAGCAAATCTACAAAATAAAGAAAGATTTTGAAAAAGATTGAAGGAGGAGATCCGAGATAGAGTTGACTCCATGACTCCATCTCTTTGATGGAATCGCCTCCATCGTTCCATCTCCATGATTTGTCTGTGTTTGGTTTTACTTTGATTTTATTTTTCAATTTTACTTTGACTCTGGTGTTAAATGGGTTTCTGGTGGGGAGTTGGTGTCATTATCTAGGGGGTGGCAGTTTCCTGGTTTCAGTTTTTGGGTGTGGGGGGTGATGGTGTTGGTATTGGTATTGGTTATCCATGGGAACAGGTGGTGCTGGTTGTCTTTGGGAGCCGGTGGGAAATGGTGATGAGGTTTTTGGGTTTCTTCTGGAAAATGGTGGAGTTTTTTTATTTTATTTTTTATTGTAGTGGATAGATTTTGATTTCAAATATCAGTGATTTCTGGAGATATAGTTGTTAATTTCTTTATTATTGAAACACGGGTAAATTGGGTAGAATAATATTTGTTAACTTCGGGTTAACTTAAGGACACATGGCATTCAGTGGGGAGGGGGGTGGTGCCCTTAAAGGGGTGAGCAAAAATGAACTCGTTTCTAATTTTAGAAACTCTCCTAGAAATGCTGACTATGATTTATAGGATTTGTAACTCTTTCAACTAATAATATTATAACTTATTTAATTGTATAGTAAAAGATGAGAGGTAGTGTAATAATTGTTTTATTATAATTGGTCATAAAATTGATGCATATTTGATTTTAGATAATTGTATTGGATATGTGAATATGCATTTCTCTAAAAAAAATTTAAAAAGTGGGCTCATAATGAATAGAAATACTGATATGACACTGTTTAGAAACTCAAAATTTACATCGAAGATGATATTATATACTCAAAATTTGTTTTTTGTCTAAAACCCATTCTAAATGAAGTGGACGATTCATAATTATCACATAATCTAACACTATGTTTGGTTTGATGGAATATGAGAGAAAAAAAATGAAATGATTTGGATGGATTTCTAATATCTTGTTTGGATTGTTAAATGAGAGAGAAAGGAAAGGAAATGGAAGGAAATGGAAGAAAATGGAAGGAAAAGAAGGGAATAATTTCTTCTTATTTCACTCAATTTGGTTTCCACCCAAATTTGGGAGGAAATGAGGGAAATGAATTCAGAATTAATGATTTTTTCAATATCCCAAAACTAACCCTATTAATATTGTGTATTCATATTGTGAAAATAATAGTATTTTCATAAATAGAATAAAATAATTCATTTATTTATCCCCTCCAAACAAGATTGATTTCCTTTCCTTTCTTTTATATTTATAATCATCCAAACAACAATCATTAAAAACACTTTCTTTTCCTTTCCTTTCCGCATTTTCATTTCATTTCATTTCCTTTCTCTCATATTCCACCAATCCAAACATAGTGTAAATAATTTTGACAGCAGTAATAAATCGTTTATCACATAATTATTTGAGATCGATTTTAAATTTTAAACAATAACTTATAAAATGAGCTTAAAAAAAACAATAACTTATAAATGTTATATAATATCTAGCTATACAAACTCATTTTTTAATTGCAGATACAGTTGCAATAATGAAGAGTAGCTAATCAGATACTATTATACAAATTAGTAATTCAATTTTTAAATCAACAGATCATCTGTTTCTTTCTTCACCTAACTTATTGGGCTGACAATTATTTATTTTGTTCCCTTGTAGTGTAAGACTATAAGAGGCACCCTTTATGACTTTCTCTTCGGACAAAACTGGTGGTGCCCAGTCAAGTCTTGACCAGCTCTTATATAAGACACATGAGTCATGAGTCATGAGAATCTCTGTAGTTGGACAACAGATAGAAAAACCAAAAACCAAAAACAAAAAAATGTCTGTTTGTCCAATTACATCACCACCACAGAAATCTGAAACAACAGAGATCAAAGAAATCGAAGAAGTGGCTATATGGGACTGTGGAAGTCCATTGTATGATTCCTACGAACTGGTCTCTCTAAGTCATGTAATCGAACGGCATCTAATGGCATTGCCAACTCTCGGTGGAACAAAGACCTACCTCACCACCAACTTTTACAATCCGTACGATGATCCGGCCTATGTGGGCTCTGCAGGCTTGTCGTCTTCGTCGTCGTCCTCTTCTTCTTCTATAGTGGGCATGTTGAGTGAATTTCTGGCAAAAAAGTTGTGGAAAAAGAGGGTTATTGGACAAAGAAAAGAAAAGCGAAAGAATTCGAAAATTGGAGTTTGTGGATTCTCTGATAGATTGGGATTTTCCAAGAAATAGAATTTGATCTTGATCATGAATCAGGTAATTAATTAGTTTATGATGATGATCTTACATTATTATGTTATTTTACAAAAAAATGAAATTTAAAAAATTACATTACTTCTTGTTTTGCATTGATAATATCTCTAATGGAAATTATTTGTTCTAAGAAATCAGATTGGTTTTTGAATCTATTTATTGTATCATAAGAGTATCTCCAATAGTATAAGCAAATTTAGATCCTCAAAAGTTGTCATTTCAGCATTTGATGATTGTTTTTAGGGATTGCTAAATTTGATGATTATGTAGTCCATACAATTCGTCAAACATATTGAATAGTAATTAAAAAAAAACTATAAAAGACAAAAGAATATATATGATATGAGTATTGATCTATTCGTAATTAAGAGATGAATTTTACCTGATTGAAATTTTTGGGGTGGAAACAATTGTGAGATGCATAGGCAATCAAAGAAAAAAAGAGAAAAAAACAGCCACAGACGAAAGAGAGAATAAAATTACAGCAATTATTTTGGGTTAAGTTTGTATTTGATGATTGAAAGTCAATTTTTAAATTTGATTATTGAATAGACATTTTGATTATTGATTAAAGTTATTGCTAAATTTTAGTGATTCTGTTGTTAAGGATTTGAACCGATGACCGCGGAAGCGTCATGCCTAATATACGGCCATAACTCATAGCAATTAATAACGTCAATAGCAGAAAAAATAAGATAAGAGAAAATAAACCAATCACAACACAAGATATACGTGGAAAACCCAAATCGGGTAAAAAACCAAGGGCCGTCAGGACGACAGAGAAAGTTCCACTTATGATAAATTGTTACAACCATTTACTCTAGGATTCTCTCTCACACCTTAACCCCAAACCATTCGCACAACGCTCACAAGATCCTCACCAAGAACCCCCCAATATCCCCTAGGTCTCCCCTGAATATCACCCACGGATCTCTAACTTGATCCACTGATATTCCCTTAGATCCCTCCCCGGATATTCCCTTGGGTCTCTCACCCGGATCTCACTACTCTCTGATGTTACATGGTGTTTCTTGACTCCACTACCAAATAACCTAATTACAAGGTCTATTTATACTAGCTATAGGGAGTTTAAGATAAAAGGAAATCCTACTCCTAAACATACAAGAATTACTTGTTCCACATAAATATTATTTCCTATTTATGACAAGTCTTCTTGTAAGTAGAAATCTTTTCCTTCAAGCATAAGACTTTCCTATTCTTCATGAAGACAAACTCTTTTTCCTTTTCCAATAAGCACAAAAACTTTCCAGAAGAAAACATTTCCTTTTTCGCGTAACATTCATGATCTAGGCAAAATCCGCTATTACCGCGGTCTAGGTCGCCGTGTGCACCCCGCTCCCTACACCGCGGAAAAGCCATTGAAGTCCACCGCTCAGAATACCGCGGTTGGTGTCTTTGCCTCCGCCGCGGTCTACACCGCGCTATACATACTGGAATTGACCGCTCCCTGTGCCGCGATCCATGCGCTTGTCCGCATCGCGGTCCACGCCGCGGTTCTTCCAGAATCCGTTTCTTCAGTTCTTCTTCGGTCTTCAAGCTCCCTCAAACACCAACTATAACTTCCAAACGTATCCCACGTCTCCAGAAAGTTCCAACATCAGTTGAGTCTCGTTTGGTTCACATTTGGGTTCACATTTGGGTTCACTTGAGAATACGAGCCAAAACCTAACATCTGTTGGACCTTGTTATTGGGATAAATAATCAAATTTTGATTACGCTCCTACTTTTGATGATACCATTGGAGATGCTCTAAGTATTGTATCTTTTTGTAATTATAACTTTAGTGCGTAATATTATTATGACTAATTGACGCAAGATCCTCCTGATTGTATGAGAAATTACAACCTGCCCCATAAATGTTTTTTTTAAGCGTAAACCCCTCGAACTATTGGAAATTGGTAGAAAGTGATGGAATAGGGACAAAACCTTTATGTACTCAGAGGGCATGTTGCAACAGTTTCGGTCAATTTCCAATAGTTCAAGGGGTTTAACACCTAAAATTACATTTAGGGGACAGATTGCAACTTCGTGAGTTCGTGTTCAATTCAGGAAGGTCTAACGCCAATTATTCTATTATTATTTGAATTGTTACTTATAAGCTTAAGTTTATAGTATACAGAAGATTTTAAAAATAACATCAAACGATGCAAATATTATCTTGACATCGGTAGTTACATTCCATCATTATTTTCTTTTTACTCGTGACAGTTTAAACTAAATATTTATGAGTTAACATATATTTTTGATAATAATATCCTTGAATTGTTTGTTAATGGGGAATGTAATTTATCTGAATCAATACATTAGCACAATTGGCATGATATGTAAAATCTGACAGAAATAAAATACTTTGATTCTGATTTTGTTTTTTGTACTTGTAAATTTGTAATCAGCAGGCATACACAGTGACTTCAAATGGTAACTGCATATAATGCCAGCTCAAATCAGCCACATTAAATCAAGAAAATCCACTAGATATCTTGATTTTTTTAATAAGCAACTTGCAAATATAGTGGGGATTTGTTTCCTCTTTTTGAGACAACGATTGGGTGAATGGGTGATGATAAGAACCAATAATACTCATAATATGAAATTTTACAAATTATTTCAGGTAAAATAATTTTGGTGCTTGTGGCATTGGCATCGATGGCATGTCATTATTGTTAGAGCTCCAACAATTTGCGACCTAAATGAGGTTTCTATTGTTAATGGATGATTAAAGATTAAGTATTTAGATTTAGTATTGGTTGGCAATTGGCATCGATAAATAAGAGCTTTTAAAAAATGGTATGACATCTACTTTAATTGTGCTCCATTTGAGATTTATTTACTTATTTTTGCATGTGCACTTGTTTAGTGTGTATCCAATGTGGAAGACACCAGCATACATAGTGGAAGTCACAATTTATGAAATCGGGATATGTTACCGTATTTTATTTAATTTTTTTGAATTTTTTTTTGTTCAACAATTATTGGGAGTGTAATTATAAAACACTGATAATAGAAAACTCAAAAAATTAGTAAATAAACCAATCAAAATGATGTGGTAAGTTGTTTGTCATTCACCGATCACCGTACAATTCCATGATTTGTATTGTGATGACAATTTAAAAAAAAACATTAATAGTAGAAAACTCAAAAAATGATAAAAAAAAAACCCAACTAAAATGATGTGGTAAGTCAGTTATCATTCATCAATCACCGCATCATTCCATAATTTGTATGATGATAGCAACCCACTTACTATTTACTACATGATGTGAATTGAATATTTTGGATTATATAATATTACTAAAGTTAGTATTAACATGTATCCGGACATCGGATAAAACACTATAAAAGAAAATCCAGACCGCATTTATTGTTGTTTTGTTTCTGCATTTATTGTAATTTAAGGACAATACATACGGCGTGTGACTTTCTTTCTATAGTATTTTATCCAGATTAACATTACCCTATTACTAATTATGAAAAGGATGTCAATATAAGTTGAAATTGTTGGGGTGTCAATAACATGGGTTGGCAACCAGAAATTTGAGCCCATATTGACAAGAATCCAGAAATAGGGACCCATATGTAGAATTTGCTGGTGCAAACTTGTTTTATACGCGAGCTATTAAAATTGAGGGCTTGGATGATACAAAAAGGCAAACTTGGACCCAAACAGCAAATTAAATATGACCCAAACAAGAAGTAGCACGATAACAAGTAAACGAGTAGCTTGTTGTTGGGTTCACAGAGACTTCCTCAGAATCTCAGACCACAAACATTGCTGGATCCATCATTTTCAGTACTAATGTCTCCGTGTATTGAAAAAGGTTGATGCATATGGTGGGTGACAGCAATGACCAAACCAGTTTTATGTAATTATATATATAATCAGGGTATGTTTCTGTAATTTACCTTAATAAATAAGACATTATAGATAAGGCAAATATCTGATTCAGGATTTATGCAGAGAGTCTCCTGCGGGTCTTTTGGACTTAAATGTGTAAAAACTCATAATGTAAAAATTGAAAATCAGTTGCTGATTTTGTACTTTCTACTTCTAGTTATCTGAACCCCTTTCCAGCACCTTCAATGTCCCAAACATTTTATTTAATTAATTAAACATTGGGGACCATCAATCACCATGTCAAAAAATATCAATTTAACATATCACAACCATCCAATTATTGACTTTGCCAACACATAAATAAATAAAAGAATCAGATGCCTTAAAATTGAATGAAAAACAAGCCTAACTATGAATGATATCTCTTGATTTGAATCTAGCTATCATGACCTCTTTTGAAGAGGGGGCCTGATAAGAAACTTTGACTCACATTGATATGTCTTCTCAGATTGCTTCAAAACATATTAAAGCAACTCTTTTTTTTTTTTTTTTAAAAGGGTCTTCCAGAGGACCAGATCTCTTCTTGATTTGTAAATTGCCGAGCCTGCTTTAAACAAGCATCTTGACCGAGCTGTGCAGGCCTTGGTACTGTGACTACAATTCATTGCCATGTGTGCTTGAAGAAGAGAAGCCAAAAGGATTATATTATTTTCAAATGTTGCTCAAATTGTCCACCAAACTGTTATCTAATACCAACTAGCTAGTTAGCTCTTTGTTATTTGTACTATTATATTGGATCTTCTCACCTCTCTGATGACCAATATCCAACGATCAGTTTGAATTATCAATCTTAATTTATACAAAAAATATTACCAGCTAATTATTCTGCAAGTACACATGTTGATTCTTCTAAGTTTTTATTAGTTTATCAAAACCAAGATAAAATGTCAACTAAACATTCTAGCCTAGTTCTCAGTTTAGTTAATGGTGACGAGACCTGATAGATCAGTACTTATTAAGTACGTAATTAATCAAGCATTAAAAAAGTACTTGCAGATAGCTTGTGAAAACAACAATTCAAAAACACTTATTAGACAATAATCACTGTTCAGTTTGGTGGGTGGTGTGCAATGTGCATGCAAAATGCATTAATAGAAATTGAGGTAAAGGTGAAAAATGATAGATTTGCTGAAACGTTTTTTTTTTCATCATTCAGTGCTGGAAAAAAGTCAAGAAAAGGTAGCAGTAAGTAAAACAGTAACTGTGGTGGGGTCAGAAGAGAAATGTGAATAGTGTAGGGACCACACGAGAAAAATAAGGTGGTGACTGGTGATGTGGGGCAGCGAATCAAAAATGGAGACTGCTCATAAACTCAGACTTGTCAGACCTGAGTGAGAGATTTTTCTTTATACGCGCCTTCTTCGTTTTTTCTTTCTTTATTTTTTTCACTTCTTTTCACAACGGCCAAAACTGTGCTTTTCTCTCTCTAGTCGCAAAAAAGTCATATATATATAAAAAAAGAAGAAAAAAAGTCATATATATATAAAAAAGAAGAAATTTGTGGAATGGAACCACTAAAGCAAAAGTGATATATAATTGTATATATATATATAAAAAAAAAACGAAAACGAAAAAGAAAAAGAAAAAGAAAAAAAGAAACACTCTACTTCCATACCTAGTCTTTGCTTCTTCCAATCCTATCTCGCATTAGAGGTAGATCGAGCAATTTCGGTTTGCCCCATTTAGTATATATATAAGGAATTATTAAATGCCTTAAATTTTCAAGTTTTTTCTTTTTTGGTATTTTCATACCTACCCCAATCAAAAACATGTTCGAACCATCAAGTGTGTCAAAGGTTAGTCAAAACTTGATTGATACAGATTAAATAATATAAATGAGAGATACAAATATTAAGCCTTTCTATGAAATCTATCCTTACGTGTATCAAGAGAAAACTACTAAGTGTCAGTTTGGTATTGCTGTAACTTTTATAATAATCATCGTTAGCTGTGCTGAAGGAATAATCAGTTGTGAAATTAATCAGCAGATGTTTGGTTAATTGTATTTTTAAAACTATTGTATAGCTCAAAAGTAGTATACATATATTTGGTAATTTTATTACAAAAGTGCTGATATTAATTACAATGACTAAAATATACATGATTATATGACCATATTTTATATATATTTAAATTAGAAAAAAAATCAGTAAGAACAATAAAATATTTTATAAATCAAATCAATATTTAAATAAAATATTTAATTTTAAGATAACATAAGGTACATAAATAATTTTAACTTTATTTCATAAGTATAATAATGATATTATAAAAAATTCATTAAATGTTGAAATAAATCATTACATAATCATTTTAAAAAAGTAGTCTCACTTACTTTTCAAAATTACTGTTAAAACTTGTCAAATTATCAATTAATCACTTTTAAAAGTTTTACTAAATATCATTTTATGTCAGATTATCAATTAATCACTTTTGAAAATTTTACCAAACACCATTATGTCAAAATTATAAAAGAATTTGATTTAAATTTTTTAAAGCAATCTGGTCATAAGAAATAATCGATCATCATGGTTTACTTTTTTTAATAATTTGAATGTTCAATAATGGCCTAAATTTGATTAATTCCAACCAAACTTAATAATTTCGTGTTATGTTCACCTTTGAAAATTAAAACCATCACCAATAATTAGAGCTTATAAATGTTGAGTGGAACAAGTAACAAGAAACAAAAAAACCGGAACGCGTATAGTATTTTTAGTTTTTACAAAAAAAAAAAAAAAAAGTCTGCCGAATTACTTTTCCTTTTATCGTGAAGTTCAGACTTCAGACAATCGTCGATTCCCAAAGAAACTTTAATTCTCCAAAGGCATATTCAAAACGATGTCGTGGAGACTAATTACCGAACGAAACGACGACGTTTTCGACTCATCTTCCTGATTTAAACCCTGGCAATATCGGTAAACAATAACATAGGAAAATGTTCCGTGAACTAGTATCTCTCTCTCTCTCTCTCTCTTACAAAACTCTAACAAACACAACAGAGTGTAAACGCAGATTTCTCAGAACACAAAATAGAATCTCAGTCTAGTATTTCACAAATTTCCCAGATTTTTTTTTTGCTCACGTGTCCGAGATAATTGTTTGGTTGGCGAGAAAACTGCTGTTTACATTTTATATTTAAGCTTCTTAGGAGTTAAAAAAAAAAAAACCCAATTGATCTCAGCGACCAAACATTCTCAAAAAAAAAAATCGGTTTACTTATTCATTTAATTTAATTTTTTTTAGTTTGAAAGTGATGGTTTTGTTTTGATTATATGGGTTTCTATTAACTCGTTTTGATAAGAGATTTTTATTTCTTTTGTTTGTTTGTTTGGTTGTTTGTGGTCGTCGTTTACTTTGGAGCTATATATTGAATGTTTCAAAAATGGCCGAGTCAACCCAAGTAAGGTTGGTTCGGTGTCCAAAGTGCGAAAATCTCCTACCAGAACTTGCAGATTATTCTGTCTATCAATGTGGTGGCTGCGGTGCTGTTCTTCGAGGTACGCGTTTGCTTCTTCTCTATTTCTATTGTCTAGTTTTTGCTTTTGGATATGATTGTTTGCTGTATCATTCTCTTTCTCTGTTGCTGTTTTGGTGTCTTGTGAGATAGTGAAATGCTTCTATAAACCAAATCAAAACTTTGTTTAGGCGCTGTTTAAATGTAAGTGCTTTCTTCAATGTTCATGATTAATGCGAATTCTCTCCTCCAAAATTGTTAATTGCTTTCATTTCAGCTATCATCTCCATCGAGCATGTGGTGCGTTTGATTATGTGAATTGTTCTTTGAGTTGTGTTTGCTGTTTCGGAATTAATTGATGATATAAAACTAGGGAAAACAGAAGAAACCAACATTAATTCTTTTCACTATTTCAAACTACAATTCAAGAAAAATAGAATCAGGTTTAGTAAAGTTGAGATTTTTAATTTTGGGAAATAGAAAGAAATTAGAAGACTAGGGATTCCATGCTTCAATTTAGTAGTTTTATATCTTTTAGATTTGCTTCCAAACGATGCATCAATCTTTGAGACAATTTCCAATAAAAGTTTCTTCCCCTAAATTTTTTCTCTTTGGAACCAAATGGAGCATCAATCTTTGTGATATTGTCTAATACAAGTTTTTCCCCCTAAATGTTGAGATTGGTTATTTTGTTTATTTGATTCACAGCGAATGATAAAAATCCGGAGGTAGACACTTTATCTGAGAAGTCAGAAGAAGAGAGAGTTGAAGAAGAAGTTTCAGCTAAGTCGCAAAATTCCTTAGAGAAGAGAGTAGCAGACTTGAGTGACGCTTGTGATACAGATAAGTTGAATGCTGGCTCTTTGAGGTGTGATCAAATGGGTTCGGAGAAGAAAGATATTGGGCTTGCTGACCGATCTATGAATCAATCTAAAATTACTGGTGATAAATGGGATGTTGAGCATGGTCTTGACGTAAACACAAGCAGAGAAGAATTGGGTAATGCAGTAGGAAGAGAGCAGAGGGATTTGAATTCTCGAGTTGGATATACAGGTGGCTTTCGTAGATCTGGTCGGATGTCGGAGTGGCAAACTGAGGAGAGAGGTGAGGTGGAAGGGTTTCCTAGAAGCAGGAGAACTAATTTTGGAGGTGTAAGGTTTTCAACTTCAAATTACCCTGATGAAGGCCCATCAAATTACAATTCGGATGCATCATATGGTTATAGGGAGCCGTTGAGGAACCATATTGGCCAGGATGAGGCTCATAGAGCTCAGTACCTTGAACAGGATCGGGCTGAGCTTCTGAGGAAGCTGGATGAGCTTAAGGAACAACTTAGTCGGTCTTGTGATGTGGGCGATAAACCAAAAGAGAAAGTTCCTGTTGATGGGAGGGTACTCCCTCCAGATCCTTATGGCGGTTCGGATTCCTGGCTTCCAAATGGTTCTCTGGGATCAGATAGGGCTTCAATGCCTTTCCGTGGGCCTGATAAACAAGTTGCAGGACCTCCTTATTTCAATCATTACCCTGACCCGTTTCCTTATTCCAATGGTCATGAAATGGCTATGCACGGTTTACATCCTTCTGTGCATAATTCAAATCATGCTCCTGAATATGGGGATCCTTTTGGGTCTCAAATGTTAAGGAGCGCTCCGCACAAGTTACCCGGTCAATACCAACAACCATCATCTCATCCTTACTTTTCTGGACAGTATGTGGATTCAAATCATGATGCATTTGAGTCATACCAGCAAAATCCAATGTACCACCATCCTTCTTGCTCTTGTTACCGTTGTTATGGCAAACATCAACGAGTCTTACAACCAACTGCATTTAGCAATAAACCAAACAATTCTATGATGTACCATCATGAAAATCCTGGGCCGTTTGCTCCACGTGTTCGTAATTTTAGGGCTGCTGTTCCTCCATCTAATTTATGTGGTCCACAAGCCCACACGAGATGGCCTAGTGACCTTAATTCTGACATGGGTGGTATTGTTCGCTGCTATCCTCGAAGGGTGGTAGTAGCCAGTGCTGGTCGCCGTTGCCGTCCCATTGCTGGTGGTGCCCCATTTATAATATGCAATAATTGCTTTGAGCTCCTGCAACTGCCCAAGAAAGCTCAAATTTTGGTTAAAAATAAACAAAAGTTGCAGTGCGGGACCTGTTCTACTGTGATTGATTACTCCGTCATTGACAAGAAGCTTGTTCTTTCTGTTGAAACTGGAACAAATGGAATTTCCATGGAGGCTGATGATGATAGCTCAAACGAGGTTTTGAGGGATTATCCTTCGCACTCCCATGGCCGTTTTGACCGGATTAGTGCTAATTTTTCTTCTGATGATTATGATAATTCTGGTTATGACTTTCATGCAATGGATAGAGAACCTATTTCTTTATCTGCGGGACAGGATTTGAACTCGGGCAAGCCTCAGGAGATGCAAAGCTTTAATTCTACATCACCAAGTACCTCTGAGGATGAAACTAGTCCAGATGTTCTCATTGTTCAGAGAGAGGTTGCAAAGTCAATTCAGCAGCCAATTAAAGCTACTGTGTCTCCACTTCCTGGTTCTCCTCTTCAAGAGCATTTTGATTTCTCTTCTAATAATCATGCAGTGAACAGATTTGAGAAGGGAAACCGAAGTAACCGCACAGATCAAGAGAAATTGATGCCAAACAAGGTTGCCACAAGACAAAATTCATTAAAAGAGGCATCGCTGGCAACCGAAATGGAGGTATCATTAAATGAGTTCTCTAATACCGGGATGTCTCAAGATTCAGGGGATACAACAAGAGAAGATGATCTGCCAAGAAACAATAAAGGGAGTGAGTCGTTTTTCTCAAATATTATCAAGAAGAGCTTCAAAGATTTCTCAAGATCTAACCAAACTGAAGAGCGTGGCAAAAGTAATATTTCAATAAATGGGCATTCCCTACCAGATCGTTTGGTCAAGAAGGCTGAGAAGTCGGCAGGACCAATTCAGCCTGGACAATATTGGTAAGCACATGAAAAAAATGCACCTGTTGAATCAATTCTATTCTTAACTGGCATGCTATAAATTTTATCTGTCATGGGAGTATATTATTTAATCTTTGAGATGGGCATATACATGTCCATTTCATGCACCCATGTGGACAAAAGATTTAACAAGCGATTGGATATGATTGAGATATACATTGTTCTAATTTGAATCTGTTAAACTTTATAGCCTTCACAATAATTTTTAAATATGGAAATTTACATGTTCTTTCAGTTATAAAATTCTTTATTTTGCAAGGCAAGTATGGAGCAATATACTCATTTCTTATACTTCAGTTCCATTAAAGGGTTTCCTTTTTGCTGTGTCTGAACCAGGTACGATTTCCGGGCTGGATTTTGGGGTGTCATGGGTGGGCCTTGTCTTGGCATAATTCCAGTAAGATCTGTTCTGATGACAATATTATTGCAACGGTGTTTGTTATCGTATTTATTTCCATATATGTATTTGTGAAAAAATGTTGTTTCCCTTGCAGCCGTTTATTGAAGAACTCAACTATCCTATGCCAGAGAATTGTGCTGGTGGAACTACTGGTGTTTTTGTTAATGGAAGAGAGCTTCACCAAAAAGATCTGGATTTGCTTACTAGCAGGGGGCTTCCAGCTGCCCGGGATAGATCTTACATAGTTGAGATTTCTGGTAGAGTCTTGGATGAGGACACTGGTGAAGAGCTAGATAGTCTCGGAAAACTTGCCCCAACGTAAGACCCTAATATCTGCCCATTTACTTTTGCTATTAATCTTTCTAGGACTTAGCTTCTATATTCACGCACTTTAGCAGCCTGTTTGTCACCTCTAGCTCAACATTTGGTAATTGATTTGTAACTTCATTTCGGAAGCCTTACGTAAATGAAAATTACCTTTCTACATTATGTCATTAGTGTTGGTCAGAATTGTAGGAATGAACCCTTCTGCATTTGTTTACTTTTTGTTATATCGTTGCTATATGATATTTATAAGCGGCACTAACTTGCCATTTCTGGACAGAGTTGAGAAGGTAAAGCATGGATTCGGCATGAAAGCTTCACGGGCAGCTGCAAAATGAAAATTTGAAGATCACAAAGTCAACGTTGGTTCTGTCCTGCGGCAAATTTATCGGGAGGAGTCATGATGTTTTTCTTACAGTGCTGGAATGATTAAGATGTTGCACCTTTGCTATGCCCTTGATATATGGAAGTTACTTGGAAGTTTAATATTCGATTCGTTCGGGTTATTCTAGTAGTTAATGTTGCACATTCTATGTGGTTTTCTGCTAGTGTTTTGCCTTTGTATATGGTCCAGTGTGTAATTTTATTCAGCATCTCATATTCCTTTATGTTTATGATCAATCAATCATTCTTCTTAGTTATTGAACTTATTGAATCCACTTCAAAGGTCTAAAATGTTTTACAAAGTTGCAGCCAAACCACATTTGATTCTGAGGGACACATAGATAGACTGAGTTCTCATATATTTTGTCCGAATTTCTAAAGAGATTTTGAATGGAGAAGCAATGATTGGTTTTTCTGGTACACAAGAACAAAGGCATATGCACTTTGTATATATGGAGGAGAGCCCTTTAAAATTTTAATGGCCTTATCTTACATATGAAATAGAAACTCATGGGGGTCAGCGGGACTCACTAATGTAGTGGGCTCAGTTTCTTGTGTACCTAGTTCCATGAAATGGCCTATTTTTTAAAAGTGGAAAAGTCTTTCTCATTCTGCAACCTGACCCTGAGGAACATTTCTGCTTTTCTTGCAAAGTTCTTTAATTCTACCAGTCATCATTAATATTGGAAATGACAGGATTTAATAAAGTTTGTGACAGTATTTCCAATCAAGAGCAGAGATCTGTCTTGAAATAAAATGAAAAAAGCTCTACTTTTCTTACTACTATTAGCAATAAATCCATTAATAAATATAAAATGCAAAACATAGATGAAAACTCTTTTCATTTAACAGATTTTGGTTTCCAGGTCCCCAAGTTTTTCATAGAAATTATATTAGAGTTTCCAGGCACATTTATGCAACGGGATAATTAAGTTTTATTTCCTGCATGAACTTAATTGATTCCTAATTAGTACACACGTAAGAGAATGAGACTTAAATCAAGGTGTTTGGGTTACTATCACCAGCAGACTCCATTATTGAACTGAGTGGTATCTTCTCTTAAATTAATTCGACATGATAATCTCACTCTCCCTCCTTAAGATCTGCACTATCGTGACACTTCAAATAGAATATCAACCTGCTAGCTGTTTGTATTATTTTTTTCCCATTAAAAGAGCACTATTATTGTGATTGTCTCGTGTGGATTAGTTTAATCATTCATATAAAATATGTACATTTCTATAACATGGGAACGATCAATCTCATGAGGTTTGTTTAAATGTCTCGATCCATCCCAGAAAATAAATAAATAAAATTCTAAGCTTAGTTAAAATCATGTTTAAAGAAAATTATATAATTTTGCGTGGAAGGTTGGAGAAGACGAAATGTCACTGTGTTGATATTAGTCCATTGATATTGACCCAATACCTAAGCTTGGTGCACCCAGAAGCCTTATATTGACTGAAAAAATTATAATTAAAATCCATATTGCAAAAAAAAAAAAAAAACATAATAATAATCATAAAGGTTGGCCTTACCTTTAATTTCAAGAAGATAGAGATGTGGGTGATGTAAAGGGCTTAATAAAATGAGTGGTCCACCATTGATGTGGCCTGTATTAGAGAGCATCCAGCCAGCTGTGCTAATAGTGTCAGTCCCACTAGATTAGAATTTTGATTTAAAGTTTGAGAGGAGCAAAACAGAGCATAACATGTGCAATTTAGATATTCTGTATTTGTTTATTTGCAACTTGAAACAGATGTATCAGTGAACAACAACATATTACAATTGACACTTATATTATTCTTTCTTTTCATTTCTGCATATGTTTCCTTTATATTATATTTTACCATTTATTTACATTTTTTGTCATTTTGTTCTTGTCCTTGTTTCTTGGCATATGTGGCCAAAACAAATAGGAATTTGGATTGTAATAATTCCCAAGAAAGAATTTGGTCTTTAGCCATCGATCTTATATTTTTCTTGGCCTCATATAATTTAGTGACATATAAGAATTATAATAAATAAGTGGTTAAGATGTAATTGATTTTACGACTGTTTTATCAATAACCAATCATATATTTTAAAAATGTTAGGAAAAAGATCAAATCAGACGGGATCCAAATTCCTGAAAAATATATAAAACAATACATTCCTCATTCAAGCGCACAGTATTTCTCATATACTCTTATGAGTTTTTTATTATTTTATAATTTATGTGTATAGTCATGCATTACAGTGCACATATTTTCTCGTGGCAGCAACCAAACAGAGCCTAAAACCAGAGACACGCAACGCCCTCTCTCTGGTCATCACAATTCACATTTCAATATTTCACAACAAAGAGGTGAACAGACAACAAAGACACACGTCCTTGTAATAAATTCAGACGTTGACATGATTACACTCTATATAATGATAATCCACCTAATAGAATGATTAATCAAACAAAACTAAACTAAAACATTTCATGCCAAACCCGCGTTTGGGGTTGTTACGAGAAACCTGTTCAGTTCAGTTCACTTCTCTCTCTCTCTCTCTGTCTCTATTCTCTTGAGAGATTTTTTTGGTTTGTTTGACACCAAATGGTGAAGGAAATGAGGTTTGGTTTGAACCCATTAACGCTTCATAAAAACAAGAACAATCATGTCTATGTGAAGTTTGCGGTCTCGTTTCTGTTGATAGGCCTCGCTTTTCGTCTCTTTGTTTCTGATTCAATTAGATTTTCCTCTGTTGTCGAGACTCAAGGACAGATAAATGAAAAACAGAGTCTAGAGACCAAAACAGAGTCTCCTGAGGTTGCTGCCTTGCCTGTCCAAGAACCTGTTCCTGATGATTTTCATGGAAATGAAACCCAAATATCTGATAATGGTAAGTGAAGTTTTGTTTCTGTTTATTTATTTTTTATTATTAGTTTTCAATACAAATCAAAATGAGGAACTGGGGATTCTTCTTCTTCTTCTTCTTCTTCTTCTTCTTTTTTCCTTTGTCAATCTGGAAATTTATAAATTTTTGGATTTTTTTAGTCCATTCTTTCTAATTTTACTGTCATTTTTGAAGATGGTGCTTCTACTGATTTGTTTTTTCATTTTATTTTTCTAATGAGCTACTTTGACGGCTATTAACAATGTAATTGAATGTATCAGATGGTAAAGTAGTTGGATTAGGTTCACTTGCTGGAAATCCAGAAACTCGTCTGTTTCTAGATTGACATCCAAATTGTTCTGCATTAAATAGTAAATCATTTGTCTTTGTAGGAACACATTAAATCACATTCAAATTCAGTAAGTTGTATTGAGATCCGAGTACTTCTTTGCATTGTGGTTTTATAATTCTTAGCTTACATGTATCTCCATTTAATCTCCATCAATTGGTGCTGATACTAAACCTGTACAATGTAGTTGAAGCAAAATGTGATCTTTTTACGGGTGACTGGATACCAGACCCATCCGGTCCACTTTACTCGAATGAGAGCTGCCTGGCTATTGAAGGCCATCAGAATTGTATGAGGAATGGAAGACCTGATTCTGGTTACCTTTACTGGAGGTGGAATCCGAGGGATTGTGAATTACCCAAGTTTGATCCAGAGAAATTTCTCGATTCGATGAGGAATAAATCTTGGGCATTTGTTGGTGATTCGATTTCTCGTAATCATGTTCAGTCATTGCTTTGCATTCTCAGTCAGGTAAGTTTTAAATTTTCAATCAACACAATATAACATTAGTCTTTTGGGAATTTGAGATGTTTTCATTATTATTTTCTTGCCTGAGCATGGTAGTCAATAGTCATCATTGAGTTTGAGTGCTATATACATTTATTGAGTACTCTAAATTAGTGAAAACCAAGCTCGCTTAAAAGAAAAGCAAAGTTAAAGATAAAGTGTCATTGGCTAAAATATATTGTTGCAAGTTCATAAATTCTTTTGTTGAAAACTTGAAATGATAGTAGCAGTCACAATAGTTCTTGTTCCAAGCTCGAAAACACCCGAGTTCTTGTTTGTCAACTTATTTTTCCAAAGACTAGATCTTATGTTCTACTGAAAAAAAATTGGCTTCTGGAAAATTTAAGTTTCAACTTAATAATCAAGTGTCAATTTCATAATGGAGGACAGCGGCCGACCACTTTTATGGTTAGACAACTGCTTTCAAGTGGTTATCAAGTCTTTTTTTCAAGCTGGTACCTACCACAGCTATGTCTAGATTTTCATTGTTTTTTGAATTTTTTTGTTGGATCCTAGTTTGATATGTATTGGTAGCCTCATCCTGTGTTATCGAGTACAGATTTGTGTATCATCAAATTGAAGACCCGAAATTAGAATTAGACCCCACGTAGAACCCATAGCCACCACATTTTCTACCGTTCATGTAAACACATTAGGTCCTACCAATACCTGACATGTCAATCTAACTCTCTGCATTTGTTCTAGTTGTGTTATGTAGTGTTTTGTTTTGTTCAATTCTGCCAAGTCTTGAAAAATTTGGTCCTGGTGTAATTCATGACTTTTCGGTTGTTATGTCCCACAGGTAGATCAAGCAGTGGAGGTCTACCATGACGTGGAATATAGATCGAAAAGATGGCACTTTCCCTCTCACAACTTTACCCTTTCAGTAGTTTGGACCCCATTTCTATTAAGAGCTGATATCTTTGAAGACATAAATGGAGTTTCCTCTTCCGAAATCCAGCTCCATGTAGATAAACTTGATACGAAATGGACACAGCAGTACAACAACTTTGATTACATGGTGATTGCTGGCGGGAAATGGTTTCTCAAGACAGCCATATATCACGAGAACGACACAATCCAAGGTTGCCATAACTGTCCTGGAAAGAATTTGACTGAATTGGGATTCGAATATGCCTACCGCAAAGCACTCCAACTATTACTCAACTTTGTCACAAGTTCAGACCACAATGCGTTTGTTTTCCTTAGAACCACCACCCCCGATCACTTTGAGAATGGAGAATGGTTCAGCGGAGGAACGTGTAACAGAACCGTGCCTTTCAAAGAAGGTGAAGTGGATATGAGAGATGTAGATACAGCAATGCGGGATATAGAGTTGGAAGAATTCGAGAAGGCTGCAGCAACGGCAGCTAAAAATGGGGCGGTTTTGAAATTATTAGACACAACCCGGCTTTCGTTATTGAGGCCTGACAGTCACCCGGGGCCATACAGGCAATTCCAGCCATTTGCGAAGGATAAGAATGCTAAAGTTCAAACTGACTGTCTGCATTGGTGCTTGCCGGGGCCTATTGATACATGGAATGATTTGGTGATGGAGATAATGATAGATGATGGAAAATATAGATGATGATTTAATTTGGAGTGCTTTGAATTATTAAAATTTTGATGGTATGAAATCAAATTCCCATTGCCAATGTAAAATTTATCTGTAATTATATCTCATTCGATTACAATGTCAAATTCTTTGGTCATATTGCGAAATCCAATTGAGATTTTTTTTGGGGCCAGAATGATGGTTTAAGTCAGCTCTGTGTGTGTGTGTGTGTTCACAGTGAATTTGTAGAGAACAACACATAAGCTGACAAAGAGAGGGATTGGTTTGTTTGGTTGCTTTTCAAAATCAACTTTGTAGGAGTTGGTGTTTTAACAATAAATAACCTTTATTTATTTTTCTTTTGCTTTGACTGTTCTCTCCGGTCAGATACGGTGTACTTGTATCGGTGCTATAGTGCTCCGGACTCCGGTCATCTTTGCACTTGTCTGAACAGTCGGGTCGAGAGCGAGAGATCCGAATAGATGAAGCAAACACAGCATTTCCTGATAACTTAAATAATTTGTCTTTTGGAGGATTTTGCATTAAAAAATAAATTAATTATAAGTTTCGGATTTCTATTAAAAAAATTTATAATTAGCCGTCTGTGAATTTTCCATTGTTTAAAAATTTGGCAAGACTTTTTATTAACAAAAAGAAAATTCCGTAGGTTATATAACATAATATTATTAGTACCAGAATATAAGGTTTTCTTGTTTGTGATGACAATATGCTGTCACTTTAGAAGAATTGCGAAATTGGAGGCCATTCTCATCCATGAGTGATACCATAGCCAACATCCTGCACAACTGGAGTCACTGTGATATATTACTGGAATTGAAACTTTTTTTTTTCTTTGGTTGCAAGCTTGCGTGGCACAACCGGCAAACAAACATAATGGTGTAAATCTGGGCCGGCCTGGGGCTTGGCTAGCCTAGGCATGCCAAGGAGGCGGTCCTGGCCAAGCACAGTGTGCCATTGGGTTGTGCCGTGCTGGGCTGAGCTTACTGACACAGTCCAGCCCGTTTTTTAACGTGTCTTAGGCCAACGGTAGGCATGCCGTGCCCAACGTTGTCTCCCCCTTTTTGACCCATTGCAATATATATAAATATATATTTTTCCCCTTAAAAAAAAATAAAATTACCTCTTAATTTTTTTTTGAGAAGAAATTCCCCCTTATTTACCACTTTACTCTCATATCCCTTTCCCTACAAATACCTTTTCCATTTCCAAATATTTTAAACTCTCTACACTATCTCTAAATTCGCATTCTCACTCTACTCTTACTTTCTCTCTCTAGTCTCTACTCTCTACACACTCTTTGATCTTAATCTCTAATATAAATTATATAATTAATTCAATAATTCTCTATATCTACCCTCTAAATCTCTATTCTCTCCACCGAATATTTCTCTACTCTCGTTCTCTCAAGTCTATGCAATTTTCAATAAAGTACAAACTACAAAAATAGTTTCTTTTTTATTTAAATTTTATTATCTGCGCTTAGTTTTTAAATTTGATATTTATGCTCAGTTTCTCTATTTAATATTTATGCTTAGTATATTAATTCTTAGGTTTTATTTTTAATATTTATGCTCAGTATTTTTATGCTTAGGTTTTATTTTTAATATTTATGCTTAGTATTTTTATTTTTAGGTTTTAAATTTAATATAAATATTTTTATTCTAAGGTTTTTAATATTTTTATAAATATTTAATATAAATATGTTTTTAATTTTGAAGAGAAACCAAATTGAGTGAAACATGATTAAACTATTCCCTCCATTTCCCTCATTTTCCTTTATTTTCCTTCTCATTTAATAATCCGAACAAGAGATATAAAATCCTTCAATTTCCTTTCATTTCCATTATCTCATATTCCATCAAACCAAACATAGTGTTATAGAGATAGAGTATTGGTTGGAGATGCTCTTAATGAATATATCCGCAATAATGACAACATTAAAAAATAAAAATCTCTTTAAAAAAATACATTAAAAAAATATACAAATCTATAATTTTGATATTCTGCAATAATCGCAGCTCGCTTGTAAAATTACTTATTGCAATATTGAAATCCACAATTGCAACGGAACTATATACAAATAATATTGTTAGGACTAAAACAAATTATTTTTTTAAAAGGGTTATTTATTTGTCAATAATTTATTAACTTATCGATAAATCAATATTTATTAATTTAAAAAGAATTTATATTTTTACTACTTGTACATCTATTATTTACATCTTTGACAAAGAAACGTGCATGACTTATAAATCAGAGCTCATAAATAGAAGCTCAAAAATTAATGTACATACATAAAATTTATAATAACATACATATGTATATACATAAATATTAATAAGCTAAGTACATGGATTACGTGAAGCTATTTCTGGTATACACTATAGAAATGCGATGAATTTTGATTACCTTTTGAATTATCATAGTAAAAATGATATAATGATGGAATCACCTACTAATGAAAATATTATTCAATGGGTAATGAATATTCCTACCAATGATCATGATCTAGATGACATAAGCAGTAGTAACATTAAACAACTACTTGTAACCCAATGAAAAAAATATGCTAAATGTGGTGTATGATTTGCAAATATTAAAGATGAGTTTGATTTCGGTTTCAGTACAAAGAAAATGCAAACAACTTTAGAGGTATATTTTAAGAAAGATAAGAATTGAGAAAATAAAAATTCTCAAGCTAAAAGTTCTTTAATATGTATTATGATTTTGTCGGTATTATTTCTTTTATGTTTTTTTTTTTCTGTGAAAGATATATATATTATGTATTTAATCAATTATTAATTTATATATTCGTTGGGCCCTTCAAAAAAATATTATCTTATGTATGTAGCGAGGTTATTAATTTAGTACATGGTCCGAATCGGAACCGAAGATTTTATTATTTAAACGGAGTAATTAATTTATCGAATATTTATTTTTTGAGATTTACTGTAGTCTGATAATGAGAATATGAGATTGTAGTTATATAGCAAGGCCTTGTAAGAGTGTATTTGGAATGAATTTTCAAATAAAACTTTTAAAATAAACCTTTATGAAAAGAGCTTTTATTCTATAGAACTTCTAACAAAAAGCTTTTAAATACTATGCCTGCACTTGGAATAGTTGAAACTTAGTCTATTTTGCTCGAGCTCTTCGATTCACTAGAGAAAGAAACACTAGGCAGTTTCCCACATTCATAGTGAGCAGCATCAACAAACTTAGATGAAAGGAACCAGTAAAAAACCACATCTCTAAAGAAATTCATCCACCAATTTGACCCTCCTTGTTGAGCCCATCCTGATAAATATGATCCTATCACCAGCCATGTCACACGCCACCTTCTTTCCTTAACATACCCATCTATAGCTTCACCAATGTCCCTTGAATCAAGCTTTCCATTTTTTGTTATCAAAACTTCACCGATGTGTCGCCCGAGAACCACTGCATCTTCTAGCGCGGAACAACCGCCTTGTCCAAGATCAGGTGTCATTGGGTGCATTGCATCACCAGCCACCGTGATGTTATCCTTTCTTAGTTTCTTAAACATGATGTCCCAAGGTTTCCTAAACATCAATGGAGCCCATGTCAATGTTGAAAGATCACAATGCCGGACGACATCCAGGTACAGTGCAGGCAAGTGCTTGCCATAATTCTCTAGCAATTCTCTCTGTATCAGTTTTGGATTTCCTGCAAAGTTTTCTCCTAAATAAAATGAAGAAAATGTAAATAAAAAGAAGGCAGGGTCCTTATTTGGTCTGAACCAGACCTGAAATTTTTCATGCGATTCCAAGGATGATCACATGCACATCAATTTACCCAGTCCTTAGGACCGTACGAAAAAATTTAGGACAAAACCTGAATAGAGAATTATTCAAAGAAGGACAGATCTCCATCGTATAAGAATTTTAATACATGGTAAAATTTCCAATTACCATTAGGTGGAGGTTGACTAACAAAGAACCAATAGATATCCTTATCAGTAAGAGGGAGAAATCCAGCTCTCATGCCAACATCTACAAATTGCCTGATTTCATGATTCAATCCATGACCTTGAGGAAACACAGCCAGTCCACGTATCGCTGATCGACCAGAATTGACTGGTGCTGCGAGTCCTAACCAATTGCCCACCACAGAGTGCACCCCATCACATCCTATCAACATCTAATTATCCAAGTGATAGAATTAATATAAGATTTCAAATCACCTGTCAAAAAATGTTGTTTCAATTTGTCTAACCAACCAAATAATTATTCAAGACACCTACAAAACCATAATAAAATGCAGCAACCTGTAACAAGTGGTTAGTTACCTTAGCTTTAATAACAGTACCATCACTCAAATGTATGATAGTAATGGGTGAATTTTCTTGTGTTCGCGTTTCGATGGAAGCAACTTTGGAAGAGAAACGGATCGTGTCAATCGGTAGTTCATTTGCCAAGGTCTCTAATAAGGATTTGCGGTGTACCGATCTTGGTCCATCCCCAGTGAAGGAGACTTCTTGAGTTGCTCCAGTTTGTATATTTGTTACTAGTTCCCTAATTTATTATAAAAAAAAAATTGACATTAGAAACAAGCAGATGAATAAACCAGCAATATTCAAATTTACAAACACAAATTTTACTGCAAATGTGAAATAGATAGACAAAAAAATTGGCATATGGCCATATGGGATATCGAGATCCATTTATAATGGCAACGAAAAATTAGATTATAAAATAAAATATTCAAACAAGTTGTGAAGAAATAATTACCTCTTAACAGGAGTATAAATGGAAGTGAGCTTGTGAGAAACAGCAAGAGCATCGAGTGCAAGCCAAGCGTTTGAGAAGAGAGTTAAGGCTGCACCAGTGGCTCGAAGATCTTCTGCTCTTTCCAAAAGCAGAGCTCGGATTCCTAATCTATTGAGAGCCACGGCAGTCGCCAACCCTGCTATTCCTGCACCCACTATCACCACCTCTTCCTCTTCCACCATTTTTATATATCACAACACCGGATACGAGAGTGTTTCTTGCAACATTTGTAAGGCAGATATTTCTATTTATAAGGTTGTCTCAACGGGCTCAAGGTGACCGCTTGACTTGAATATTTATTTATTATTATTTTTTTTTTTGAGTATGCTTGACTTGAATACTACCATGGAAGAAAAACTTGCCCACCAAAAAACTTATGCCGTATAGCATAAGATGGCATAAGTTTATTCGCCGGTGTTACCAAGTGGTGGTCCACAGTCCACACAAGTTTTTCTTTCTTACGGAATCTTGTCTGTCAACCAGGCTGTAAAAAAGACCAGACCGCCATACAGTAATGGATCTAGGAATATTAATCTGTTGGAGTATTTGAATAAAATAATAATTATATTTATATATAAAGTAATATGGAGCTTTCTAATTTTTTTTTCAAAAAACTCCTAAACTTATATTGATATGTGAGCTGTCAACACAACATATCTCATCACATAAACTCATGATTTACGAGAAATATGATTTGAGAAAGTTTTTCATAAAAAATTTGGAAAGAGTAGTATTGCTTATAAAAAAATACTGAAAAATTAAAATGTTATAATATGTGGCTTTTTATCACGTGTATATATCACAAATATCTTACCCTCTCTCCACCGCCACCCTCCCTATCTCTTTACATATATATAAATTTTCTTCTTAGTGCACACTGATCAGTACGTTGTATGTGGATCACTGATTATGAAGAGGTTTCGATATGTATATAAACTTTGAGTCAAAGTATGTAAATCTAATGGTCCACATTCAACATATTAATAAAGTTACAACATTCTAATAAAGTTATATCAGTACTTATTTGAAATTTTATATATATATATATATATATATATTCTATTTATTTGTAACATTGATCACAAAATCAAAAGAAAAGATATACATACAAAAGTCAATAATATACACAAAAGGTTTCTCTCTCTCATCTCTCTTATCTCTCTTATCTCTCGTTTCTCTGTCTATCTTTCTCTCACTTTAATTTCATTTCTTCACATGTGTTCTTCATTTCTTCACCTGTATTCTTCATTGTTCTTATATTGTTCTTTATCTATTATTATATATTTTATAACACATTATCAGCACCAGTACGATTGTATGTAAGTAGAGAGGATCCCTGATAGGTGATTTATTTACATCTCAACATTATGGATCTGTATACAGTTCCATATAACAAGATGGCTTATGCCATCAACGGAACCTATATATATATATATAGTTTTGGATTTATTTATACTCATTTATTTTTATGCATTATATGAGACTGACTTATGCTGTGTCTCGGGACTGACTTATGTTGTGTCTCCAGACTGGCTTATGTTGTGTTTTCAAATAAATTGTTTAAATATTCATCATTTATTTTTATATAATATATGAGACTGACTTATACTATGTCTCGGAACTGGCTTATGCTGTGTCTCAGGACTGGCTTATGCTGTGTCTCCAGATAAATTGTTTAAATATTCGTATTATTTATTTATACCCAATATATGAGATCGGCTAGACCGACTAACCAGAACTTAAAGTTCCTGGAATTTTTATATTTAAGTTGACACAGTTTTGAAAACCGATGAGAACCTGGAGTTCTGGATCCAGTGTTATATACATGAATGTCATTCTTCATTATTTAGAACACGGGGTTTCAAACCCGTTCAAAATCTAAAGTTATCTCATATATATGAAGTTACATGTTTACATGTCATTTATTTGAGAGAATGATCTACACATCCAACAGGATGCTGTAAGTATCGTAAAAATAATTTAAGATCATAACGAATAATGGAATTGGAAAATATCTTATCCATTTCATACACATCCAACAGGATGCTGTGAATATCATAAAAGGGATTGAAGATCTAATTAATAATGAAATTGGAAATAATATTTTATCCATTTCATATACATCCAGCATGATGTTGTGAGTATCATAAAAGGGATTGAAGATCCTAACTAATAATGACTTTGGAAATAATATTTTATCAATTTCATACACATCCAGCAGGATGTTGTGAGCATCATAAAAGAGATTTAAGATCTTAACGAATAATGAAATTGGAAATGATTTTTTTATCAATTTCATACACATCTAGCAGGATGCTATGAGTATCATAAAAGAGATTTAAGATCTTAACGAATAATGAAATTGGAAATGATTTTTTTATCAATTTCATACACATCTAGCAGGATGCTGTGAGTATCATAAAAGAGTTTTAAGATCCTAACTAATCATTTATTTGAGAAAAAATATCTACACATCCGGTAGGATGTTGTGAGTATCATAAAAGAATTTAAGACCCTAATATCACGTATAAAGAGATTGTAAAAGATATTTTATCCATTTTATATTTGCTCATGAATGAGCAATATCAAGAGAGTAAATTTGGATATATTTATATTCATGAGATTTCAAACGTACCCCATGAGTAGATGTTTGTAAATGACAAGAGAAAATGTTTATAGAATAAACATATTGAAAAAGATTATATTATCATTTCATATGAGATATAAATTCACATTACACATAATTCTCAGAATGGAAATATATGTCTTGCCGAGAGTGCAACGACTCATGCAGTTCTGCGGAGTCAAATATATTTTATGAATTTGGTTTTGCTCTGAGCAGATGTTAATACTGGTTCAGGTCCAACGGATTTGATAGAAAGCTCTGGAAGATGAAGGATATTGTTATCAAACAATACTAAATTATGTATCAATAATACTTGATATTATTCAAGCATAAATAAATATGCTTAGTTCAAGGATAAATAAAGTTAATATCAGATCAGATCCAACGAATTTGATTAAAGGCTCTAGAAGAGCCATAATTTATTACCGGATGGTATTAAGTTGTGTATCAATGATACTGTATATCATTTACGCTGAATATAAAGGAATCTGCTTAGTTTCAAAGATACACGGAGGAATGAATATTATATTGAAACTATGTGTAATGAGAATGTTTAATATATATATATATATTACTTCTCATGATTCAGGCCAGAAACTCATTATAAAAAAACTGCGTGCTTTATCATCTAGATTATATTATACTATTATAAGAGTGTAGATGTTTATGCAGTTATGAATCAAAAATTCCCAGATCCAAAAATGTTTGTACTTTGGTGTGACCGTATCGGTGACCCAAGATCTACAATGATGTGTATAATCATTAAAAATTCTCATGGATATCCATTAAAGAACTAGAAAATTCTTCATCCAATGAGAACTTATGTATTGCATGTTCACATGGGAAACTAGCAGTAAAACCATCTTATTCTAAAAGTTGGTTTTGAATCCTCAGTATTCTTACATAGAATTCAAAGGGATATATGTAGACATATTGATCCACCAAATGATCCTTTTTTTATTATTATATGGTTCTAATTGATGCATATGTGAGATGGTCACATGTTTGTTTATTATCAAACATCTCCATATTACCTGCATTGATTATTAGTTTTTCAGGCATATTAACTTGATTGAACTTACAAGATATTTGATGAATACTACAAAGCAACTTGGATTGATGTTCAACATCCAGTTTTCAGACGTACTCATAATCAAAATGGATTAGGGGATTACTTATTAAACATCTCCAGGTAATTGCCAGAACTTCATTATTTCGATATAGTTACTAAATCCTATATAGGGACATACTTATTTTTAAAGATATTTGATTGTGTTGTATATCTTCTTATTGCATCTCTGGCATGATCTAAGATACGATTTCTATATCATTCTCAGATTAATATTGATTTTGATTAATCTTCTATTAGATTATTTAAACTTCTGATAGTTTATATGCACAATCTGCATATTATCATATTGATTAATTTCTAAATGGAAAGTTTCTCCAGAAGAGGAGTAAATGAAAAGTTACTTTTATGCAAAATAGAGATACTGGTTCGGTTCTCTATATATAAATGTGTCTTATTTCAATCTTTGTATCGCTCAAATCCGGAAGATAATTGATCATCAGATGATTATTAATCTGTTACCTGATATATTAAAGGTAACAAGATTTTATAAATTGCTATCTCATAAACCCTGGTCAGGTGATTGTTCTTGAAGAACGACCAGAGAAAAAAGCAAAAAATAAATCATCTGATACATATCATAAGTTTATGAACCTTTTTAAAATGTATTGTTATTGGGATCCCCAAAGTAAACAAAACTCGAGTTATAAATAAACCCACCTTCTCTAAATCAACTCTATAAGAGTCTGATATATCTAAAGAGACACAAGTCTATGAAATGACTAAATCCATTGAAATAGAAGAATCCTCAACAGAGATGTAAGAATATAGAAATTGAGTGAAATTCTATAAATCATACAGAGTCTATAAAGTGACTAAATTCATTGAAATAGAAGAAATCTCAACAGAGATACAAGAATATAGAAATTGAGAGAAATTCTATAAATCATACAGAGTCTATGAAATGACTAAATCCATTGAAATGGAAGTAATCTCAACAGAGATACAAAAGTATAGAAATTGAGAAAATTTCTATAAGTCATATGAGAGAAATGTGGAATCATAGTGAAACAAATATTGATGATGTATTTTTATACACAGTAGCGCTACTGAAATTATAAATGATAATTATGATATTCATAATATTAATGATTGTAGACAAAATGCATGATTGACCTAGATGAAAAAAGCAATTCAAGAAGAATTGATTTTATAAGCCAAAAATAAAGTGTTTAGATCAATATGACTATTTATGTGTCACAGGACACTATTTGGACTCCAATTGGAATAGTGATAATATCCATTTCTACACTTGGTGTAGCCCTTATTTCCTATTGTTTTCGCTTGTTTCTCAGGTATTATTGTTATTTAATATTGTTAACCGGAAAATCCACTCAGGGAGGGAAATTCCTATTAACACCCTTAACCATTACCGGTAGGTGGTAGCGGGATATGTACCTTTGGTACAGAGGTTCCTTTCTTATATTGAAAATTAAGAAAGACAAATACAAAGGAACCAGAAGGATATGAAAGATAATGTTTTATTGATGGTATTTGCTATATTGGGGTTACAATACACTATTTTCTCTCATTTCTCTCTTTTTTATACAGGATGGTGGTTGAGAATGCGTTTATGTCGATAAGTGACTATTTTCCTCCCAGTGATTGTCTCAAACTCTCACTAGCTTCCAAGAATTCAGAAGGAGATTCCTTGGGGTTAAGTCTCTCTCTTTTGGTGATCAAAAAACCCCGACCTCCACTTTGTCCTCCATGACCATATGTATAGACCTTCAATATCCCTCAGAATTCGGTTGTATTAATGAGGATTATTTGGAGTCCTAGTTTCGGCGTTGAAAGGAGTTGAGTGAGGCTAAAGGCCGTTAATTACTGTCGTATTTAAACTCTGATTCGGTTGACCGTTTGGTCTCATTTATGGTGCTAAATGGCGATGGAATCAACTTTCCCTGTTTGTGTTGCTTGGAGAGGTATACCGGTTCTACACCCTAGCCGCAATGTATACTGATGTATTGATTTGACTTACTGGCGTGGTGTTTGTTCTTTCATGCTAATGACTTTGTGGTGACATTCATCTTGCTGGGCATGTAGGACACCTGTATTAATTGGGTTCTGGGCGGATGTCGATGTGTTCTGGGACACCGGGTACATGTCACGGTACTGGGGTACCAGGTATGAAGTAACGAATACCTGCGAGGTATGTGATATCGCGGTACCAGGTGTCAGAGTGGATGCTCAGCGTGGTACCTGCTCTTCCTGGTTCATACCTCTCGTGCTTCATCTGGGTAGGTATGTGGTCGAGGTCCCGACCTTACCAGATATTGATTTCCTCTGGGTCGTGGCATTGATCCCGCTAGGTATCGGGGAGCTGGGATTGGTCCTTCCTAGATAGATACTTGTTGAAAAATTCTCCTTTGGTCCCTGTGAACAAATATGTTTTGTGAGCTTTGTGTAGGTAATAATCCATAAATAAGGTGTTAGAGCTTAATTGAAGAGATTTGGAGGCTAAAATGACTGAAATGGTAAAGGTTCATACAGAACACCTAACTTGCGGGGGGCCATACCTCTCTCCTTAGATTAAACTAGGGTTCATGACATATATATTCAGAAAGCCCTGGATGTCTAGTTTCCAACGATTTTTACGGATTGTGATTCCAAGTTTTCTAGAGGAAGTTATAGTAGTTTACGTAACAGTGCGCGAAGTTGAAAAATGACTAAGAAGATGTTGAGCGGTACGTGCGCACTACAGAACAGCGCACAAACTACGCATTTATGACCAGAATGTTGCCACGGTATGTGCGCACTCCAGAATCGCGCACATACCGTGCATAAGACTTCCAGCTCAACATAAGGGTAATTTTTTAGCCATTTTCAAAGGGGCATTCTTGTCTTTTCACCCTAAATTCGTGCCCTAGCCATCTCACTCTATAAATATACATTCTTCCTCACCTCTCCCACACCCTACACACCGAACCTCACACCTTTCTTCATCTTCTCCCTCCTCCATCTTCTTCCCCAAATAAGAGAAAAGCTTCAAGCTCCCATGGAGGCTTTTTGATGCGGAGCGGATGGCGAGTTCGTATGGGTGGCGAATTCGTATTTGGGTCGCGTGGGACAACCAAATCCGGGCTGAACTTCGTGGGCCTCTACAGAGAGCAAACTGGGTCGGATTTTCTATTATAATATGTTTTCAGGAAAGCCCAAGACAAGCCCAACATTTATTATGAAGACTTCGTCTTCTGTAACGGGCTACAGTAGATCTAAATTTGACAATTTAGTTTCGTGTACAACAAGCCGGTTGTTTCCTATTTTATTTACAATTCGTTTTTGTTCCTTTATTTTGGGATTCTTTTTCCGATTTAGTTTAGTTGTTTTAGACCTCTTATTTAGGAGTTTTAGACGATATTGAATCCTAGTGGTTCAGCTGTTTTATTTTGTTTAGGATTTTACGGGATATTGAATCCTAATATTTGTAGGTTGTTTTTCCTTATTTAATAGCTTGTATTAGGTTTGAAAAAGGAGAAGTTGTTGAATGAATAAAAAAAATTAGAGAATGTGTTCTCTTTATCTTCCATTTACGGTATCTTGTGAAGATCAACGTATTTGAAGCCTGTTATCCTGGTATCCGTGAGCTGATCAACAGCATAATAGTAGGTTTTGTTTCCGGTATTCGTGCACGAATCAACAGATCCGATTCGTTTATCCTTTCTTTCATCGATCGTTTTTTGTCCCAATTTTCAATCTACATCACTTTTCCTCCATCAGAGCTCACCATACATCACCACCACCACCTTCTACACTTCTTCCACCCATCTAAAAGTAGATTACAAGAAGAAAGGAGTGATCTTTTGACCAAAAACGAGCCAAGCAACAACAAGGAAACATAGAGGCTTTGGAAGAGATTTCTTCAAGGGTTTTCTTTTACAACTTATCTCTTCTTGTATTTCTTGTTTTCTTTGATGTTTATTCCATATTTGGGAATATTTGTAAACCTACACTTGTGCTATTTATGTATGATTGTTCTTAAATTGATTTGGGTCTTGTTCTATTCTTTGTTATATCCATAATTTAATCTCTTATTGTGATATATATATATATGTGTATGTAGGTTAGAAATTGATGTGTATTCATGAATGAGATTAGGAGTAGAATAAATTAATTTAGGAGTAATGTAATGTAACAACCCATGATTGTATGTATGTTGATGGATGATCCAAAATGCCATGTTTAGAATGATTTGAGTGTTTGAGAGTTAGGGTTGTGCATTTGACATAATCTTATCTAATTAGCTCCAAATAACGGGAAAAGTTTGGTTGATGCATTGATATGCTAGATTAAGCCTTGGTTATATATTCTTGTGCTTAATAAGTCTTTGGTTTAAGACACAATTGATCATCCCATGGCGTGGGTTGAGTGATAAATTGATTTTATGTTTAACAATCTACAACTTGATGTACATAGTTGTTTGGTGAACTTATTTCCTCTTTAAGCCATCCATCTTAGAGAGATTATAAAGGAAAGGAGAGATCTTTGTCATCTATGAGGGAGTTGGGCATTCAAGAAGATTGGAGACTCACCGTGATAGTCTAGTGGCTAAGACATCCAATTGGCAACGGAAAAAACTCGGCATTCGAATCCCGGTAGTGGATGAGTTCTTCTTTCTTTCACTTTTGTATTTCTTTTCTTTGTATTTCTTGTCTCCTCTTTGATGTGTACTTTCATTCATTAGAGATTTGATGTAAATCTAGTATTGTTGACTCTTTTATTAAATATGTTTGTTGATGATTGAGTGATTATTTAAGTTCTTAATGCTTTTGAATGATTAGCCATAACTTGAATGAGCTTTGGTTGTGTGTGATGGACCGAGAGGGGAAGCACACAACGTTCTTAATTAAATGTCCATTGCATGTAGAGTAAAGTAGAGATACGCGAGGTTTTGCATGTATAGTCGTTAAATGTGTCTCATTGTTCTTAATAAACTCATGTGTAATTTCCGGTAGCCATCAAGAGATAGGTCTATTGATGCATATGAGTATAGTCTTTGTTGCTTGAGAGAGAATATTGGCGAGGATTAAGTGAGCACGACTTTCAATATTGATAATCATGTTTGTATAAATCTGTGTGATTGTTATCGTGGAGTCATCTTTTTAGTGTAACCACATATCATGCATCTCTCTAATTTATCTTTGTAAATATTATTGTATATAATGTATATTTTCATAGCAATAATTTCATAGTGTGCACACACAATACACACCTAATCAGTTTTCCAATTCAATTAAACTAGGAATAGTTGACGAATTACATCTCCTTGTGGGAACAAACTTTATTTATCATTGTACTACACTCACCTGCCTCGTACGATTGCGAGTAAGGGTAAACATTTAATGGGTCGGTTTGCTTTTGTATAGACCCGATAAAAAACCGAATATGTTTGGTTTTTAAAAAAAGTGAACCGATCCAATAAAATTTTGATAGGTGAACTGAACCGAAACCAACCGAATTGGACAGGTTCGGTTCGGTTCATTCGGTTCATTCGGTTTTTGAGGACTATTGGACCAAATGATTTGGATTTAATTATTAGTCTTTTAAATCACACTTTTTTATATTTTTATTACATTTTAATCATTTTGGACCATTTTAATCTTCTTGGTCTGATTTGGCCAAACAAAAAATATGGGCTTTAACAAAAATTGTACATCCATTACACAAATCAGACCTAGCTTTATTTTTTTACCAAAAAAATCTTCATCAACTCAAGGTTATTTTACCTCCCATTCACCTCTCTTAAGTTCTTCGTTTAGGCTGATGAAATGATTTATAAAAACAAAATTAGGGTTTTATATATTTATACAGAATTAGAGCAGCAACATATATACCTTTTTCTTTTGTTGGATAGTCGGTTCGGTTTTCGGTTTGGCATGTCGGTTTTCGGTTTGGCATGTCGAACCAGAAACCGAACCAAAATTATCTGTTTTTGAAAAATCAACCCGAATAGAGGTAGAAAACCGATTGGACTGGTTCTATTTATTGGTTCGGTTCGATTTATTCTTTTTTTACCCACCTCTAATTACGAGTAGCCATTTTGGTGCAGTAAAATATACAAAAAATGAATTCTTGGTTTTCGTTACATGAATTTTCAACATACCGTTGAAAATATTTATGGAGTAATTACTTATGTTTTATAAAATTATAGAATAACTCAACACATCCTTTGTATTACATTAGATAATGCATCAGCAAACACTAGATCTAATGGCTTGTTTTTTGACAACAATGTCCTCTAAGCTGAGGCTTATTTCTTCAATCAATAGTGTGCATATCATATCATAAATTTAGTTGTACAATCTAGTTTGAAGGTTGTAAGCATTAGTATAGATTGTATCAGAGATGCCCTTTCTTGGATCAGTAACACTAATCCAAGAGTGACAGAATTTGATAGATACTGTCAAGCTAACCAATTACGACCCTGTAAATTCCAAACAGATATGCCGGTAAGGTGGAACTCCACTTATTTAATGCTGTAAAATGTTATTGATTTTTGTCACTATTACAGGTTTTTATAATATGAAAATGGATAGTCCAATACTAACCGTAGAAGATTGGTATGTATGTGGCAATTTTTTTTATCAAATTTATAAATATTTTTTACGATTCCAATGTATTTCTTTCCAGGGTCTATTACTCCACATCTTCTCTTGCAATACATAAGATTTTTGAAATGTCTGATATGTTTAACACTTATAGAGATGATGAAACCTTATCACTACGGTTGTGGCCATGAAGAAATTTTTTTTAAAAAAAAATACTCGTTTCAAATTCCTTTTCTCTATGCTTTAGGTGTTATCCTTGATAGAATTTTCTAGAGGAAGTTATGGCTGATTAAGTAACCGAATGTCAGAGCTGAAATAGCAAACCGATGTGCAATTGCACAACGGTACCCACATCGGTCCAATAGCAGCGAATTTCGTTGTCAAGAGCGTTGTGATGCCCAGAGCGGTCCCCCCATTGTTTGAAGTATTTTTGGCGGATTTCCAATCCGAATTGGTTCAAACTTATTTCAAAACTTCCCAAATCAAATCCTAATGACTCTAGAAGACCAAGACATGTCAGGAAGCTTCCTAAACTCAATTTAGGAGTCAATTATCAAAAGAGGAGATCCAAGTTAGGAAAGAATTCTCATTTCTTATTTCATTCTACTTTCCCACTTGGTGGATTTCCTAAACCTAAAAAGAATTGAGAGTTCATAAGGAGAAATCACATATAAATACCAATAGTTTTTCTACAAGAGAAAAAGTGTGGAGAGTTGACGATTGAAAATTGAAGACTCCATCAACATTCTCTTCTTCTACATTTCTTTAGATTAGATGTTTTTATTTATTTTTCTAGTTTTATTGCTAGCTAATTTTCTTATTAGTTAGGGCTAACTTGAAACCATAGACATGATTTCAATTCCATGGACAAGTTTTGTTTTAATGAAGTATTATTTTTCTTACATGATGAATTCAATTTTTCCATAAGAATTGTTTTTCTATTATTTTTGTTTCCTTGATTTGTCATCGTAGGAGCATGATTTTAGGATCTATGTTGCAAGGATACAAGTCGAACACCATATGAATCTATCCTTGGTTGCAACAATTAATTGAATTACGACTCAATTAAGGGAAGTTGATTCATGAATAACCTATAATAGATACCATGTTATAGGGTTCATGTGATATTCATATTCTCTTTGTTCTTAATGAATTCCAATTATTAAATCTAAGTAGACATCATGTTAGGTTATAATTTGTTATATAAGTATTTATGTAGACACCATACAACTTACATGCCAACTAAGAAAGAATCATATTGCTTGAGTGAGACACCATCAGCTTGTCGTGAATATCTTCACCATGTTTGATTATTTGTTAACTTCACTATTGTCTATGGATTGGATGATTGTTTAGTGGTGGATAGAAAGTCCTAACTAGTATTTTTTCCTTATTGTATTTCTTCCATTATTATTCTGTTGCGTTTTTATTATTGTTTCTTTAGTTTCCCCCCATTCGTGTGTGTGAGTTAGCGCCTTTGTTTTTATACTGTTAGTTAGATTAGAGTCCTAGAGTGTCTTAGGTTTAAACTCATTATTTTCGTAAGTTATTAATTCTCTGTGGGAATAATCCTTACTTTTCTGATGTGCTATTTCTCACAATTTGTGCACTTTCAAGGTTGATAATATTTTGTTTGCCTATTTGGCAAACAACACGGGTAAGGTCACCCCGCCCTGAACCTGCCTCATTGCCATCCCTACTATAACTATATTTTTTCCAAGAAGAAGAAGAAGAAGAAAGAGTTGATAAATTGTATGTCTACGTTCTTTTCCAGAAGAAGAATGGAGAAATAAGTAAAAAAGAGAAAAAGTTAAATACAAGGGTATTTTTGTCCCAATCTCAACTTTGGTGCTAAAAAAACTTAAATTAATAAGTAGGTGTTATTTCCACAACTGTCACCCTATTTGGTGCAATTTACTCCCACATGCAATAATTTTTTTAAGAAATTGATGTTATTATTTATTCATTTTCCCTTTTTTATTCGGTTTATAATAAAGAATTGTTTTTGAAATAGTTTATATTGTCATATTTGATTTAAATAAAGTTAATGGTCAAATAATAGTCGACAAATGTTAGGAAAGTTTAGGAAAGTTTTTACTATTCGTTGAAACCGTAGGGTTTGATTTGATATTTTATCAATCATCTAAGGGATTATTAATGATTCTCCAAAAAAAAATAATAATAATAATAAAAGGTGCCTCTAAGAGGAGATTTGCATTAATTTATTACTAGGGAGCTTTTACGGTACTCGGGGTGGAATTGAATATTGATACACATGACCTCTTTTTCATCTGAAATCTTAAACTTTATTGAAAAACATTATATTTAAAATGATGAAAATAATATTCATACAATAATAAAAATGTTAAATTTTTATAAAAACGTTAAATTTTTTTAAATGTTATTAAAATATGTATAAAAAAGATTAGAATTGAAAAAATATAAATTGTCAAGCTAAAAGTTCATTAATATGTATTATGAATCTGTCTTTGTTATTTCTTTTATGTTTTTTTTTGAAAGAAATATTTTATGTATTTAATCAATTATTAATTTATAAATTCGTTGGGCCCTAATTGATTTCAAAAAAAAATTATTATCTTATATATTTAGAGAAGTTATTAATTTAGTATATTGACCCAAGTTGCGATCGAAAGATTTTATTATTTAAACATGTTATTAATTTATCGATGTTTTACGATATGTTTTGCATATTTCCGATCCTGGAAATTTACATAGAAGAATTTAAGAGAAGAGATAGAACTAATATATTTCAATTAGAGAGATAGAGAGGATAGATAGAGAGGATAATTGTCATTTCATTTCATAATACTCTACAAATAACTTCCATGCCTTATATAAGCCAAATGAAAACATAATGAGAATATATGATCTCAACTACAATCAACTGCTAATAACCAAATGACATCACTAAACACTAACACATGATATAAGGGAAATATGGGGGCAGTATTGCACCTGTTGGCCACATGTAAAGCACCAATTTATTTCATCAAAACAACCTAAGACCAAGCCCTAATATGTATGGTTTGTTACGGCTTGTTGTGCACATATCATGGTAGTCTGATAATGAGAATATGAGATTGTAGTTACAAATAGAATTTTAATAAATAGAGGTTTTATTGTAGTGTGATAACGAGAATATGAGATTAATTTATATATTCGATTGAAATAACTTTTCAAATAAAGATTTTAAAGTAAATCTTTACAAATAGGGTTTTTATTCGGTAGAACTTCTGACCAAAAAAACTTTTAAATACTATGTCTGCACGTGGAATACTTGAAATTTAGTCTATTTTGCTCGAGCTCTTCGATTCACTAGAGAAAGAAACACTAGGCAGTTTCCCGCAATCATAGAGAGCAGCATTAAAAAACTTGGAAAAAAGGAACCTGTAAAAAACCACATCTCTAATGAATTTCATCCACCAATTTGACCCTCCTTGTTGAGCCCATCCTGATAAATATGACCCTACCACCAGCCATGTCACACGCCACCTTCTTTCCTTAACATACCCATCTATAGCTTCACCAATGTCCCTTGAATCAAGCTTTCCATTTTTTGTTATCAAAACTTCACCAATGTGTCGCCCGAGAACCACTGCATCTTCTAGCGCGGAACAACCGCCTTGTCCAAGATCAGGTGTCATTGGGTGCATTGCATCACCAGCCACCGTGATGTTATCCTTTCTTAGTTTCTTAAACATGATGTCCCAAGGTTTCCTAAACATCAATGGAGCCCATGTCAATGTTGAAAGATCACAATGTCGGACGACATCCAGGTACAGTGGAGGCAAGTGCTTGCCATAATTCTCTAGCAATTCTCTCTGTATCAGTTCTGGATTTCCAGAAAAGTTTTCTCCTAAATAAAATGAAGAAAAAGTTAATAAAAAGAAGGCAGCGTCCTTCTTTGTTCAGGACTAGACTGAAATTTTTCATACGATTTGAAGGATGATCACATGCGATAATCAGTTAAACATCAATTTACACGGATTATCACACATGAGATAATCCTTGGGACCCCATGTAAAACTTCGGGACTAGACTTGAATGGAGAATTATTTAAAGAAGACAAGTCTCCTCCATATAAGAATTTTAATACATGGTAAAATATCCAATTACCATTAGGTGGAGATTGATTAACAAAGAACCAATAGATATCCTTATCAGAAAGAGGAACAAATCCAGCTCTCATGCCAACATCTACAAATTGCCTGACTTCATGATTCAATCCATGACCTTGAGGAAACACAGCCAGTCCACGTATCGCTGATCGACCAGAATTGACTGGTGCTGCGAGTCCTAACCAATTTCCCACCACAGAGTGCACCCCATCACATCCTATCAACATCTAATTATCCAAGTGATACGATTAATATAATGTAATCCAATATTGTACAAGTAATTATTCAAGACACCTATAAAACCATAATAAAATGCAGCAACCTGTAACAAGTGGTTAGTTACCTTAGCTTTAACAACAGTACCATCACTCAAATGTATGATAGTAATAGGTGAATTTTCTTGTGTTTGCGTTTCGATGGAAGCAACTTTGGAAGAGAAACGGATCGTGTCAATTGGTAGTTCATTTGCCAAGGTCTCTAATAAGGATTTGCGGTGTATCGATCTTGGTCCAGCTGTAGTGAAGGACATTTCTTGAGTTGCTCCAGTTTGTATATTTGTTACTAGTCCCCTAATTTATCATCAAAAAACCATTGACATTAGAAATAAGCAGATGAAACCAGCAATATTCAAATTTACAAATTAACACAATATGGGATGTCGAGATCCATTTGAAAAATTAGATTATAAAATAAAATATTCAAACAAGTTGTGAAGAAATAATTACCTCTTAACAGGAGAATAAATGGAAGTGAGCTTGTGAGAAACAGCAAGAGCATCGAGTGCAACCCAAGCGTTTGAGAAGAGAGTTAAGGCTGCACCTGTGGCACGAAGGCCTTCTGCTCTTTCCAAAAGCAGAGCTCGGATTCCTAATCTCTTGAGAGCCACAGCAGTCGCCAACCCTGCTATTCCTGCACCCACTATCACCACCTCTTCCTCTTCCACCATTTTCATATATCAAAACACCAGATACAATAGTGTTTCTTGCAACATGTGTAAGGCGGATATGTCTATTTATTAGGTTGTCTCAATTGAGGGGGGGGGGGGGGGGGGGGGGTGGGTTTCCTAGGCTCCAAGGTGACCGCTTGACTTGAATATTTATTTATTATTATTGTTATTATCTTTTGAGTATGCTTGACTTGAATACTACCTTGGAAGAAAACTTGCCCACCAAAGAACTTATGCCGTATAGCATAAGATGCATAAGTTTATTCGACGGTGTTACCAAGTGGTGGTCCACAGTCCACACAAGTTTTTCTTTCTTACGGAGTCTAGTCAGTCAACCTGCAGGCTGTAAAAAAAACCAGGCGGCTGTGAAGTGCTTGCCGACATGTGATTTCATTTTATTGTGATTTTGATAATGGCAAATTGCACAAACACACATTCATTTGATGTAATTATACTCTCGAACAACATTTACTCATAATTGCACGGACATTTCTGGTGGTTTGTTATTCCATCGACTCTAATGGTTGACCACCCTTTTAGTTGACCACCCTTTTAGTGTAAATAAAATAAAGGTGTTAACTCTAAAAGGAAACTCAATAGTCTCTGGGGTGCAGCTCACTTGGTAGATTGACGAGCTTAAAGATTGTGACTTAGGCAAATAACTCATAAGTCAGCGGTTGAATCCTCCAATGGCAAAAACTTCAACAAAAAAAATATCTGCTCTAAATAGGTTAATAACTAGATACTGTCAAAAGAAATAAATAAAAGGAAACTCAATCACGGTAAGGTCATCTTCAATGGAGAGCTATATGTCCATTTTAACTCTCAAAATCATCTCCAATGATGCTTTAAATTTAGAATTGAAATAGACATAGAGTTATTTGAATGAGTTATATATATAGTAGAACCCCTGTAAATTAATCTCTTATAAATTAATATCTTATCTAAATTAATAAAAAATCTCGGTCCCGACTCAGGCCAATGTAAAAATTAATAAACCCCTCTATCGTAATAATTAATAATTTCTTTTTGAAACCTAGTGTAAAATTTCGATCCCGACTGTCGTATAAATTAATAATTTCATAAAAGTACAAAATATATTATATATTATTCAAGAACTAGAAAAGTATTTCAAGATACTAGTCTGCACTAGGCCACCATGTTTGTTGACTTGATCCTTCATCGTTTGAATTGTCCTCAAGAAGCTATTGTCATCACTTTCTTGTTGTAGATAAAAAGTTTCAATTAAATTTAGTATTTCAACAACCTTACTCGTAGAGATTTTAGATACCTTATGACTATCGTCGTCGTTATCTATCTCAACCACATCATCATTATTTTTCCTTGTGATATCATTGATGATAACCTCTTCAGCTGGAGTGTAACACACTTCTTCTTCAAATTTGATGGCAGATAGTGCACTGTGGTGTTCCTAAATTAGATGTGATTAGGAAACTCCATAAGTGGTACATGGGCAGTGTAATTGTTAAGGAGAATCGAACCTTTCGATTTGCCATGGGCAGGGCCATTGCAATTAAGAATCTTGAAAAAAAAGGAACTTTTCATGAAGAAGAAAACTGACTAAACAAGGAATTCTAAAAAGAAACATTCCCTAAAAAACAAAACCGACTTCCACACGTTTTTAAAAACAAAATAAAACTTTACAAGGTAAAACCCTTTAAATTAATAACCCCTCTAAATTAATACTCAAGGGTGGGTCTCTAGAATATTAATTTAGAGGGGTTCTACTGTAGTAGAGCGAGAGTAAGAGTTATGTAGTGGGACCCAGGGGAAAAGTGGTGGGACCCATGTGTTGGGTGAATTTAATAATGATATTTTTTTGTGAGATCCATGTCAAAATTAAGAGATTAATGTGTGTCTGTTACGACGTGGATGTTACAACACATACACAACTACAACGGAACCCAAATGAGTCTGTTACGATAACGTTTGGCACATTATATTGTACAAACTGATCAACCGATTAATTTCGGTGTAAGTTTCTCATATTTTGATTGGCTTATTTCGTTGACAAACCATATTGAGGATTAATTTTGTAAGGGTAAATTAGGCCTCATTGGGTGTGATCAAGCTTCAAGGACATCATCTCTCTCAAGAACACTTCAAATGTATATCACATGCTTAATTCTCTTTGAAGAAGTTTTAGTTGCACACACTCACATTCTATGCATTTGTATTGACATGCATGTATGGTTTCACACTCACATACTTCTTGCATGCCCATTTTCATTGCATCCTAGTTGGATAGGCATAGAATAGAAAATCCCATAAAAGAATGATGACCGTTGTGAATTATCACAGCGGTAGACACAGCGGTCCTTCATCAGTAAGGCACCGTTGTCTCACCGCTCCTTTAACGCTGTGAATTACTCATAGCGGTGAGTCTTCCAGTTGGTCACCGCTGTGATAATTCACAGCTGTGGGCAACACAGTGTGTCACCGCTGTGTGACCGATGTGACTACCCACAGCGGTCGAGCCCTGTTTTGCCCAAAACGATGCCGTTTTGCTTTGACCTGCTATATATACTTTGTTATCTCTCCCATTTCGTTGTTGTGAGTTCAAAAAGCCATTTTTATGTGTCAAAGCTTTCTTCAAGAGAGAGAAAATCCCAAGAACTCATCTTTACTCAACCCAACACAAATCCATGTGCATCTAACATCTTACAAGCATCATCTCATCATGAATTCTTCTTACTTTCATTGACTAGGTAACTTGAACATGCCCTAAATCTCTTTGTATTTATTTATGTTCTTGTTTATCTAGGGTTAGCTCTTTTATGTGAATTTATTTCATATCTTTATGTTTAATGGCATTTATAACATGTTTGAGTTGTTGTGTGTTGGTTGAGAGCTTTGTTCATTGATAGCTAGCATTTAGGACGATTTTACCCTTCTAGCTAAATCTTCATGCATTTGCATTTAGATATTGATATCTAGGATTTGCACTCATTGAAATCTTTAAATCCTTAGATAAGCATTTAGTGTTGTCTAGCATTAATTGCATGTTAGAATATTTTTACATATTCACATAGGTTGTTTAACCTCTTCATTGATTGTTAAGCTTTGTGACTAAGTGGATTAGTGCACAAGCTTGTGGTCTAGAATCACTATTAAAGGCTCGTTGGGTAGAGTGAAAGGGTTAGTGACCAAGTAGGTGTGACTTGAGGTCAACCTAGGTTGTAAACTTTCATTCAAATAGTGGATTTGAGGACCGTATGTGGCTAGAAGGATAGTCCGTGAGTTTTGCCCAGTTGGAGGGTTTCTCACGTAAATTAATCCTTGTGTTTTTATTGTTTTCCGCATATTTATGTTGGATTGGTTGGTTGCTAATATGGGGTAAGATTATTAAAATTGATTAAGTCGAAAAGTTGGTAATAAATCATCTAAAACCTATTCACACCCCCCCCCCCCCCCCCCCCCCTCTCTAGGTTAGTAGACACACGCTATATAGTATTTTCAATTGGTATCAGACCCTGGGTTCCTAGATACACTTAGGTGATCCTTGCTCTTTGTATGTCTTGCATTTTGTTTGTGTTTGTTGCATCATTAACATTCATCTCATTCATACCCAAAAACTATGAGTGGGAATGGAAGTGGTAATGAGGGAGCCTCTTGCACAAGACCCCTTTTGCTCACCGGAGTAAACTATACCTCTTGGAAAGGCAAGATGGAGTCTTACATTTGCCAAATAAATGACCGAGCATGGATGGCAATTGAAGATGGCTACACTCCTCCGGAAAAGACTCTTGTAGACGAAAATGTAGTTCCCAAGCCAAAGTCGGAATGGTCAACTCAAGAGTTTGAAGCATCCAAGTGGAACAACAAGGCTATGCATGCCATTCTTTGTGCAATGGATGACAATCAGTACAAATTGATCCAAACAACAAGAATTGCAAAAGAGGCATGAGAGATTCTAGAGACGGCCCATGAAGGAACCGAGGTGGTCAAGGACTCCAAGCTTCAAGTCCTCCAAACACAATTCGAGCAAATTAGAATGGAGGAGGATGAGTGCTTCAACGACTTTCAAGTGAATTTGATGGATATAGTCAATCAAAGCCATCAACTTGGTGACCCCTATTCGGATATGAGGATCAAGCAAAAAATTATGAGGTCGCTTCCAGTAAGATTTGAGTCAAAAGTGACGGCTCTTGAGGAGAACAGTGATTACAAGAACATGAAGCCAAGTGAAGTTATAGGAAGACTTCTAGCATATGAGTCTAGGTGGACTCCTACACCTACACCTCCAAAGAAGCAAAAAAGTATTGCTCTGAAAACTTCCAAAGTAGAGAAAGAGGAAGATGACTCAGATGAGGAGATTGCCATTTTGGTGAAAAGATTCAAGAAGTTCATCAATTTTGAGAAGAAGGGATTTGGATCCAAATGAAAAGAAATGAAGAAGAAGACTCCTTTCAAGAAGTTTGAGTCAAGTGAAGACAAACCCATAAGAAAAGGGATTCAATGCTTCGGATGTGGAGGTTTCAGACACTTCTCCACGGACTGTGGCAATTTAAAGAACAAGAAGAAAGGAAAGGCTATGGCCGCCATGTGGAGCGATGGTGATGACTTGGAAGAAGAAGGAGAATCCTCAGATGATGAGGATCATGTGGCAAACTTTATTTTCTTCGCATATTCTCTCAAGAGTAAGAAAACAATAGATGATGAAGAGGAAGAGAAACAAAGTGAAGATGACTCTAGTGATGGTGACTCTTCATCCCTTTCAACAAATATGGATGTAGGATGAATGGATCTCGAAGGGTTCATTGAGCATTTTCAAAGCTCAAGATTGAAGATGAAGAAAGAGATTCAAAGGCTAAAGGGTGAGAATCTCAAGCTATCTACCGAAGTCACTCACCTAAATAGAGAAGTGAAGATAGCAAAAAGAAATGAGGAATTGATGGAAAAGGAGCTTGAAGAAGCAAAAGAGATCATTGCTAAGATGACTTCAAGTACGAAGAAACTCGACCACATGTTGGGAGTTGGCAAGAGGCCAAGTGATAAGAAGGGTCTTGGCTATGAAGATGACAGAGAGACCTCATCTTCAAGCAAGACTGTGTTTGTCAAGAGCTTGGACATCAAAGAGCCTCTACCCTCACAACATCCTAGGAAGAAGATTGAACTAGGAGAGTGCTCTAAGGATTCTCAAGTCAAGGTAGCACAAGGGAAACAAGCTCAAGTTCAATCAACAAGGGTTCATCAAGCAAGTTTCCCTCAACCCAAATACCATCAAGCCAAGAAGCAATTCATGCAAGGTCAACCAAGGAATCAATCCATTCCAACTCAACAACAAAGAATGAGAGAACCAATCCAACACCAAAGGCAAGCTCAAATGCATGGGAAAGCCTCTTTGTATTCACAAAGGCATGGTATGTCTTCTTATTTCATTCCCACTTGTCATTTTTGTGGTGTTGATGGTCACATTAGACCTAATTGCTTCAAATACATTGAAATGTGTAGAATCAAGAGCATGATTGAAAGAAATAGAGCTAGAGCCAAAATGCATGTTCCTAGGAAATCTAGAGCCAATTTGCATGATCCTAGGAAATCTAGAACCAATGTGACTAATACCACTAGGAATGAGAACATTTCACCTAGGTGGATTAGAAGAGATGACTATTTTTGCTACGTGGCTCAAATTGCCTTGAAGGCAAATGCCTCTAACACTTGGTATTTGGATAGTGGGTGTTCTAGGCATATGACGGGGAACAAGAGTTTCTTTAAATCCCTTGTCTTGGAGGATGGAAGATTTGTCACCTTTGGTGATAGATCTAGAAAGAAAGTCATAGGGAAATAAACCATTTCCATTCCCGATTTACCCTCCATGTCCAATGCTTTACTTGTTGATGGCTTGCAACCAATCTTATAAGTGTTTCTCATATTAATGATGATGAACTCTCCATCTTGTTTAACAAAAATGATTGCTCTATTTTATTGCCAAATGGACAAACCTTGATAAAAGGAAAGAGATCTAGTGACAATTGCTATTGTCTTGAAGCTAGTGCTATCTCTTGCAATATGTCCAAGTGTGAGGAAGTTGAGTTGTGGCATCAAAGACTTGGCCACATGAACTACCGAGATTTGAGGATCTTAGATAAGTTCAAGGTTGTGTGTGGCCTCCCTAAGCTTGGGAAGAAAGTCGATGGCGTTTGTGGACCTTGTCAACAAGGGAAACAAACCAAAAGTATGCATAAGAAAGACAAGTATCTTGCCACCAAGGAACCATTAGAGCTTCTACATATGAACCTTATGGGTCCCATGCAAACCGAGAGTCTCGGTGGCAAGAGATACATTTTTGTTTGTGTTGATGATTTCTCTAGATTTACATGGACATATTATCTTAGAGAAAAATTTGAAAATTTGAAAATTTTTAAATGCTTTGCACTAAAATTCAAAATGAAAAGAACTCATACATTAAAAGCATTAAAAGGATTATGAGTGACCATGGGAGGGAATTTGAAAATGCTTGTTTTGAAAGCTATTGCAATAGCTTAGGCATTTCCCATGAGTTTTCGGCTCCTAGAACTCCTCAACAAAATGGGGTTGTTGAGAGGAAGAATAGGGTCTTTCAAGAGATGGCTGGTGTGATGTTGCTTAGCAACAATATCCCTAGGAACCTTTGGGCAGAGGCCGTCAATACGGCTTACTACATAGGAAATAGAGTCTTCCTAAGGCCCGGTACTAGGCAAACTTCCTATGAATTATGGAAGGGTAGAAAGCCAAATGTTAGCTACTTCCACTCATTTTGGAGCAAATGCTACATTCTAAATGATCGAGATCAACTTGGCAAGTTTGATGCCAAGAGTGATGAGGGGATTTTCATTGGTTATGCCCTTATAGTAAGGCCTATAGAGTTTTCAATTTAAAAACTCAGAGTGTCATGGAATCATCTAATGTTGTCATAGATGATTGTAGGCCTAAGCTTAGAGACCATGATGAGGAAGTCATTGTGCTTGATGATTCTTCCTTCGAGAAGAATGGTGAGACTTCAATTGATGTGAAGTCAAGTCTTAATGAAGAGGTCATTCAACCTTTTGATAGAGATCCATCCTTGGACTCTAAAGAACCCGCTCCATGGGTTAGACATATGCACAACAAGAATGACATTCTTGGAGATGTGAATGAGGGTGCTAGGACTAGGCGTCAAATAACTAATCAAATTAGTTATACTTGTTACACCTCTCAAATTGAACCCAAAAAGGTTGATAAAGCCTTGAATGATGAGTTTTGGGTTCTTGCCATACAAGAAGAGCTAAATCAATTTGAAAGAAATGAGGTTTGGACTCTAGTTCCTGGACCTAAGGACACTAATGTCATAGACACCAAATGGGTGTATAGGAACAAGTCGGATGAAAATGGTAACATTGTGAGCAACAAGGCTAGACTTGTGGCACAAGGATACTCTCAAATTGAGGGTATTGACTTTGAGGAGACTTTTGCTCCGGTTGCCCGTCTTGAGTCCATAAGGCTTTTTTTATCCATATCATGTGTGCACAAGTTCAAATTGCATTAAATGGATGTTAAGAGTGCCTTCCTCAATGGTGTCTTGCATGAGGAAGTGTTTGTTGAGCAACCCAAGGGGTTTGTGGATCCACACCACCCCAACCATGTCTATTGCCTCAAGAAGGCTTTATATGGGTTGAAACAAGCACCGAGGGCTTGGTTTAAGCGCATCACTCTCTATCTTGTTGACAATGGCTACTCAAGAGGTAGTGTTGACAAGACTTTGTTCATCAAGGGCAACAAAGTTGAGCTTTTCATAGCTCAAATATATGTTGATGATATTGTTTTTGGTTCCACCAACAAATCCAAAGTCCAACAATTTGTTGATGTTATGTCTCATGAGTTTAAGATGATTCTTGTTGGGGAGCTCAATTACTTTCTAGGTTTACAAATCAAGCAATTGCATGATGGGATTTTCATATCCCAAGCTAAGTATGCTAAGAACCTAGTGAAGAAGTTTGGCTTTGAGAATGCTAAACATTGTGACACACCCATGAGTACCACCTTGAAACTAAGCAAGGATGCTAGTGGCAAGAGTATGGAACAAAGTCTTTATCGTGGCATGATTGGTAGCTTGCTTTACTTGACCGCAAGTAGGCCCGATATAGCCTTTAGTGTGGATGTGTGTACTAGGTACCAAGCGGATCCCAAGGAATCCCATCTCTCCTCCGTGAAGAGAATCATTCGATATGTGAATGGGACATCCAACTATGGGATATGGTACTCTTTTGACACTAATGCTAGCTTAGTTGGCTTTAGTGATGCAGATTGGGCAGGAAATTGTGATGATAGGAAGAGTACATCGGGCAGTTGCTTCTTCCTAGGTAACAACTTGGTCTCATGGTTTTGTAAGAAGCAAAATTTCATCTCTCTATCCACAGCTGAAGCGGAATACATAGCCGCCGGGAGTGCTTGCACACAACTCCTTTGGATGAAGCAAATGCTTGTGGATTATGGCTTTGATCAAGGTACTCTAACCCTTTATTGTGATAACTTGAGTGCAATTAACATTTCAAAGAATCCGGTTCAGCACTCTAGGACAAAGCACATAGACATTAGGCATCATTTCATTAGAGAGCTAGTTGAAAACAAATGCATTGAACTTGAGCATGTTGGCACTAATGATCAACTGGCGGACTTATTTACAAAGCCCTTAGACTCAACTAGGTTCATATCACTTAGTAGGTCTACTGGAATTTGTCATATGCCTTGATGAGTTTTGGTGATTGACCCCTCATGGGGAGCTCAAGTAAAGAGAGCAACCTTGCATGTTGAAATAAGCAAAAACTTATCAACTTTATGCTTCTTTATTTATTGCTTGAGTATTTTTGGTTGTGCTTATATAAATTCTTATATGACTTTTTATTCAATAAGTGTGCCTTGCTTGGTTTGTATCCATGTCACCTCTATGTTCAAACATGCATTTTTGGATTAGGAGAATTGATTGGGAAGTACATTTAAATGACCTATAATTTATTTCCATGACATGTGAACTTGATTATGATATGCATGAAATGGCTTTTGATTGCTTTAATGCAAATGAATGTGAATGCAAATGAGAAGACTAATCAATAAGGACCGTGTATCCATGCAATTAATAAGGATTTTATATCCAAATTAGTCTTCTCTCTCTTCTTAATGGTTAATCAATACTACTATCATACTGATATTTATCCAGAAAAATCGAATAGGATCTCTTGATCCAATATCTTGGTTGTCCTTTAAGGATTGATATTGTTATTTGTGTGTTGACAATTCTTGTTTATTTATGACAAAAGGGTGCAAATTGGTTTGAATTCCTTTGGAACCCTTTTGATATTCACTTTGCCAAATACCATTTGCTTGAACTATGATGTTACATGTCTTACATCCAAAGCAACTAAGTCGCACATTTTCTTCTTAAAAATAAAACCTCATGATTCTCTCTCAATTAATTAAGTTGCATAAAGTTGTTGTATATAATTATTCACTTATCTTGCAAATAACTCTCTTTGCTAAAGTGACCCGTTTGGGGAAAAGCTCCTTTGCCTATCTCGTGACAAAAATGGGGAGTAGTGTGGATTATTTAAGGGGATTGCATATCTGGAGAGATTGTCCCGTTGAGGGGGAGTAACCAATTTAGGGGGAGCATTTGCATTGGTTGCTTGTTGCATGTTGTTGTTTTCTTTTATTATGCAAATTACTTTTATTTATTATCTCTCTTGATCACCTCACATACACTTGTCTTGGAAAGTGTAGTCTCATTGTTTTGTAGGGATGGTGGCTCTTCTACAAAAGTTTAAAGATTTGAAGACCTAGTATCTAGGTATCTATTTGTAATGTAGAATTTCTTTTTGTTGACCTCTAGTTTTTATTCTTTATTGTAAGGATGATTTGTGAATGGTGGTTTTGTCACGAAATAGCCAAAGGGGGAGATTGTAAGTTCCTCATATTTTGATTGGCTTATTTCGTTGACAAACCATATTGGGGATTAATTTTGTAAGGGTAAATTAGGCCTCATTGGGTGTGATCAAGCTTCAAGGACATCATCTCTCTCAAGAGCACTTCAAAGTTATATCACATGCTTAATTCTCTTTGAAGAGGTTTTAGTTGCACATACTAACATTCTATGCATTTATATTGACATGCATGTATGGTTGCACACTCACACACTTCTTGCATGCCCATTTTCATTGCATCCTAGTTGGATAGGCATAGAATAGAAAATCCCACAAAAAGAATGATGACCGCTGTGATGACCGATGTGAATTATCACAACGGTAGACACAGCGGTCCTTCATCAGTAAGGCACCGCTGTCTCACCGCTCATTTTACGCTGTGAATTACTCACAGCGGTGAGTCTTCCAGTTGGTCACCGCTGTGTGATCGCTGTGATACCGTTGTGATAATTCACAGCCGTGGGCAACACAGTGTGTCACCGCTGTGTGACCGCTGTGACTACCCACAACGGTCGAGCCCTGTTTTGCCCAAAACGATGCCGTTTTGCTTTGACCTGCTATATATACTTTGTTATCTCTCCCATTTCGTTCTTGTGAGTTCAAGAAGCCATTTTTGTGTGTCAAAGCTTTCTTCAAGAGAGAGAATCTCCTAAGAACTCATCTTTACTCAACCCAACACAAATCCATGTGCATCTAACATCTTACAAGCATCATCTCATCATGGATTCTTCTTGCTTTCATTGACTAGGTAACTTGAACATGCCCTAAATCTCTTTATATTTATTTATGTTCTTGTTTGCCTAGGGTTAGCTATTTTATGTGAATTTATTGCATATCTTTATGTTTAATGGCATTTATAACATGTTTGAGTTGTTGTGTGTTAGTTGAGAGCTTTGTTCATTGATAGCTAGCATTTAGGACGATTTTACCCTTCTAGCTAAATCTTCATGCATTTGCATTTAGATATTGATATCTAGGATTTGCACTCATTGAAATCTTTAAATCCTTAGATAAGCATTTAGTGTTGCCTAGCATTAATTGCATGTTAGAATATTTTTACATATTCACATAGGTTGTTTAACCTCTTCACTGATTGTTAAGCTTTGTGACTAAGTGGGTTAGTGCACAAGCTTGTGGTCTAGTTACACTATTAAAGGCCCGTTAGGTAAAGTGAAAGGGTTAGTGACCAAGTAGGTATGACTTGAGGTCAACCTAGGTTGTAAACTTTCATTCAAATAGTGGATTTGAGGACCGTATGTGGCTAGAAGGATAACCCGTGAGTTTTACCCAGTTGGAGGGTTTCTCACGTAAATCAATCATTGTGTTTTTATTGTTTTCCGCATGTTTATGTTGGATTGGTTGATTGCTAATATGAGGTAGGATTATTAAAATTGATTAAGTCGAAAAGTTGGTAATAAATCATCTAAAACTTATTCACCCCTCTCTAGGTTAGTAGACACACGCTATATAGTATTTTCATTCGGTGACAATGTTTTTTTGTGAAGCACTTATCCAAAAAAAACTACAACCCTCAATTTAAAGTTGTTTCAAGAACAACCACTAGGAACGATTTGAATTTTTTTTACACCGAACGAGACAACTTGATCGCTGAATTACAACATCTAAGTGTTTCTATTGTACTAACTTCCGATATTTGGAACGCACGTTCCAAACATGACTATTTATGTGTTACGGGACATTATTTAGACTCTGATTGGAATTTTGATAGTATCTATTTCTACACTTGGTATATCCTTCATTTCCTATTGTTTTCACTTGTTTCTCGAGTATTATTGTTATTTAATGTGTTTTGTAAGCTTTGTGTAGGTAATAATCCATAAATAAGGTGTTAGAGCTTAATTGAAGAGATTTTGAGATTAAAATGACTGAAATGGTAAAGGTTCATACAGATCACCTAACTTGCGGGGGTCATATCTCTCTCCTCAGATTGAGCTAGGGTTCATGACATATATATTCAGAAAGCCTTGAATGTCTAGTTTCCAGCGGTTTTTACGGATTGCGATCTAAATTTTCCGGAGGAAGTTGTGGTCGTTTCGTAACGGTGAGCGAAGTTGAAAACTGACTATAAAGATGTTGTGCGGTACGTGCGTACTACAAAACCATGCATTTACGACCAGAATGTTGCCGCAATATGTGCGCACTCCAGAACCACGCACGTACTGTGCACATAACTTCCAGTTCAACATAGGGGCATTTTGTAGCCATTTACATAGGGGCATTCTTGTCATTTCACCCTAAATTCGTGCCCTAGCCTTCCTACTCTATAAATACACCTTCTTCCTTACCTCTCCCACACCCTACACACGAACATCACCCCTTTCTTTATCTTCTTCCTTTTCCATCTTCTTCCCCAAATAAGAGAGAAGTTTCAAGCTCTCATTGAGGTTTTCCCTCCATAAGAGCTCACCATACATCACCACCACCACCTTCTTCTACACTTCTTCCACCCATCTTAAAGTAGATTACAAGAAGAAAGGAGTGGTCTTTTAACCAAAAGGAGCCAAGCAACAACAAAAGAAATAAAGAGGCTTTAAAGGAGATTTCTTCAAGGGTTTTCTCTACAACTTATCTTTTCTGGTCTTCTGGTCTCGCTTGGGATTTCCCTTTGTGCCATTATCTTTGAGTTTTTGGTTTTCTCCTAGTCGGCCACCATGTATCAGCTCCCCTCCATGGGCTATCTGCTCTTCTTCAGCCATAGCATATCCTCCCACATAATCCACCAGATTTGCGTAGGTGGTTGGCCATCTTTATCTTAAGCTAAGTGATAATTGACTGTGTTGTAAGCAGTTGAAAAATGCAGCTACAAACGCATCATCGTTAGGGTCTTGCACCTCCGAGACTTCCTACGAAATCCTGGTAAGATAGTCCTTCAACTTCTCGTTATTTCTTTGCTTCAGGGTCGAAAGAACAGATATTGACTTCCTTCATTGAATATGTCCCATAAACTGCCTGGTGAAGGCTTGTATTAATTCCTCAAAATTCTCAGTTGATCCACTGGCGAGGCTACCAAACCATCTAGACCCCTGATCCCCTAATGTTTGAGGGAACATTGTGTATATGAGCCCATCGTCATAGTCGTACTGCGCCATTATGCTTTGGTATCTTCTAACATGCTCCTGGGGGTCGGTGTTAGCTTTGAACTGCTCGACATGCGGTATCCTGAACTTTTTCAAAAAATGGACTTGTCTTATGGAGGCAGTGAATGGACTACTAGAATTACCGATCAGTAAATTTCCACGTCCCTGTCTTCGCTCCAATGCCTCCATCCTTCTTAATAGGCCTTCTCGTTCTTCTTCCGGTTAGAATCGCTCATCGAACTTCTAAAGGATGATGAGACCATGTGGGTCATTTGAATCTCGTCATGTGACCTGGTTGTAACTAATGTTGTATCTGGGTGCGGGGGTTGTCTCCCTGCGCCTTCTAAGAGGCTCTTCCTCATCGGTCAAAACTGATCGAGACCTTCTTCTGTGACTGTCATACATGTCCCTTCGGTCATGACTCCTCCCTATATCATCATACAAGCTGGGTTCCCTTTGTTCGTGGCTACCCTGACCTCCATTCTTCCTATGGTCCTGGTAATCTTGGCGATCGTCTCTCTTTTGGGATCACTCCCTCTTTTCACGGCGATTCACCCTATCTTTACTAGTTTTCTACGGGGCATCAGGGGTTGGAACTACTACTTCAGACTATATCCTGGGATCTCGAGCCACCAAGGGTGTAGATAACTGATATGGTGACGTCAAATTGGCAGTACCAGTTATATTAATTCTCTGTCTAGCGGCGTCTTCAAAAACTCTCCTCAGGGACTCTTGAACTTACCGAAAAGCATCCGGAGAGATACCGGGAATGGCATTCGTAGAAGTTATTACGTCCTGATCTATGGAAGGTGGAGTTCTGGAGGGCAAATCTCCTCTGGTGGTACTAGTGTTTGCTTTACCAGTATCATTGATACCACGGGGGGTACCAATCTCATGTGGAGATTCACTTCCATCATTGTTATCCGCCATGTCACTGCTTCACAAGTTCTTCAAGGTTAACTTAGCAAAAGTTAGTTCAGACAAACACTATCCCATCCTTCTAGCACCAATTGTTGACGACGATTTTTTGGGATTATGTTAATTAAATCGCGCGTCACACATGTTATATGAAATTTGCGATTATGTAAGAAATCGAAAAGAGCAAAAGAAGAATAAAGCAAGCAAGATTTTACGTGGAAAACCCTAAAGGGAAAAAACCACGGTTGTCGGCAACGACGAGAATAAAATCCACTATGAATAAGTTGTTACAAGCTCAATCTTACTTGCTCTCTATAATATATGATTACTCGTCAACCTCTGTTGGGTGTTTTTAGGGTCTATTTATACATATATAGAACTCTAATTCTTGGAGTACAAGTAAAAGAAATGTGATATCATCTCAATAAAACTCTAACTTGTTGGAGTCGCTTTAACCTTTTTCCCCACTTTACATTGTTTGTGTTTTAATCACATCAGGACTTTTACCTATTCTGGATTCAGATAGCTCTAAAGAAACATGTTTCCTTATCAGAGTATGCTTCATGAGACCTTATTTGATGAAGACTCTTCTTTACTTGTTTGAGTCGTGATTACATTGAATTCGTCGTTATCAACATGTTAGGCATTCGAGTGTATCTGGAAATTGTCCATGTGTCGCTTAGCCGACCATCTTCCAAACCCGACTAGATCTCTTTCACCCCCGACCAGAGATCTACACCCGATCAGGTAGCTACACCCGATCATTTAGGTTTCCCCGACCATCTTGGGATTTCCCGATCAGCTTTTATTTTCCCGATCAATATAACTACTTTGATCGAATGTTCCCTACTGGATCATCTAAGTAACCCTGATTAGCATCGTGGGATTATTTTCTAGCCATCTAAAGTTGGCTTAATCTAGTCGACATTTGTTGACACGTCACTTATTATCTCTGTGAAACACGACATTTATGCTGACGTACCATCTTTCCAGATTTTACTAATAACACCTTAATCAAGAGAATAAACTCTTTACTCAAATTGAATGTACTTAATGTTTAACAATCTACTTGATATATATAGTTGTTTGGTGAACTTATTTCCCCTTTAAGTCATCCATCTTATAGAGATTATAGAGGAAAGGAGAGAGCGTTCTCATCTATAAGGGAGTTGGGCATTCAAGAAGATTAGAGACTCGCTGTGATCGTCTAGTGGCAAGACATCCGATTGACAACCTAAAAAACCCGGCGTTCGAATCCCGGTAGTGGATGAGTTATTCTTTCTTTCATTTTTGCATTTCTTTTCTTTGTATTTCTTGTCTCTTCTTTGATGTGTACTTTCATTCATTAGGGATTTGATGTAAACCTAACATTGTTGCCTCTTTTATTAAATATGTTTGTTGATGATTGGGGGGTTATTTAAGTTCTTAATGCTTTTGAGTGATTAGCCACCACTTGAATGGGTTTTGGTTGTGTGTGATGGACCGAGAGGGGAAGCACACAACGTGCTCAATTAAATGTCCACTGCATGTAGAGTAAGGTAGAAATACGCGAGGCTTTGCATGTATAGTCGCTAAATGTGTCTTATTGTTCTTAATGAACTCGTGTGTAATTTCTGGTAGCCATCTAGAGATAGGTCTATTGGTGCATATGGGTATAGCCTTTGTTGCTCGAGAGAGAATATTGACGAGGATTAAGTGAGCTCGACTTTCAACATTGATAAACATGTTTGTATGAATTTGTGTGATTGTTATCGTGGAGTCATCTTCTTAATGTAGCCACATATCCTGCATCTCTCCAATTTATCTTTGTAAATATTATTGTATATAATGTATATTTTCATAGCAATAATTTCATATTGTGCACACACAATACACACCCTAATCATTTTTCCAATTCTATTAAACTAGGAATAGTTGAGGAATTACATCTCCTTATGGGAGCAAACTTTATTTATCATTGTACTACACTCACCGGCCTCTTACGATTGCGAGTAGGAGTGGACATTTAATGGATCGATTCGTTTTTGTATAGAACTGATAAAAAACCGAATATGTGAACCGATCCAATAAAATTTTGATAGGTGAACCGAACCGAAACTAACCGAATTGGACCGGTTTAGCTCGGTTCATTCGGTTTTTAGGACTATTGGACCAAATGATTGAGATTTAATTATTAGCCTTTTAAATCACACTTTTTTTATTATTTTTTATTACATTTTAATCATTTTAGACCATTTTAATCTTCTTGGCCTATTTTGGCCAAACAAAAAAATATGGGCTTTAACAAAATTTTACATCCATTACACAAATCAGATATGGCTGGATTTCTTTACCAAAAAATCTTCATCAGCTCAAGGTTATTTTGCCTCCCATTCACCTATGTTAAGTTCTTCCTTTAGGCTGATGAAATGATGAATGAAAACAAAATTAGGGTTTTATATATTTATATAGAATTAGACCGGCAACATATATATTTTTTCTTTTGTTCGATCGTCGGTTCAGTTTTCGGTTTTGTCAAACCGGAAACCGAATCAAAATTATCTGTTTTTGAAAAATCAAACCGAACAGAACCGGTCAGAGGTAGAAAACCAAAAAAAAAATCGATTGGGCCAATTTTGTTTATCGGTTCGGTTCGGTTTATTAGTTTTTTTTTCTACCCCTAATTGCGGGTAGCCATTTTGGTGTGGTCTCAAATATACAAAAAATGAAATTATTGGCTTTCGTTACATGGATTTTCAACATACCGTTGAAAATATTTATGGAGTAATTACTTTTGTTTTATAAAATTATAGAATAACTCAACACATCTTTTCTATCACATTAGATAATGCATCAACAAACACTAGATCTATTGGTTAGTTTTTTTGTCAACAATGTCCCTCAAGCTGGGGTTATTTCTTCCATCAACGGTATGCATGTCACATCATAAATTTAGTTGTAAAATCTGGTTTGAAGGTTTTAAGTGATAGTATAGATTGCATCAGAGATTCCCTTTCTTGGATCAGCAGCACTAATCCAAGAGTGGCAGAATTTGACAGATATTGTCAAGTTAACCAATTACGACCCCATAAATTCTAAACAGATATGCCGGTAAGGTGGAACTCCACTTATTTAATGCTGTAAAATGCTACTGATTATTCTGTCACTATTACCGGTTTTTATAGTATGAAAATGGACAGTCCAATACTAACCTTAGAAGATTGGTATGTCTGTGGCAAACATTTTTATCAAGTTCTGAAAGATTTTTTACGATTCAAGTGTACTTCTTTCCGAGGTCTATTACCTCACATCTTCTCTTGCAATACATAAGATTTTTGAAATGTCTAATATGTTTAACACTTATAGAGATGATGAAATCTTAGGCACTACGGTTGTGTCCATGGAGAAATTTAAAAAAAAAATACTGGTTTGAAATTCCTTTCCTCTATGCCTTAGATGTTATACTAGATAGAGTTTTCTAGAGGAAGTTATGACTGATTTAGTAACCGAATGTCAGAGCTAAAATAACAAACCGATGTGCAATTGCACAACGGTACCAACATCAGTCCAATAGCAGAGAATTCGTTGTCAGGAGCGTTGTGACCCCAGAGCGCTCCCTACAACGGTTTGACATATTTTTAGTGGATTTCCAATCCGAATTGGTCCAAACTTATTCTAAAACTTCCCAAATCAAATCCTAATGACTCTAAAAGACCAAAACATGTTTGGAAACTTCCTAAACTCAATTTAGGAGTCAATCATCAAAAGAGGAAATTCAGGTTAGGAAAGAATTCTCATTTCTTGTTTCATTCTACTTTCCCACTTGGTGGATTTCCTAAACCTAAGAAGAATTGTAAGCCTATAAGAAGAAATCACCTATAAATACCAATGGTTTTTCTACAAGAGAAAAAGTGTGGAGAGTTAAAGATTGAAGATTGAAGAATCCATCAACATTCTCTTCTTCTACATTTCTTTAGATTATATGATTTTATTTATTTTTCTAGTTTTTATTTCTAGCTAATTTTCTTATTAGTTAGGGCTAACTTGAAGCCCTAGACATGATTTCAATTCCATAGACAAGTTTTGTTTTAATAGAGTATTATTTTTCTATTATTTTTGTTTCTTTGATTTGCCATCTTAGGAGCATGATTTTAGGATCTATGGGTTTATTGTATTTTTGTGCTTTTTGTTCTGGTTTCGAAGATCTTCAACAATGGAGATGTTTTATCACCTGGTGTTTGGTGGGTTAGGGGCGGTGATGGCATCAATTTAAGCTTGCATTTTGTTATTTCAGTTTTTGTTTTGTGAAAGCATTGATGAATCCCTTGATCTGAAAGAGGAAGCAGAAGCATATCTGAACAACATCAACATAATCATCTGGCCATTTGTTTTTTTCAAAAAAAAAAATGAAAGACGTTGGATTAAATTGAATGCCATGATTTTGCTTGGGACTAATTTATCCCACGCCAATGGGATACAAAATTCAGATGGGATTAATTTATCTCATCCCACAGCCGAGCCAAACATGGGAAATGGCTTAAAAATAAGTCTTTTCCCATCCTATCCTACCTACCAAACATGCCTATAGAGACCTTAGGCACCGCAGTTATGGCTATGGAGAAATTTAAAAAAAAAATATTGGTTTAAAATTCTTTTCTTCTACGCTTTAGTTGTTATACTAGATCCTAGAATTAAATTATCTAGTTTAGAAACTACTTTTCTTTATTATATTGGTACGAACTTGAACTTAGATTTTACTCAACAGTCTTCTAACCTCCGAACCAAGTTGTTTGAAGTTTATGGTATTTATAAGCGCATGTTTGGCAGTGTAAACACGCTACCATCAGAAGAACATGACACACTCCCGTTGAAGCGAAGTTGGAGCATCCCTCCTAAAGGGCGAGCGTGGGACTTCCAATAGGAGCTCAACAAATTCTTCATCTCAACCTCCAGTTGCAAGATCTGCTCAACCTCAAAATGCCGAACTAACAACTTCCTTAACACTGAGTTCTCTCTATTGGAAACAACTGGTAGAATGGAGGACGTCTAGGATTTTAATCTGTTGTTATTGTGGAAGAACCATAGCAACAACTATCCAGTATTGTTACAACTAGCATGTGACGTACTCGTTACCTCTGTGTCCATGGTTTCTCCAGAACAGGCATTCAGCACGAGTAGATGTATCATCGAACCAAGAAAAACTCATTTGACTCTTAAGATGATACAGGTATTAACATGCCTTCGGAATTGGGAACATGCTCGAATGAGGATGCAACATCTAAAGGAGGATGAAGAAGTTATTCAAAATTTCGCCAATTTATATGACGATGAGGGTTCTGACTGTAACTAGGAGGAGGTGTGTAGACTAAAGTGTTATCGATTGCACTCTTTTTTCCTTACTAAGTTTTTATCCTACGAGATTTATCTTGGTAAGGTTTTTAAAATAAATAAATAAAATTCATTTCTTTATCTATATATTTTTATCTAACGTACACACTTTTTATTAAATAATTCTTCTATTTCTTATATCTTTATATATTCTTTGAATTTATTTTTAAAAATAAATTAATCTATTTTTTATTTTCTTTCGTCTAATAAAATAATAAATAAGTTGATCTAATACATAAGTTATTAAAATAAGTTAAAATAATAAAAAAAATTAAAAATAAATAAATTTTTAGGTTAAAAAAATTATTTTTTATATAAGTTGTTAAGTTGTTTAAGTTTAAAACAATAATTTTTTTACAAAAAGGCAGACTAGTGGGGAGGCGGGCCGTACCATGCCTAGCATTTTTGGTTAACGTGCCAGCACGGCCCGGCCCATTTCCTAGCCACCCCAGCACGGCACAGCACAATCTGGCCAGCGCGTTATTACACCATTAAACAAACACAATTGAGTCCACAGGATTGAACTTAAGAAAGAATGACTAGGGCGGTCTTATTTAATTGCCCGACCCTGCCTTCTTGTAATTATACAATCGCTACACTCACTATACAACCCATTTCCTTTATGCTAATCGTATTCCCAGAAATTGGAGTCACTTGGTGTGTGTGTGAGGCTTGAAATGTAAATCTGTGTATACCACTACTCATTTAAGTTCTTAAAACTAAGGAAACAAAATCTGCAACTAAAGCAATAATATAAGCAACAAAACCGAATCGTGAAGGTAATTTTTAAAACCAGCAAAATTCTACAAGATATTCATCATTAAGAACATTGTGATTGGATTATTAAACAGTGAAAGATAGTTATCTAAACATTATTCAACTCAAAATCCATCTTACAACCAGCAGTTTTAGAAATGTTTTGCTCCGAAATACTTGACAATCAGAGACGCCACACAAACTTGAATCAAATTAAAGATGCATTTTTTCACCGCCCCTATTTTCACTTGTTTGATGGCGCTGCATTTGGCTTCTTCTGATCATTTTTAAAATATGGATGCTGGAAATCACAAAAATGTTGACTAGATATTAGACAGAGATAATCCCCAATACTCAAACTTCTCAATATAGCCACAGTAATTAGTCAAGAAAGATCCGAATAATCATATAAGGAGCTGACTACAACTTATCTTTCAAAAAAAAATTCATCACACATGATGGTGTCTAAAAGATCCCATTACATTTCATTTGCTCTTTTATGCTTGTGTTCGAACTATGTGGCAAAAATGGGGAGATTCGAAAACTTGAAACCTCATAGAATTTAAGAGCAATGATTTACTATATAAACATTCCATAACGAATCCTTTAAATTTGACGAAGTTATTAATTGAGACATAGACTACAATTGTGTATATCGACCCCCATTTAAAGGTTGCATTCGAAAGCTTAGAACAATGTAGAAGCTTCAATAGTTCAATGCATTCACTCAATTCTCTCACAGTCTTAAAGATAGTATGCAAAACAATTAGACCACCAAACTTATCATCAAACATAGAAACTTAAAGGTTGATATCAGAAATTAAAATTTATTTTGACAGTAGAGAACAAGAACAAAAATTAATTAAAGACGACCTAATAATCGAAGATATAAAAAAAAAAAAATAAATAAATAAATAAATAAAAAACCTCATTTGTATTTGTTTGTTATGGTGCGAGTAACTTCATAATTCTAACAACAACAAAAAAATCAACAATGACGTGCGCAGTCGTGCAGATTCCAAGCCTTTACATTCTAATCATAGATGCTATCTAAATAAATCCTAACTAAGTATTAGCAGATCTTATCCAGAAAACCCAAAATCGTAAAAATCACAAAAGCAATAAATCAAATGTTCTTTGATTGATCTGAAAGCTAGGGTTTCGAAAAAAGGAAAAAGAAATTACGTGCTCAACGATGAGGTGGCTGGCGATAACCACGGTGCCGACGATTCCGCCCAAGATCACCATCGGTCCTGTTAGCAGACTCCATTTACGGTAAATCATCTTTCTTCTTTCTCCTTCGTTCTTCTACACCAAAATATCTCTACGTTTTTTGTTTTTTTTTTGAAGTATCTCTGCTTCGTTTCAGTGATTGACTTGACAACAAAAATGCTTTTGACTTCATTTGGGCCTACTAGGTTGGGCTCAAAATTACAGGCCAGCCCGTTTAACACTGCATTTTTTTATTATTATTTTGAAATATTTTATTTTATTTGAACAAGACTATGATCATGTACCCTCACACTTACATATCGAAGTTATGGATTTGAGTCATGTCCCCTCACTCGAACCCTGAATTATTTTAATATTACATAAAAAAAACGATTATGAGCATGTATGTGCTTATCCTCCGTGTTAGCTTGAAAGATTGACCTGCCAACCTAATTATCTATTTATTATTTATAATAAGGTTTATCCACCGTACATGACATGTATTATGTACAATTCATGTATACATGCTGCGTAGTTTTGTGAGAGAGTGTGCTCTTTTAGATCAACCACGACGAGGAATATAGATCGAAAATATGACACTTTCCCTCTAACAAATTTACCTTTTTCAGTAGTCTGGACACCATTCTATGAAGAGCTAATCTTTGATTGACCAAAGGGTGTCGATTGATGGTTTCTAGGTCCCATAGTGCATCTTCTGTGCCAGTTGAAGGGATGAGTTATAATCCAAAGATTACTATCCCCATTGCAGTCCCATTTTCTATGTTATTACCTCTTCTTCAACTTCTATCGTGGTTGTGTGTCGAAGCCGATGGTTAGATTGTAGATTCCACTTTCGAAGTCTTGGGCTAAAATTTGCCTTGCTACCAACTCTTCCACCCTTCGATGACATTGGATACTCCTCTCCATATAGCTCAAACTAAGATTTGCCATGATTTTACGACTTCCGCGCCCTAAGCAGAATTAAGCTCGGTCGTTAACTAAGCCACATAGGTTGAGGCATGAGGGAATGATTTAAAGAATATCGATGCTCGTCTGGTGGCCAAGCTTAAGTCCTCTCTCTCTCTAATGATCATTTCTGACATTGATGTTCGATATCTACTGGTTTGGATAGATTGATTAATTAGTTTAGTTCATGTTTCTTTGTCTTCGGTTGAGGCATGCGTGCCTATTTAGATTAATGTTTTAGAGCATGTGCGACCCTCTCCTCCCGCTTTTCTTTTCCCTCTCTTGTTCTTCATTTTGTTTTTTTATTTATATATGGTTGTCTTAGGGTTTTTTAACGTATAATCGTATATGATGTTTTTCCCCCCGTGTCAGTCCAATCTTACCTAAAAAATAAGCAGCTAAACTCGATAACATAAATGCATTTAACTTCATTTGGGCCTTTTGAGTTGGGCTCAAAACTACGGGCCAAGCCGGTTTAAAAATGCATTTTCAATTTACTTTTTTTTTTAAATACCATATCTTTTATAGTAATGCTAGTCTTTCCAAATTCATTCACAAATGATGTAGTATACTGACATATGAGTTGTCAACATCACATCTCTCACCATATAATCTCATGATAAATAAGATGTTGGCAACTCACATACCATCTCATTTGAGAATAAATTTGATGAAAAATTTAGCAAGTCTAGCATTACACTTTTTTTAAAGTTTTATAAATTATTACGATAGGAGTATAGGACTGCCGTGACCACATCAGACAATACATGAACGATCTAGATATTTATTCATACAACTCGAGATAAAACTACACATATTTACTTAAAAGGAACATGACTATAACATGAATGCTTTTATTTTATTTTATAGTTATTTTTAATTTTTTTGAAATATTAAATTAATTCGGGGTTTTTTGGATTGAATGACTTGAATCCACAAACTCGTGGTGTAAATGTGAGAGATTTTACTACCGGACCAATCTTATATCGTTATGAATGCTTTTAATTATAATAATAAGGACTAATTGCACAAACCTACATTGAGTTTAGGTCTAATCACAGCTAAATGGACAATTTACTCGAAATTACATAAACCTCACCTACCATAAGTTAGACTTCCGTTAAACTTAACCATTGACCAAACTTTTAGGTTTAAATGACTTGAATACTCTCATTTGTATTATTTTATTACCTAAAATAAATAATTAGACAAGTATTATCTAATATATAATAAAAAATTTAAAAATTAATAAAAATGATGACCAATTACTCAAAATTATATGAACCTCCTCTACCATAAGTTGACTTCCGTTAAACTTAACCATTGACCAAACTTTTAGGGTTAAATGACTTGAATGTCTCTATTTATATTATTTTATTACCTAAAATAAATAATTAAACAAGTATTATCTAATATATAATAAAAAATTTAAAATTAATAAAAATGATGACCATTTACTCGAAATTACATAAACCTCCCCTACTATAAGTTGACTTCCGTTAAACTTAACCATTGACCAAAATTTTAGGGTTAAATGACTTGAATGTCCCCATTTGTATTATTTTATTACCTAAAATAAATAATTAAACAAGTATTATCTAATATATAATAAAAATTTTAAAAATTAATAAAAATGATGACCATTTACTCGAAATTACATAAACCTCCCCAACCATAAGTTGACTTCCGTTAAACTTAAACCAAACTTTTAGGGTTAAATGGCTTGAATGCCCCCATTTGTATTATTTTATTACCTAAAATAAATAATTAAACAAGTATTATCTAATATATAATAAAAAAAATAAAAATTAATAAAAATGATGACTATTTACTCACAATTACATAAACCTCCCCTACCATAAGTTGACTTCCGTTAAACTTAACCATTGACCAAACCTTTAGGGTTAAATGACTTGAATGCCCATATTTGTATTATTTGATTACCTAAAATAAATAATTAAACAAGTATTATCTAATATATAATAAAATTTTAAAAATTAATAAAAATGATGACCGTTTACTCGAAATTACATAAACCTCCCCTACCATAAGTTGACTTCCGTTAGACTTAACAATTGACCAAACTTTTAGGGTTAAATGACTTGAATATCCCCATTGGTATTATTTTATTACCTAAAATAAATAATTAATCAAGTATTATCTAATATATAATAAAAAAATTTAAAAACTAATAAAAATGATGACCATTTACTCAAAATTACATAAACCTCCCCTACCATAAGTTGACTTCCGTTAAACTTAACCATTGACCAAACTTTTAGGGTTAAATGACTTGAATGTCCCCATTTGTATTATTTTATCACCTAAAATAAATAATTAAACAAGCATTATCTAATATATGATAAAAAATTTAAAATTTAATAAAAACGATGACCATTTACTCAAAATTACATAAACCTCCCCTACTATAAGTTGACTTCCGTTAAACTTAACCATTGACCAAAATTTTAGGGTTAAATGACTTGAATGCCCCCATTTGTATTATTTTATTATCTAAAATAAATAATTAAACAAGTATTATCTAATATATAATAAAAATTTAAAAAATTAATAAAAATGATGAGGATAATGTTGTTATTTTCTTCGATATTTATCACTCATTTTTCTTTAAAATCCTTCATGGACCTTTTTTTTAATAGGTGATGAATCTCAACAACAAAAAACAACTCAACTGTGAATGATTTTTTTTCTCATTTTTATTGAAAATGGGTGTTGAAACTAGAAAAAATAAAAAATAAAAAGATCGGATGATGATGATTTTCTCTTTAGTTGCAAATGGGTGGTGATAGATGTCGACAAAAAAGAAAAGTTCACCATTGTTTTTCGCTTTTGAAAAATGGGTGATAAATATCGAAGAAACTAAAAACATTATCCTTTATCTTTTTTATTAATTTTTAAATTTCTATTATAAGTTAGATAATATTTGTTTAATTATTTATTTTAGATAATAAAATAATATAAATAGGGGCATTCAAGTGATATAACCCTAAAGTTTGGTTAATTGTTAAGTTTAACGAAAGTCAACGTATGGTAGGGGAAGTTTGTATAATTTTGAGTAACAAGTCCATCTAGTTGTAATTAGGCCTAAAATCATGGGAGGTTTGTGCAATTAGTCATAATAATAGTATACCACTTTGTCAAAAAATAAAAATAATAATAATAGTGTACCAACTAAACCCAACACACCCGTTGACTTAACTATGCATCGTCCATCCAAGAATAAAAATTCATCAGGACCGTCCATCACTTCAATAAAAAACAACTTAAACTTGCTAATTTTAAACTGGAGTCACAACATATCTCACTTGCATCTATCACATCATATCTCTAGCTAGCTAACTAGTTGTCTTTGCATCTATCACAACAATGACAGAGAAACACCACATAGCTATGATGCCGAGTCCAGGGATGGGTCACCTTATCCCACTCATTGTGTTGGCTAAACAACTCGTTCTCCGCCATGGATTTTCAGTTACCTTTATAGTACCCACAGTCTCGCCGGTACCAAAAGCTCTCAAAACCCTTCTCCAAAATCTTCCACAAGGTATGGACTATCTACTTCTTCCTCCTGTTCACTTTGAAGAAGGTGTTAGAAGTGAAAACCAAATTGTCCTCACAATTATTCGCTCTCTTTCTTCAATTCGCAATGTTTTAATGTCATTAGTTACAAAAACTAGATTAACTGCTTTAATTGTAGATCTGTTTGGTATTGATGCTTTAGACATAGCTAAAGAATTCAACATTCCATCTTATATTTACTTTCTCTTCACTGCTATGTCTCTGTCTCTGGTATTTTACATGCCAAAGCTGGATCAGATGGTTTCTTGTGAATTTAGAGACAACCCAGAACCTATTAAAATTCCAGGATTCAGATATCCTGTCCATGGAAAAGATCTGCCAGAGCCGATACAAAACCGAAACAGTGACATCTACAAAAATTTTCTTAAACATCCAGAACGGTACCGTTTAGCTGATGGTTTATTGATAAACACCTTCGTTGATTTGGAACCAGAAGCTATCAAATCCTTGCAAGGCGGGCATGATCATCAACCCGGATTACCACCCATTTACCCGATTGGACCACTCGTCCAAGACGGTTCGAGCGGTGGGGCTGATGGGTCAGAGTGTATAAAATGGTTGGATGATCAGGCAAGAGACTCTGTTTTGTATGTGTCATTTGGCAGTGGTGGCACTCTGTCTCAAGCTCAACTCATTGAATTAGCACTAGGCTTAGAATTGAGTGAGCAAAAATTTATATGGGTTTTGAAAAGTCCAGATGATAAGTCTGCTAGAGCTTCATTTTTTAGTGCTCAAAGTAACAGGGACCCTTTTGGTTTTCTACCAACAGGGTTTTTGGAGAGGACCAAAGAGAGAGGGCTTGTGGTTCCATCTTGGGCGCCGCAAATTGAGATCTTGAGCCACGGGTCTACTGGTGGGTTCTTAACACATTGTGGTTGGAATTCGACACTTGAGAGTATTGTTAATGGGGTACCTTTGATTGCTTGGCCTCTATTTGCCGAGCAAAGGACCAATGCTGTAGTGTTAACTGATGATCTCAAAGTGGCTTTGAGACCAAAAGATGATGAAAATGGCGTTGTGGAAAGAGAAGAGATTGTTAAGGTTGTGAATGGTCTAATTGGTGGTGAAGAAGGGGACGTAATTCGTGACAGAATGAAATTGCTTAAAGAGAGTGCCGCCAAAGCGTTGAGTGAAAATGGAACTTCTACAAAAGCAATCTCGGAATTGGTGGTCAAGTTGAAGAATCAGTAGTACTAAAGCTTATGAATTTTGGGTTCGTTTATTACTTTCTGGTGTATGTTTGTTTCTAAGTTGATTGTATTTTTGATACTTTTCTAACCAGTTTAATAACTGTTTTGAAATACTTGCATTTTTGTCAACAAAAACACATTCCACGATCATCAACGGTTAAGAGTTGCTTCCAATACTTTTTACTGTCCACATTTTGCACACTCTAATCTTTATTTTATTACCATGTTCATATGGCTTCGGTGCATAAATTGGTTTGATATCAATTAAGCCGGAAAGAAATTTAAGAATATCAGTAATAACAAAGAATATAAGTGAAAAATAGAAAAGAAAGAGCAATGATTTGAAACTCAAACAACAAAAACAAATATTTTGAAATAATTACGAAGATACAATATGTTAAAAAGATTAAATTTAGTGAAATAAAATGTATGAGTACCTCTTGATAAATTATTAAGAACGTTTTTATAAACAATATTTTTGTATAATTATAAGTTGCATAAACTGTTAGGTTTTGGCTCGTATTCTCAAGTAAACCCAATGTGAACCAAACGAGACTCAACTGATGTTGGAACTTTCTGGAGACGTGGGATGCGTTTGGAAGTTAGAGTTGGTGTTTGAGGGAGCTTGAAGACCAAAGAAGAACTGAAGAAACGGATTCTGGAAGAAACCACGGCGTGGACCGCGATGCGGACAAGCGCATGGATCGGTGCACAAGGAGCGGTCAATTCCAGTATGTATAGCGCGGTGTAGACCGCGGCGGAGGCAAAGGCACCAACCGCGGTATTCTGAGCGGTGGACTTCAGTGGCTTTTCCGCGGTGTAGGGAGCGGGGTGCACACCGCGACCTAGACCGCGGTAATAGCGGATTTTGCCCAGGTTGCGCAAAAATAGGAAATGTTTTCTTCTGGAAAGTTCTTGTGCTTATTGGAAAAGGAAAAAGAGTTTGTCTTCATGAAGAATAAGAAAGTCTTATGCTTGAAGGAAAAGATTTCTACTTACAAGAAGACTTGTCATTATATAGGAAATAGTATTTATGTGGAACAAGTAATTCTTGTATGTTTAGGAGTAGGATTTCCTTTTATCTTATACTCCCTATATCTAGTATAAATAGACCTTGTAATTAGGTTATTTGGTAATGGAGTCAAAAGAAACACCATGTAACATCAGAGAGTGGAGAGATCCGGGAGAGAGACCCAAGGGAATATCCGGGGAGGGATCTAAGGGAATATCAGTGGATCAAGTTAGAGATCCGTGAGTGATATTCAGGGGAGACCTAGAGGATATTGGGGGTTCTTGGTGAGGATCTTGTGAGCGTTGTGAGAATAGGTTTGGGGTTAAGGTGTGAGAGAGAATCCTGAAGTATATGGTTGTAACAATTTATCATATAGTGGAACTTTCTCTGTCGTCCTGACAGCCCGTGGTTTTTTACCCGATTTGGGTTTTCCACGTATATCTTGTGTTGTGATTGGTTTATTTTCTCTCATCTTATTTTTCTGCTATTAACGTTAATTGATATGAGTTATGGGCGTATATTAGGCATGACGCTTCCGCGATTATCGGTTCAAATCCCTAACATAAACATCATGAGCTATTAAAATTTTTAACATATAATTCTATACATAGCAATATACAAATGTCCATGTGTAAAAACTGGTCTGGGCAAATACAATCCAACATTTGAGAGATTGTCTCTGACTTTTATTAATGGTCATTACATAGCAAAGTCTTACAGGAAATTGACACCTTTTAAGAATAATTGGCCATTTCACCAATGTTACTATTTGTTATTATCTTAGCTTCTATAATTCTATCAGCCATTTGAGTAATAATAAAACAATAAAAATAGTAAATAGCTTACCAAGAGCGCAATTGCCCATTAAATGCTAAGAGTTTGTACCAGCAATATAAAAACCTAAATACCATGAAAAACCATCAAATATGCACAATAGATATAAAAGACAGAAGAATATTTAAAACTAACAAATCAAAAAGAAAAAAAATAAAGTATTTTTGTTGTATATATTTTATACACACATTTTCTTTGTAGTGGAAATTTATAATATAAAATAATAAGCAAACAAACCAATCATAAACTCAATATTGAACTTGATGATATTGAAATTCAAAGTTTATAATATCTTAAATAAACTCATTTTGTTAGTTAAAAAAATTAAAAATTACTAAATGAATGTGGAGGATGTCGGTTCGTTACTTATAACATTTGCATTTGTATAAATTGTAAGGATTTTATTTATTTTTATTTTATAAAGTTTAATCGGAGTGAAGCAGTCAAATTTCGAGGAGGTGGGTATGGAATTTTGAATCCTACTAGTTGTTCATGACTAGTGTCTCTTGATCACATTCTAACTTTATAAAAACCTAATTGATTGGCAATTAAAATGAATAGAAATCAAAAGTAATGAAATGTCATAATTACAATTGTTTAATAAAAAAATTTCGTTCCTAAAGTAAGATAATTTTTTTATAAATCAAAGATAATATTTTTATAAATCAAAACTCGTGCATCATACTGGTTCGCAAACCAGTAATTACATCTTCGCTCAGGAATTTGCAAGATACAAATACCAATGGAAAATTAATGTCATTAGTATATCAACAATGGATTAATTATTTGATGATTGAGCAACAACCAACATATACATATATATATATATATATATATATTTATATAGTATTTCTACTGTCAGTTCGTCCTGACATAAAATTTATCATGATATTGAATGTGAATCATTCATTTATGAAAGAGTTTTGACAAGTGCATATATACCAAGTAAAAGTATGTAAAATGAGTGGCACACACGTAAAAAACTGATAAATCTTTTGTCAGTTCGAACTGACAATAGAAAAATTGTATATATATATATATATATATATATATATATATATATATAAATGTTAATCTAATTAAATATCATTACATCAAGGTATCATCATATCTTCGTCATTATTGCCTGACATGCTAAAAATATGATTGTTAAATCATTCATGAAAGAAAAACTTGGGTACATCCGATTATGGTGTATCTGACCCACTCAATAACTGACACATGTCACTCCAAATTTTATTTTTTTCCATCTCATTTTTTTCTCCTCCTTCTCCATCTCATACCCCACTCTCTTTCATTTCAGACCGCCGCCGATCACCGGCCGTCAGAGCAAGTGATTTGACACCTCCCATACGGAAAGGTGCAAAATGTGACGAGCTTCCGATCTCTAAAAAGGTTCGTTGCCAGACGAAATCGTTTTGGTGGTCAAACTGTAGTCCGAAGTTTGAAAAAACTACCGCCACCGACATCATAATCGGTGAGTTGACTGACAAAACCACCGGGAAACATTGTTCGGGTGCTAACCGTCGTAACCTAAGTGTCCATTTTGGGATTAGGGCTGTGTGAAGAGAGAAACAAATCGAAACCCGAACCGTCGCCGAACCTTCGTCATCAGATCTGCATTGATCAGTCAAGAATTCGATGAAACCGATCACGCCAACGAATTCAGCGTCGTCCGATCTTCTAAATCCAACTATCGTCGGAGTCAAACGGTGCCGGAGAAAGATCGCTGGTGACCGATCCAGACTGAGCGTGAGAAAATGGAGAGAGAGAGTCTGAAAGACATTGAAGAAGGAGAGAGAAAATGAGGTGTAGGAAACAAAAATTAAAATGACATGTGTAACACAATGAATGGATTCGATGCACCACAATCAGATTCCAGTGCTGTGTACCAGATGCACCCAAGTTTTTCTCCATTCATGCATATACAATAGTAGTTGTAGTTATGCTTGAACATGTATAATTTATATATTATCAAAGAGGTACAACAAGTTTCTTGGAACTGGTCACGGAAATAATTGTTTAGTTAGATAATTTGATCATGAATATTGTTGGGGTCGAAAATGTGCCATCGAATACTATATGTGAACGATTCTACCGTTGCTCTTATTATAGGTATAGAAATCTCTTTGTATGAGTGTAAATTGGTGTAGGCTTGATTATCGTGTGGTTCGTTTTAGTTAGGTCAGGTAAAAATAGAAAGGTTACCCTCTAATCAGGGGAACTTTGATGTTATTTGGTCAGAAGGGTCTTTAGGTAATATTATTATATTGTTTCTGGTTTGATGCAATTATGTATATAATTAAGGGAATTTATTCCAATTTTCCATGACAAAAAAATGGATGGTGTTAGGATTTGGACCAAAATTAAAAGAAAAGGTGAGTTCAGGGGGTTTAGTGGCGAAAAAGAAACGTATGGGGGCAGAGTGCAAATTCATGAACAGTTCAAGGGGTATCTCTGCCAATAAGCCTTTTAATTATTATTTTGAAATATTTTATTTTATTTGAACAAGACTATGACCATGGACCCTCACACTTACCTCACACTTACGTATCGAGGTTATGGATTCGAGTTGTGTCCTATCACCCTCACCCCGAATTATTTTAATATTACAAAGGAAAAAAAAAAATTATGAGCATGTATGTGCTTATCCTTCATGTTAGCTTGAAAGATTGACTCACTAACCTAATTCTCTATTTATTATTTATAAAAGGATTTGGCCGCCATACATAACATGTATTATGTATAATTCATGTATAAATGTTGGGAAGTTTTGTGAGAGAGTGTTTTTTTTTTAGATCTACCACGACAAGTAATATAGATCGAAAAGATGACACTGTCCATCTCACAATTTTACCCTTTCAGAAGTCTAGACATCATTTCCATTAAGAGCTAATATCTTTGATTGACTAAAGGTTTTCGATTGATAGTTCTAGGTCCCATAGTGCCTCTTCTGTGCCGGTTGTAGGGACGAGTTTTATTCCTGAGATTACTGTCACCATTGTAGCCCTTTTTGCTCTGCTATTGCCTCTTCTTCAACTTCTGTCGTGGTTATGTCCGAACCCATGGTCATATTGCAGATTCAACTTTCCAAGTCTTGGGCTAGACTTCTCCTTGCTGCCAACTCTTCCACCATTCGGTGAGATTGGATATTCCTCTCTTTATAACTCAGAATAAGATTCACCCTTGATTCTGCGACTTCTGCTGCCCAAAGCAGAATTAAGGCTGGTCACTAACTAGGCCATATAGGTTGAGGCATGAGGGAATGATTTAGAGAATATTGATGCTCGTCGGGTGGCTAAGCTTAAGTCTTCTCTCTCTCTCTCTCTCTCTCTCTCTCTCTCTCTCTCTCTCTCTCTCTCTTTTTCTTAATGATCATTTCCAACGGTGATATTCGATATCTACTGGTTTGTATAGATTGGTTAATTAGTTTAGTTCTTGTTTATTTGCCTTCGGTTGAGGCTTACGTGCCTATTTAGATTAATGTTTTAGGGTATGCACAACCCTCTGCTTTCGCTTTTCTTTTCCCTCTCTTGTTCTTCCTTTTTTTTTTGTTATCTATATATATATATATTTGGTTTTGTCTGACAGTTTTTTAACATATGATCGTATGCGATGCTTTTTCCTTCTAGGTCAGTGCGATTTTATCTAAAAAATAAGTAGCTAAACCCGACAATATAAATGCATTTAATTTCATTTGGGCCTTCTGAGTTGGGCTTAAAACTACGGGCAAGGCCCGTTTAATAGTGAATTTTCAATATTTTTTTAAATACCATATCTTTTTTTATAATAATACTAGTCTTTCAAATTCATTCACAAATGATGTAGATACTGATATATGAGTTGTCATCATCACATCTCTCAGCACATAATCTCATAACATAATCATATGATTCATAAGATGTTGACAACTCACATACCACCTCATTTGGGAATAAATTTGATAAAAAATTTGAAAACACTTTTTGAAAGCATTATAAATTATTACGATATAAGAATATGACTGTTGTGACCACATCAGATAATACATGAACGGTCTAAATATTTATTCCTACGACTCGAGATAAAACTACACATATCTTGTAAAAAATGAACATGATTATAACATGAATGCTTTTATTTTTTATTTTATTTTTGAAATATTACATTAATTTGAGATTTTTTTTTTTGAGACTCGAATCTACAACCTCATGGTTCTAGCATGAGGAGTTACTATCGGATCAATCTCATATAGTTATAAACGCTTTTAATTATAATAATATGGGTAGTGTTAACAATAATAATAATAATAATAATAATAATAGGGTAAATCGTATTTTAGTCCCCATAGTTTCTTTTAATCTGTGTTTAGTACATGATTTTTTGATATTGTAATTTTTAGTCCTTCTGTGCCAGAATCCATCAAAAGGACAGATTCTGTCATGTCAGATGTGTAAAATGACCTTTATACCCCTGATGTTTGTTGATGCCAATGAAAAGACCATTTCACCCTTAATAGGAAAATAGCAATTTCTTAATAAAAAAACAAAAAAATGAAATAATTATAAATAATAGGAATTTTTTTTACATCAGCAGAAAATTAATCAAAATATTAAATAATTAGATTAAATAATTAATCAACAAAACAAACTTTTTTTTTGACAGATCTGTGCATCCGCTTGTCCAATCAATACAAGATTTTCCTTGTCCAATTTATATTAGCTATCAATATAAAATTTTTTTAAAAAAAATAAAACCTTTTTTTAAAATTTTTTTGACAGATTTGTGCATCTTCTTCTTCAATTTACTTCCCAACTTTTTTTTTTCTTTCCTAATCATCATCATCATCAATTTAAAGAACACAAATTTAAAAACGCATTAATTTAAAGAACAAAAACAATAAATAAAAATTATTTTTAGGCAAATCTGGATATCATCTTCTTCAATTTTCTTCTCACTCGAGAACTGTTTTTTTTTTTTTTTGGAAAACTCAGATCACCATTATTGCCTAAATATAACCTAAATAAATAAAAAAATGAACCATCGTTCAAACACCATCCAATCAATAACCTAAAGCGTCTCAATTTTTTTCCAGAATTCAAGTGAAGTTTTGCAATCAGTTACCTCACATATCAAGCTTTCACTTATTGTAGAAATTAACCAACACAAGAGAAGTTGATCGAACCTACGCCAGCTCAGATAATCACCATTGATGACTGTCTCTTTTTCTTAACTTTCAGCTGAGACAACCTCCACAAATTTTTCTGGACGAGATTTAACTCCATTAAAATAATCTTCGAGATCTATTGCTCTGATTGCTGCTAACACTTGAGCTCTCATGTAAATATAGTTGTCTCAATTTAACTTCACTAGTAGAATGGATTTGAGAAACTCGGCTATCGACGAAAAATCCATCGACACCGGAGAAGAAGACGAAGACTGAGTTGTTCGTTGAGACAGTTGACTGGAGGCTGTGGCCATTGTTGCTAATCGACCTGCTCTGATTCCATGAAAAACCTGTAACATAGGTGTTTGATGAAATAACCGAGATGTTTGAAGAAAGCTTGAAAGCTCAAGCTTCTCTGTTACAGAAAAAACTTTACTTCAACAATGAAGGTAAAAATCCACCTCCAAATCCACACCGCCACCACATCCAAACCCACACCACCAAACCGAGACCACACCTGATTCACAAACAAACACCAAACCACCATCTTTCTCAAACACAAAACCCCCAAGATTAGGTTTCGATTTGGTTTTGGTTTCAGGTTTTGGTGGTTTCAATGGCGGTTTCGATAGGGGTTTCTAGACGGTTTTGGGTGGGGTTTGGTGGCGACTTCAGGGCAGCTAACAACGACAACAACAAAGCCGCCGCCGATTCCTCCGCCTATTCCGTCTCCGCCTTCCGCCCTCTTACGACGGAGCACATCTGATCCTTGGAAGCACCGCTCCGTGAAGCTCATCTCAGATGAAGCCATTCCATATAATCTCCATCTCAGATGAAGCACATCTGGTCCATCTGATGCGTGACTGGAACAAGGTTTTTTTTTTTGAAATTTATTGAAGGAGAAATATGATTATTAGATGAGATTTGTGGATAGGATTGATTTGTGTTCTTTTTTTAGAATTGATTAGTTTTTTTCTTTATTGGAATAAATTGGATCCCATCAATATTTTTTCATTTGTTGTTTTAATTTTCAATAAATGATGGGGTTAATAATAATAATAATTATTTAATTTAATAATCTTTATTTGTTTTTTTTAAAATTAATTTGTAAATTACTATTATACCCTTTGGTTATATAAGATTTTAGAACATCTGATGTTATTTTACCTTTTTACCCTCGTTGACTCTCGTTGACTTGACGGAACCCGAACAGAATTGGACGGTAGGGACTGTAATACATATTATCAAAGAAAGGATGGACTAAAAAATACAATATCAAAAAACTGTAAACTAAACACAGATTAGAGAAAACTACAGAGACTAAAATATGATTTTTCCATAATAGTATACTAACTAAACCAAACACACCCGTTGACTTAACTACTCATTATCCATCCAAGAATAAAAATTCATCAGGACCGTCTATCACTTCAATTAAAACAACTTAAATTTGCAAATTATAAACTAGTAATAATAAATAGGGTAATAATCATTTTGGCCCCTGTAGTTTGCCCTATTTTTCACTTTTTCTCCTCTAGTTTTAACATTCTCCACTTTCTCCCCTCCTATGTATAAATGTAACCCAATCTCAACATATAAATAATAAATATAGGTATATAAAGGGGAAAATGAAGAATGTTGAAACTAGAGAGAAAAAGTGAAGAATAGGGCAAACTACATAAAGGAATGATTATTTCCCTAATAAATAATACACAGTAATAATTGGTTCACTCAAATCATATCCCAATTTGTGTCTAACCAATCAAATCGGAAGATACGGGTTTCTTCTCTTATTCGTTTGATCTAAGCTCTAGCTAGCTAAACTGGTTCGTCTTTGCATCTATCACAACAATGACAGAGAAACACCGCATAGCTCTGATACCGAGTCCAGGGATGGGTCACCTTATCCCACTCGTTGAGTTGGCCAAACAACTCGTTCTCCGCCATGAATTTTCAGTCACCTTTATAGTACCCACAGTCTCGCCGGTACCAAAAGCTCTCAAAACCCTTCTCCAAAATCTTCCACAAGGTATGGACTATCTACTTCTTCCTCCTGTTCACTTTGATGAGGACGTTAGAAGTGGAAACCAAATTGTCCTCACAATTATTCGCTCTCTTTCTTCAATTCGCGGTGTTTTAATGTCATTAGTTACAAAAACTAGATTAACTGCTTTAATTGTTGATCTGTTTGGTATTGATGTTTTTGACATAGCTAAAGAATTCAACATTCCATCTTATATTTACTTTCTCTCCACTGCTATGTCTCTGTCACTGTTATTATACTTACCAAAGCTGGATCAGATGGTTTCTTGTGAATTTAGAGACAACCAAGAACCTATTAAAATTCCAGGATTCAGATATCCTTTCCATGGAAAAGATCTACCAGAGCCGATGCAAAATCGAAACAGCGACATCTACAAAGTGTTTCTCAAATATCCAGAACGGTGCCGTTTAGCTGATGGTTTATTGATAAACACCTTCGTTGATTTGGAACCAGAAGCTATCAAATCCTTGCAAGGCGGGCATGATCATCAACCCGGATTACCACCCATTTACCCGATTGGACCACTCGTCCAAGACGGTTCGAGCGGTGGGGCTGATGGGTCGGAGTGTATAAAATGGTTGGATGATCAGGCAAGAGACTCTGTTTTGTATGTGTCATTTGGCAGTGGTGGCACTCTGTCTCAAGCTCAACTCATTGAATTAGCACTAGGCTTAGAATTGAGTGAGCAAAAATTTATATGGGTTTTGAAAAGTCCAGATGATAAGTCTGCTAGAGCTTCATTTTTTAGTGCTCAAAGTAACAGGGACCCTTTTGGTTTTCTACCAACAGGGTTTTTGGAGAGGACCAAAGAGAGAGGGCTTGTGGTTCCATCTTGGGCGCCGCAGATTGAGATCTTGAGCCACGGGTCTACTGGTGGGTTCTTAACACATTGTGGTTGGAATTCGACACTTGAGAGTATTGTTAATGGGGTACCTTTGATTGCTTGGCCTCTATTTGCCGAGCAAAGGACCAATGCTGTAGTGTTAACTGATGATCTCAAAGTGGCTTTGAGACCAAAAGATGATGAAAATGGCGTTGTGGAAAGAGAAGAGATTGTTAAGGTTGTGAAGGGTCTAATGGGTGGTGAAGAAGGGGACGTAATTCGTGACAGAATGAAATTGCTTAAAGAGAGTGCCGCCAAGGCGTTGAGTGAAAATGGAACTTCTACAAAAGCAATCTCAGAATTGGTGGTCAAGTTGAAGAATCAGTGGTAATATAGCTTATATATGAATTCTGGATCGTTTATTACTTTCTAGTTTATGTTTGTTTCTAAGGGGCCGTTTGGTATGTGGTAATCAAAATAATGTGATTTCTGGGAAAGTGAAACCTAGTAATGTGATTTCTGAGAAAGTTGTATATATGTGTTTGGTTGGGTATGGAAATATTATGTCGGATTTATGGAAATATTAAGTAATAGTGTTTGGTTGTCCATGGGAATTTGATTTTTTTATTTATTAAAAAATAAAAAATAAAAATAAAAATCGAAGTCCTTAAAAAAAAAAACCACCTATTTATCTGTCATCTTTGATCTCTTTCCAGAAAAAAAACTCAAACCCACCTATTGTCGCTGTCGTCGTCGTCCTTGCCTCCTCCTCATCCTCGTCATCCTCATCGTCGTCGTCGTCGTCGTCTCCTCTAGCTGGGATCCTCCTCATCGTCGCCTCCAGCCTGGATCTTTGTCGTTGTCGCCTCCATCCGGCCGGGATCTTCATCGTTGTCGCCTCCGTCCGGCCGGGATCTTCATCGTCGACATCATCAAAGCTTCTTCTCCTCGTCGTCATCATCATCGAACAAGTCCATCGGCCGGTATTGTAGATGTTAATTTGGGGATTTTTGATGAAGAAAGTGTAAGAAAAGAAAATTGGGATTTTTTTATGTTAATTTTCAGAAGCATATTGAAGAACTAAGAAGAAGAAAATAAAATAAAAATATTTTTTTTTAATGAGGGTGGGTCCCACTATGGGAATCAGATGGAGGGTAATCTGAAACCCACCTATTGAGATGGGAATCACATTACCCCCTGGGAGGGTAATGTGATTCCCATGGGATTCACTTTCCTGGAAAATAAAAAACCCAAACCTTCTACCAAACATGAGAATGCTATGAGATTCTCATTCCCATGTAAAGATGACGGTATACCAAACGGCCCCTAAGTTTATTGTATTTTAATACTGGGCACTACTAGTCTCTCTAAAGAGATATCATGTGTTCATATATATTGACTCAACAAAATTATGCCAATCATAATATCACTTGTAGTACTGGGACCACTCGAAAGATATGTGTGAGATTGCAGTCACATGAAAATAAGGGCTCAAAAAATAAATAGCACTTTTTGGAGGTGGTATTTCAACAATGTCACTGTTTTAATAACTTATGTTTAAAAGGCACCTATTATGGTGAACGGACAAAAATACCCCCAATTGTTGTTCCACATCAGCTTTCTTTCATTCAGTTTACAGTGACAAAGTTGTGAAGTAGAGAGAGAAAGTCCGGTTGAAACTCAGGCAATCACTTTAACGGTGACGGAGTGGCGCTATGCAGACGCATTCGGGGGTCGAGCTCCCCGCCGAGCTCGCGGTGGTCGGAGCTTTTATGAAAAAGCTCGGGCCGAGCAATTCATGAAAAATCTCGGACAGTTCATGAAAAAGCTCGGATAAAAAAGCTCGGAGCTTTCATGAAAAAGCTCGGAAAAAGCTCGGAGCCTTATGCAAAAAGCTCGGGCAGATCAATTCATGAAAAATCTCGGGCAGTTCATGAAAACGCTCGGATGAAAAAGCTCGGAGCTTTTATGAAAAAGCTCGGAAAAAGCTATTTTACAAAGTCCCGAGCTATTTTACAAAGTCCCGAGCTTTTTTATAAAGTCCCGAGCTTTTTTACAAAAGTCCCGAGCGTTTTTACAAAGTCCCGAGCTTGTTTTCTAAAGGCTCGAGCTATTTTACAAAAGTCCCGAGCGTTTTTACAAAGTCCCGAGCTTGTTTTCTAAAGGCTCGAGCCTTTTGTCCAAAGGCTCGAGCTTTTTGAAACAGTGTCCGAGCTTTTTCAAACAGGCTCCGAGCTTTTTGAAACAGTGTCTGAGCTTTTTCAAACAGGCTCCGAGCACTTTCAAAGGCTCCGAGCTTTTTCAAAAAGGCTCCGAGCTTTTTCAAAAAGGCTCCGAGCTTTTTATTAACAGCATCGGAGATTCAAATTTCACAGATTCAATATTGACAAAACCAGTTTCATGTTTACAAAAGGAATGTTTTTTAAAAATGAAGGATACAAAACAGTATTTCAGACAAACATATTACCTTGTTGTGCTTACTGAAGAACGTTGAGTAGTTTTGAAATTTATTGTAGAGAGAGAAAGAGAGGAGTTCCTGCCTTCAGTGTTTCAAGTGTGGAGATGGAAGTACAGAGACAATTAAAAATTGATTATTTAAGGGCAATTTTGGTAGTTCACCAAAATAGGTGCCTTTTAAACATAAGTTATTAAACCGGTGACGTTGGTGCAACAGCGAGACAAAAAAGGTGACATTTCTCACCATTTCCCCTGAAAATAATAGCAATAATAATAATAATAATGCTGGTTTTCGACACCGTCCCCATCTCTCCTGCACCATTTATTAATGGCGTATCAAACCAATGGTTCTGCATCATTGAAAGGATTTTTATAAACTTCCATTTCTGCAAACGAAGAAGCTTAAAAGGATATGTGTGTGATTGCAGACTTGCAGTCACATGAAAATAATAGCAATAATAATAATAATGCTGGTTTTTGACACCGCCCCCATCTCTCCTGCACCATTTATTAATGGCGTATCAACCCAATGGTTCTGCATCATTGAAAGAATTTTTATAAACTTCCATTTCTGCAAACGAAGAAGCTTAATTCCCTTCCTTTAAGAAACGAAGAAGTCGACCATCATTTCAGAGACCCAATTAGCTTCTCTAAACATGGCACACAGAAAACACCAGATAGCTATTATGCCTAGTCCGGGGATGGGTCACCTCATCCCACTCATTGAGTTAGCTAAACAACTCGTTCTCCTCCATGAATTTTCAGTCACCTTTATACTACCCACCGTTAGGTTTTGGCTCGTATTCTCAAGTGAACCTAATGTGAACCAAACGAGATTCAACTGATGTTCGAACTTCCTAGGAGACGTGGGATACGTTTGGAGGTTAGAGTTGGTGTTTGAGGGAGCTTGAAGACTGAAGAATAACTGAAGAAACGGATTCTGGAAGAAACTGCGGCATGGACCGCGATGCGGACAAGCGCATGGATCGCGACACAGGGAGCGGTCAATTCCAGTATGTATAGCGCAGTGTAGACCGCGGCGGAGGCAAATGCACCAACCACAGTATTCTGAGCGGTGGACTTCAGTGGCTTCTCCGCGGTGTAGGGAGCGGGGTGCACACTGCGACCTAGACCGCGGTAATGGCGTATTTTGCTGAGATCATGAATGTTGCGCGAAAAAAGGAAAGGTTTTCTTCTAGAAAGTTCTTGTACTTATCGGAAAAGGAAAAAGAGTTTGTCTTCTTAAAGAATAGGAAAGTCTTATGCTTGAAGGAAAAGATTTCTACTTACAAGAAGACTTGTCATAAATAGGAAATAGTATTTATGTGGAACAAGTAATTCTTGTATATTTATGAGTAGGATTTCATTTTATCTTAAACTCCATATAGCTAGTATAAATAGATCTTGTAATTAGGTTATTTTGTGTGGAGTCAAGAAACACCATGTAACATCAGAGTGGTAAGATCTGGGTGAGATCCAAGGGAATATCAGTTGATCAAGTATGAGATCCGTGGGTGACTCATCAAGTGGTCTTACACGGAAAGTTACAATAAACAACACTTTGACTAGTTTGAATATGAGATTTGGACACTTTTCCGACATCAGAAAATTGCATACGACGACATTTTGGAAAGCTCTGGATGTCTTCTTTTTAACCTTATGTTGTTTGCCTAAGTAAAAATCAGATGAATGAGTTATGACCAAAACAATGCTGCTGACTCGGACTTTTCCAGAAACCGTTTAACGCTGACTTTTTCAATCAAAACGAGCACCTTAGAAGACTTCAAAAATTCTGAAAATACTTGTGGATAAACTTCAAGATGTTAGCTTCAATCTCCAATTGAAATCACATCAAACTCTATTTTGTAGAGTATTTGGTGAATTTCTACATCTCATCACTCAGAAGCTGAAAAAAAAAAACATAATAAAAAAAATCAGCATCTTTAGTCCAAATTAATTCACAAAAATAAGCAAAACAATGATATCAAATGTTGTGATATACTGATATTGTCCAGTGCTTGGTTGGTTTCTCTTCTCAAGGTGTATTGCTAGGTTAGTTTAGCTCCTAGGAGAGACAATATGGCTGCTCATAGTCTTGCCAAGCTTGGTTTGGCTGGTGTTGTTGATGGTTTCCGGATGGAGGAGGTTCCACCTAGTGTGGTTCCAATTGGGTTGGGCGATTATCCAAGCCAGCTGTAATCCCTATTGGAATTAATGAATTTCTTCTTTAAAAAAAGTTGTGAGATTGTGAACATATCAAATTATTATCCATCCAGACACAAAAGCACATGGTCAGATCTTAAATTTTTTATTTTTTTTCTAGCTGGTCCTTAAAATTTATAGCATATTAATCTATTTATTACATGGTCTTGATCTTGATTCTTGGGTCTTACACAGCCCTATGTGTCTTTTTTTAATGGCAAAAGTTTATTCATAAAAAGGCCAAGAAGGCTGAGAAGAACAACAAGCACACAGACTGACAGACCAAGAAAACCAAAACAAGCCACAAAACCCATAAACGTAACAAGAAGCCAACACAATACCACACCCACCCACTAATGTACTATCAAGAAATACAAAAAACCGTACAAGCCACAAAAAAAAGAAAAATATTGCAGCTGCGACGAGATCAAATCACCAAAAAACCCACAACATTAGTAAAACAAAACCCCTGAAAATTAGGACCCAGAAGGACTTGTGTTTTTGAACCAAATTTCTCACCAAATCATGAAACCTAGTATCATTCTCATTCTTCCTTCATTTGATTATCTCAAGCAGCCCCTTTTTCTTCCCATTGAAATCAAAGCCTAAGGCCATACCTTTCTCCAAAATCTTCACAATTTCTTCCTGAAGACTCCACCCCACCTTGTTCTTAACCTCTCGAATTTGATGTTGAATTTTCAGCCCTATGCGTCTTGTTGATATAAAATAAATAATCAATCTCAAGTCTTACATAAACCTAAACCACCACCACCAATATCATATCAGAATTATACCAGTTGAGTAGCTTACACCATGGATCAAATTCAAAAGCCCCAGATAGTGATAGTACCGAGTCCAGGGATGGGTCACCTGATTCCACTCGTTGAGTTTGCCAACAAACTCGTTCTCGGCCATGAATTCTCACTCTCAATTACTTTCATAATCAGCACCACCGGATCAGTCCTCTCCAAAGCACAAAAATCAGCCCTCGAAATCCTTCCACAAGGCATAACCTACACTTTCCTGCCACCAGTTTCCTTCCAAGACTTGCCCAAAGACACCAGAATCCAAACAAAACTTTCCCTCACAGTCACTCGCTCACTTCCTTCAATTCGTGACTCAATCAAGTCATTGGTTGCAAGTTCTAGGGTTCTTGCTTTGGTTACTGATCATTTTGGCACGGATGCTTTTGATGTCGCAAAGGAATTCAATATTCCTCCGTATCTGTTTTTCACATCATCAGCCTTGCAATTGTCGTTTTTGTTTGACTTACCAAAGCTGGATCTGAGATTCGCTTGCGAGTACAGAGATATGCCTGAACCTGTTAACATACCAGGCTTTAGCGTTCCGGTTCATTCTTCAGATTTGCCTGAACCGATTCAAGACCGGAAAAACGATGCATATAAATGGTTTCTTCACAATGCAAAACGGTTTGTTCTAGCTGATGGTATTATAGTGAACAGCTTCGTGGACTTGTCTTCAGGAGTTGTCGAAGCTTTACAAGAGAAAGGAACAGGTAAGCCACCGGTGTACCCAATTGGACCAATTACAAGAATCAGTTCTAGTAGTGGAGCTGGTCGGTCTGAATCAGATTGTCTGAAATGGTTAGATAATCATCCATGTGGGTCTGTCTTTTTTGTTTCATTTGGTAGTGGTGGAACTCTCTCTTATGATCAGTTCAGTGAATTGGCTTTAGGATTGGAAATGTCTGAACAAAGATTCTTGTGGGTTGTGAAAAGTCCAGATGATAAATCTGCTAGTGGATCATATTTTAGCATCCAGAGCAACAGAGACCCTTTTGATTTCTTGCCAAAAGGGTTTGTTGACAGGACCAAGAGTCGAGGTCTAGTGGTGCCATCTTGGGCACCACAAGTTGAGATTCTCAGGCATGGTTCGACTGGTGGTTTCTTGAGTCATTGTGGTTGGAATTCAATTCTTGAAAGCGTAGTTCATGGTGTGCCTTTGATTGCTTGGCCTTTATTTGCAGAACAAAAGTTGAATGCGGTGATGTTAACAGAGGATTTGAAAGTGGCACTAAGACCAAAAGCCAATGAAGATGGTTTGGTGAGAAGGGAAGAGATTGCAAAGGTTTTGAAATGTCTATTCGAAGGTGAAGAAGGAGTGGAGATTCGTGAAAGAATGAAGAGGCTAAAGGAGGCTGCGGCCATGGCAGTGAGTGAAGTGGGATCTTCCACTCACTCACTCTCTGAGTTGGTGCTCAAGTGGAAGAGTCAAGTGTAACTTTTTTAATTTGGACTCGTTCTCTGTTGGTTGATGTATATGGCTTTCAAGTGGATTCAATAATGTGCATCAGTATTCTATCAATTTTTTATTTATTTATTTATTTATCTATCTATCTATCTAGAATTTGGTCAATAATATTGATTATTGACAAATGACAATCGGATACATGGCCTGGTCTCGTATATCGATAACCCTTATTGGGTCAGCCCATAACTAGGTTCTAGAGTCCTGGCTTATAAAAAACTGCACACCGGTGAGTTCTTCAAAAAAGTAGAGACATTTATGCCTTAAAAAAATTGTTTGTATATCCTAGTAAAAACTTAAAAAATATTATATTTTGTAAATACATTCCACGTATTACTAAATATATCATTTCTCTTATTTTTTGAATAAATATTTTTAAATTATAAGTTATAAGATAATTAAAATGAAAAATTTTGAGAAAAAAAATAGTATGGAGGACACCTCCTCCAGAAACGAAAAACTTCATTCTCCATATTCAAGATGGTGGAGGCGACCTTCCCAAAAACAAAAAAGTATGGACGCGGCGGTTTTTTTTTTTCTTAGACTTTTCTTTTTAACTTTTTATTTTAGTTTTTTAATTAAATTCAAAGATTTTTTTTATAACATTTACTTTTTTTGAGAAAAAAATATAACAGTAACTTAACATTTATAGTTTTGAAATAATCAAAATTTAAATTTAAATTAATTAATAAATAATATTTTAATCAAAAGATGTTTTTGTTTTTATATTAGTGTGAATAATTATAATATTTGTTAAATATTCAAAATACTACATATTTTATTAATATGATATATGAGATATATCTATATTTATCGTTTTAATAAATTTGTTTAAGGATAATATTGGAATTTAAAAAATATATTGATTTGGGATACACATACGATTTTAGAGCATCTCCAATGCTAATGTGGGTTGTGAAAAAATTATATGCCACATAGGATGGACATTCACTTTGTTAAAAATATTCATCTACAATGCAACCTCTCCAGTACAACTCCAAGGTGAGGTGATAATTTCTTTTTAGAGGCTGTTAACATGATTCTCTGATTTTAGAGGGTCTGTTGGACAGTCATCTTGTTGGGCCAATGAGCAACCACTCTTCTCTTTTATTCTATTTTATTCAACAATTGTAAAGTACATTCAAATAGACTAATAATAAATTGACATGTCATTAAAAACATGTATTTTACAAGTCAAGCATTGGAGACCACTTTTTCATTTGGATGTCTATCAAGTTTAGCTACATGCCACATATGAAGTAATTGGCTTGACAATGTTGACATATCACCATTTTTTCAAATGCAATCCACATTATCATTGAAGATACTCTTAGATGACCACAAATATGGTCACTTCAACATATATTAGCATGAAGTATGTCACATAATTACTCACTCAATGAATGTGAGAAACATGAAGTTGTATCCGATCCACCAAAGAGAGACAATTATGTAATCCATTAATTCAATCCAGAAATGAAATCAACATCTAGTATTATATTGTATAAAGATCGACAATTGAGATTGAACTACACATCAATTCTTAATTGAATGTTGTATACTTTGGCGGTAGGATTCGAGTCCTAAATGACTCCTAAAAAAATAATGCAAAGAAAGTTGAAAATGTAGGTCCAAAATCAAGCGGAGCCCATGTATACTTTTCTTTCAATCATAGCATCTAACGTTTTATGTGATTATGTCCTGACGATGCATGTATGATATATATGTGACGATATATATATATATTTTTTAAATATTATAAATTTATATAAATTGAGGTTATTAGAAAAAGAGAAGATTCAAACCCGTAAATTCATGATATAGGTATATGATATGGTGATTTTTTCTATGTATCCATTTTGGTTCTATTGAAAGTAACGTTAAAACATTGTAAATGACAATAAGTATAGCCTAACAGTCATTATATGATATGACCATTAAAGATAATTTTTTTTAACTGATGACCATTTAAGATAATGTTAATTATTTATAAATTAATTACATTGAAAAGGCATGGAAACGTATATTCTGTGTCTACTTAAATTTCGACAGCATATAATTACATATTCCCTCATTAATCTGCAAGATACAAATTCCGATGGTAAATTAAATGTCATTATTATATCAACAATGGATTAATTATTTGATGATTGAACAATGAGCAACAACCAACATATATATAACTCTGTTAATCCAATTAAATATTATTACATCATGTTATCATCATATCTTCGTCATTGTTGTCTGACACGATATAAATATGATTGTTGAATCATTCATGCATATACACAACTTGCTTCAACATATGTAATTTATATATTATCAAAGACGACAAAGAGTACAACAAGTTTCTTGAGAGTTGAGACCGGTCCACGTAAATAATTGTTTTATTAAATAATTTGCTCATGAACATTATACGTTTGTTACGTATTGTTTTCAAAATCGAATTAACAACCATACAAAATGTTATATATAGCTAGCAAAAGAGAAAAAAAAAAAGAGCTCAAATATTCGAATTAGAATGTTTAGACAATTTAATTCATATGTCATGTGTCAAGTAAAATAAATTATTATTTAATATGTATTTTTATCAAGTAATATCTCACGAATTAATATACGAATGAGATATGAGTCGAGATTAAACGTTTTATGTGAGATTGATGCAATGTTTAAGAGGTGGGTACATATTCATATTTATGTCTTTTGTTTCGAGGATTTTATATATGTTCTATGTGTTGAGCTTTAGCGATGTGTGGCATGCATCTTCTGACAAAATTATATTGTTTTTCTCTTAAAACAAGTTTCTTGAGACCAGGTCCACGGAAATTATTGTTTAATTAAATAAATTGTGATGCAGAGGAAAATTCAACGTAAATAACAATCGATAGGCAAAACAGGTAGCCGAATCGGATTCATTGATTCACGCACGACCGAAAGCGAACCATACTATTAATCTGTTGATCCGTGTATAGATACAAGAATAATATGTTTCAAATTCGTTGACCCTAGTAAAGATATCAAAAATGGATTTAAAAAAAAACGCGCTCTCAAATTTTTATTAATCATCAAAAACTGAAATCCAATATAAAAGAAACCTAAAGTAACTAGTAAAACAATAAAATTATCAATTTTTTAAAACAATTTAGATAACAATAAAAACTAAAAATACTAAAATCCTCACAATTAATATACGAATTGGGATATGAGTCAAGATTAAACGTATATATAAAACGGTGAGATTGATGCAGTTATTAAGAATAAGCGGTGGGTACATATTCATATTGATGTCTTTTGTTTCAAGAAGAGGATTTTATATATGTTTTATGTGTTGAGTTTTGGCGATGTGTGGCACGCATTTTCTGACAAAATTATCTTCTTTTTTTCTTGGAATCATGAAAACATTATTAATATGACAAGTGGAGCTGAGTTTGGAAGGCCAAAACGATATATACATGACGCAGCATTAGAGTTTGGACAAATAATAAAAGGAGGAGCCTTGTGAGGGAGAAAACAAGAAAATTGTAGATTTATATGACTATATAAGTATTTGAACAAATTACATTCAAAAAAATAAAATTGAACCATTAATATTTAATACTACAAGATGGTGTCTTCTTATGGATATACGTTTGATTTCTGATAAAATCAAACAGCAAACTGAAATCCAACAAGGCAACAACTGCTTAATTACAAACAATCGTATTCTGTAACAGGAGTACAGGACAGATAAAAATCTCCATGATAATATTTTGACAAATCTACAATTATATTAATTTTGGAGGAAAAAGAAAAAGAAAACTTTTCAAGAAAATAAAATATATTATAATTTTAATACTGTACAAAGATTAAGGGATTGTTTATTTTTTCCACTTAGAGTATCATTAATGGTATCCTTAAAAGTATGAGAGTAATCAAAATTTGATTATGTATGGTGCTATTGACACACCCACTGCTGAACTATTTATACCATATTTTTTAAAATTATTTAGTATTCTTTCGTTTCCTTTATCAAATTACTTAAAAGAAATACAATTTTTATTAAAAAAAATACTGTACAAATAAAACTAATAAAACCTCACTTTTCTTTCAGATATCGATCTCATGTTTTCCATGTTTAGTATTTATTGATTTTATTGTTTCACATGTTTGTTTTGTTTTTCTTTTTTTTTTTTCAAATTCCAAATCCATGTTTGCGATTTTTTTTTCTCTCGGTTTATTTTATTTCAGATCTTCCAAACATTATATGATTTGTATCGATTCTTTTGTAGACTTTATTCCGGATCTTCCAAAGTTAGTTTTATGTTATTTACAAAAAAAAAACTAAAAACAAAATCGCACCAAAAATCACAACCAAGAAAACTTAATCTCTGATGAAACGAAATCACACCAAAACCCTAATTCAATCGCTAAAAAAAATCATCAAATGAACAATATCACACTCACAATCTACCACAAACAATCCAATTGACTACAAAAAAAATCGCATCTATTAAGGATGGTTTCACGGTGAAATAAAAAGAAAAAACAAGTCTTGCGAATGGGTGTGAGAAATATATATATAAAGATTAGAGATGAATTGTATTTTTTATTTTTATTTAAAAAAAAAGATATGGGACGTATTAAGTTTAAAAAATATGTAAAAGGATAATCATAGAAATAAATCAAGAAAACTAATAAAACTATTTAATTTTACATAATTAAATCAATATTTTAAAAAGTACGGTTTAACTTTCATCAATAATCAAATTTGAAAATTGAATTTCAATCATCAAATACAAACTTAATCCAAAATAACTATGGTTGTAATTTTATTTTTTCTCTCTAATATGCAGTTTTTTTTTTCTTTCTTTTTTCTTTTTGTTCTCTGATCCCCTATATATCTCATCATTGTTTCAATCCCAAAAATTTTATTCTTACCAGATTAATGAAGAAAAAGACTAAAAAAGAAATCCATCAATTTTAACAATCCCTAAAAACAATCCTCCGATGCTGAGATGACAACTTTTGAGGATTCAAATTTGCTTATACCACCAAAGATACTTTTAACCCTTATGGTCTGAAGTGAACCTATTGTTTTTTAAATGGCAAACAACTTAAAAATAACCAAAACAACTTAAAATAAAAAGGAAAAAAATCTCAAATTTTCATTTAATTTCAAATCACTGTATTGTATTTAATACATATATATTTTTCCAATAGTATTCTTATAAAGATAATTATTTCTAATATTACCATGATTTTATATTACATAAATTTAATTCTTTTGATATATTATTAATTGTAAAAAAATATATAAAAAAAACCTTAATTACAAAATCAAAAGCATTTCAATATCATTATTTATCATATATTAATATTGAATAATATCTTATCAATATTTATATAAAACAGGTATATTATTTGTTAAATTATTATTATTTAGTTGTTTGTATCATATCAAATTAAAATACATAACAATTAATATTAATAAGGGTATAAATATCAAATCATTTGTTTTCAAATAATTTTATCTTTGAAATTAAACAAATTGATATTATATTCAAGAGTGATTCAATTGGCACACCCCATAAGGTTTATTTATGTCCTACTTTTAAAAATTTTGATTTAAGTAAACAAAATTAAATATTTTTATTAATTGTTTTTGATTTATTTCCAAGACTACTCTTTTACTTAATTTTAAAACTCAATACAATATATCTCTGATCTCTTTATCTCTGTATACGGCAAAGAAAACTAAATACACTCTATCTCTGATCTCTCTATTTCTATATACGTCAAAGAAAAAAAAAGAACAAATCTCGGTATACATCTCTCTCTCACCTCTATTGAATGATTTATTTTTTCTTTTTATTTCTGTTTTTTTTTTGGTTGAGTTTTTTTCTTCTTCTTCATATTTCATGGCGGAAAAGAGAAAAGAAAAAAAACAAAGTTGTTTCAACATAACGACAACTTGATATCATTATAAATAAAAAGTAAACTTCAAACTTATTTCTAGAGAATGAATTGTTTCTGAGTGCTTTATATCATTCTCAGACAATTCTTGCAGATGCTTGATATTATTGTCGATCAGACAATTCTTACAAATGCTGCATATCATTCTTAGACAATTCTTGCAAATGTTGCATGTCATTTTTAGACAATTCTTCTATATGTTTGATATCATTCTCGGACTCGTCCATAATATTTTGTATGTACGTAATAAGCAAATTTTAGGGTTTAAGAGTTAAAAAAAAAAATCCAAGAAACAAATTACAAAAACGTGTTTTTTTTTTTTTGCAAAGGTGATGCAGGATTAGTCCAAGGCAAAAGAGCAACTGGCGAGATGGCCTATGACAACACATGAGCAAATTTCGTGGGCCTTTTTGTTGGGTAAACGGACTCAAAATCGGCATTATAATACGTTTCCGAAAAGCCCAAGACAAGCCCTACAAATGTTATAAAGACTTCATCTTCAATTACGAGTTGCATCGTGTCCGAATATGGACCGTCAAGTTTCGTATGCACCAAGACAACTGTTTCCTTTTTTATTGTTTCCAATTATCGTCATGATTCGATATGAATATTTTATTTCCTTTTATTTTATATGTAATTAAGTCATTAATTATTTTATGATTTGATTTTATTAAATTCAATTCAATTCCTTATTAGATAGGTTTTTAATGTTTTACGATTTCTTTTGATTTTTTTTAGTAGATTTGATATATTTTTTCATTTGTGATTCTTTTCCTGATTAGGTTTAGAAGTTTTAGAATTCTTTTCTTATTTAGGAATTTTAGTTGATATCGAATCCTAAGAGATTCTGATTGCTTTTATTATTTAAGTAGCTTTTATTAGGTTTTGAGAAGAAGTTGTTGAATGAATAGAAAGAATTTACATCTTTTGAAGATCAACAGTATTTGAAACTTGTTATACTGGTATCCGTACGTGGATCAACAGCGTAATGGTAGGAATTCACTTTCGGTATTCGTGCGTGAATCAACGGATCCGATTCATTTATCTTTTCTTTCGTCGATCTTTTTTTTGTATCAATTTTCAATCTACATCAAAAGGAATATGGGGTTTCATTAGATTTACTTTGTAGAAGATTTTTTTCCTTAAATTATATGTCCATTTAAGTAATTTTAATAATGGAAAAAAATACTACATAATTAAAAAATGAGGTATAAATATACCGGTAAGGGGTGTGCCAATAGCACCCCTCTATATTCAAATGCGAAAAAAAAATAAAACACAAATATATAATTAAAAAAAATAGGATTATTCCAGTCTTTGGACAAAAAAAAAATTTACTCATTTTTAAATTCTCAAATCGTACAGAGCATTAAAGAAAAAATACTGATTTCTCGATGTGCCATAACCATAAAGATTCCAATAATAATTTGTGTATTAAAAAAAATTATAAAAAAAGGTGGTAAATTTGGATAATAATAATAATAATAAAGCGGAAATGTAGCAAAATTATTACCAAACAAACACCAAGAAATGAGAAATCCAAATAAAAAAGAGAGCTGCGAAAAGAGTAATTTTGATAACATCAGGCTTACGTTAAAACTGACATCATCACCACCACCGCATGTAATTTTATTGACTCTTCTATCCCCGTATCATCAGGTCATCACCACCCTCCACACGTTCCAAAAAATACCAAAAAATACAGTATTACTAAATAAATCAGCCAAATGCGACTCGGACTCTCCAATCGCAAATAAACAAACAAACAAAAAAAGCTGTTGACAATCAATCCACTCTCCAAGCTATATAAACCACTCTATATCTTCTCATTTTTCCTCCACACCTACAATACATCAAATTAAAAAAATAAAATTTTGAAAAGCATTTTTACCAGTAGCTTCCATGGAAGAATCACAAAGAAAGACACCTCATGTAGCTATTCTACCGAGTCCGGGTATGGGTCATCTCATCCCACTCCTCGAGTTAGCCAAGCGACTCGTTCACCACCATGACTTTTCAATCACCTTCGTGATTCCAACCGATGGGCCTCCCACAAAAGCCCAGAAATCAACTCTCGATTCTCTTCCCACCGCAATTGACTACGTTTTTCTTCCTCCGGTGGACTTGAAAGACCTCCCTGAAGCTACAAAAATGGAGACGTTGATTTCTCTCACTGTGGCCCGTTCTATTCCGTCTTTTAGAGATGCTATGAAGAAATTGGTGGCTACTACTAAGCTGGTGGCCTTGGTCGTCGACCTGTTCGCCACCGACGGGTTCGATGTCGCTAAAGAATTCAACGTTTCGCCGTACGTTTTTTTTCCGTCGACGGCCATGGCTTTGTCCCTGTTTCTTTATCTTGAAGAGCTTGATCGAACGGTTTCTTGTGAGTACAGAGACATGACGGAGCCGGTTAGAATACCCGGGTGCGTACCGATTCACGGTAGCGAACTACTTGAACCGCTTCAAGACCGAAAAGACGAGGCATACAAGTGGGTTCGACACCATGCAAAGAATTACAGATTGGCTGAGGGTATTATGGTAAATAGCTTCATGGAATTGGAAGGTGGAGCTTTAAAGTCTCTGCAAAAAGAAGAACCCGGTAAACCACCCGTTTACCCAGTCGGGCCACTAGTGAAAATGGGTTCAAATTCAAGGACAGATGACGACGTTGAGTGCTTGAAATGGTTGGATGATCAACCACACAGCTCCGTGTTGTTCGTGTCTTTTGGTAGTGGTGGGACCCTCTCGTTTAATCAGATAACAGAGTTGGCTTATGGATTGGAGATGAGTGAACAGAGATTTTTGTGGGTCATTAGAAGCCCAAATGACAAGGCTGCAAACGCTACCTATTTCACTGTCCATAGCAATAATGACGATTTTGATTTTCTACCAAATGGGTTCTTGGAGAGGACCAAAGGGCGTGGTCTGGTGGTGCCGTCGTGGGCGCCGCAGGCTCAGGTACTTAGCCACGGCTCCACCGGTGGGTTCCTCACCCACTGCGGCTGGAATTCTGTTCTCGAGAGTGTTGTCAATGGGGTACCGTTAATTGCTTGGCCGCTTTACGCGGAGCAAAAGATGAATGCGACCATGTTGACGGAGGACATCGAATTGGCTTTGAGACCGAAACAGAGTGAAAATGGGTTGTTTGGAAGAGTCGAAATTGCTAGAATTGTTAAGGGTTTGATGGAAGGTGAAGAAGGGAAGAGAGTCCGTAATTGCATGAAGGACTTGAAGAATGCGGCGGCTAAGGTGTTAAGTGACGACGGCTCTTCCACAAAGTCACTCGCTGAGGTGGCTCAAAAGTTGAAACAGAAATTGATTCCATAATCCTCATTTTCCTTGTAGTATTATTAACTTTTTAAAGAAAATAAAAATAAAAATTAAATTCTCTATCATTGTATAATATTTGTCTTTTCATATTATAATATGTAAATGAGTTTCACGTTACAAAAGTCACTCTCCTGTCGCTATATATTTTGTTTTCATATATAAATATGAAATACTATCGGACTGAGGAAGCGTTAATTTTGTCCACCAGTATCGAATGGAATTGTTTTCTTATTTTTTTGGTTGGATTAAACGGAGTAGGTGAATCAGTGAGCCCATCTCCCATATGCAATGCATACGAAATGAAGAATATTCAATAGAACAAAAAGAGTGGACCCAATAACCCTAAGAAAATTAATCACAATAAAGACACGAAGTGATGGGCAGACACTAAGCACAAAGCTTATAATAAAAAAGTTAGGTGAGTGGTATTGACATGAAGATAAGTCCAATCCACTAATATACATAATATCACATCTGTTAAAATTTCGAAAAACAAACAAGAAAAAAAATACATGTGGAGAACAAAGAGTGGTTGAACACTCAAGCCGACAATAGTCATGGAAATTTCAAGATTTTGTGAACAACAAAAACATCTATTTAAATATGAATTTTTCCATTGAATCAAAGAGGGCACAAAACAAAAGGAGAAAAGTCCAAGATAAGCCTAATCAAATCCCAATAATGACATGTAAATCTTAAATTATTGGTTTAAATGTTTAATTACGGGAGGGGTGGGAAATTTGACGGGAAAATTAACAGGGGCTCGCTCTACGCTGTCTTATGTTGACAATTGTGTAACAAAAGCTTATTAGAAGAATGTTCTCTCTTCGACGATCAGACGAGACGCTTAGCTCAGCATAGCATCACTAGCTAGCTTTTGCCCTTTAGAATAATGTGATGCCGGTCCAAACATGCAAAAGCTAGCCCATCTTTTGTTCAGGTCTAAAATATTTGAAAATAATATTTTATATTTAAAAATAATGTAAGTGAAATAAAATAAAAATAAAAATTAAAACTATTGATTATATATATCGGTAAATCTATATAGATCAATATAAAGTTTAGTTAAACGAAAAATTCAAATTCTAGCTAAATTGAAAAAATTAAATTATTATATCATAGAATTAATAATTTTTAGTAATTTATTTATTTTTATAATAAATTAATCTTTATGCTCTCAAGAGACTTCATTTTATTTTATTTTTACTTCTAAAATCGTAACAAAATAGATTGAAAAGTCCAATCTAGATAGTTTGTTCAATGTTGACAATGATTGTTAAGATGGAGAAAAAAATGAGTTTGGTGAATGAAAAAAAAAGCTGCTTGTACAGTAATTCAGTAGTGCGTACACGGTACATCTTCTAGATGTTTCAAATTTTTCCTATCAACTAAATAAATTATAGTAAACTTGTCTAACATACCATTCCATATTTCCATTGTTGAATGTTGTAAACTTGTAATCAATCACTTCCCTTTTCAATATTTTGTACACGAATTAAAAATTATATTATAATTAGATTAATGATATGATAATAATATCAAGCTAGGTTAAAATTAATTATAGCAAAAGTGTTCGTTTTTTTATATATAATTTTTTTTTACAACATATCTATCCACTGAATTGTAGAACAAATGTTAAACTGTTAGCACAACTTTAATAGCAGAATGAGAAAGAATATTCGAAGAAACTTCAACAATTACGATCCAAAATATTCATGTTAGCTCTACATCACATCTTGAAGATTCTCTTTGAAAAAATCGACACAATATCTTAAAATTGCGACATATTACCCAACCCATTAATCAGTGACACCCAACTGGATATTTTACAACTTCAAAATTCTCAACCAAACCATTAAAAAGCCCCCCTACACCAGCTTGTTTATTTTGTCTACATGAAAATGTCAAGTTGTTTCATGTTATTTACAAGAAAGACTGCAATTACCTCCCACCTCTCTGGCCACCAAAACAAAACACTAACTCATAGAAGTGAAGTCTAGCAAATGAGAAAAAGTTGCTTCATTAATCATTAATTATTTGAAGAATATTCAAAGAGTGCATGATTGATCTAGCTGACGAAAATAATTCATTTCAATCATTCCATCTATAAGATATATAAACACACCACCTTTTTTTTTTTTACTCTTTTAATTTTCTTTTTAGATAATTATAATATTTTTCGTTTGCTAGCTAATCAAAAACGACATGATTGATTATTATCTCAATGCTCTTGTGGGTCAAAAGTTGTGAATAATTTTTGTGCCTTTTTACCTTTTTCAATGCTTTATTTTTTTCGGCACCTATCCGTATGAAAATCTTACGGGTGAGGTGTTGAATGGTTCATATGATCACGGAAAATAAAACACGTACCAGTAAGAAAACAATATACGGCAGTTAAATATCTTATTTTAAGTGTTCGAATGCAGCATTCATCAGTGTTGATGTTGGACACCACATTACCAATTGCGAACAGTACTCTAAAATTTATACAGATTACAAATACAAAACACATGTTTATACGATTGTAAATTTATATTTTGCTTCAACAATAATCTAGAATCGAGGCTCGTGTTTCACACGGTATCCTTAAAATAAATTTACTGTCTACAATGATTCAACTAGTAGAAAATGTAAACATCACTACACCAACGAACCGTAAAGAAACAGTCTGAACTTACCAATTCCACTACAGGAAAAATGTTTATATATCAGTGTTCTAGTAAGCGTTAGGTGCTAGTCAGTAGTCAAACGGAGATCCAGCTAGCGCCTATGTCGATTAATCGGCGATTAATCGACGGGTGAATTATTTATTTATTTTTATTTTCCTACCTAAAAATCCAACTATAAACAAATTCCAATGTTCAAAATCCAAACAAAATTCTTTCTAAATCCACAAATGTCAAATTACCAATCATAAACCAATCCAAATCCACAGGATTAGGAAGTGTTTACGTGCATCGGTTGGAAGTTTTGAATGGAAGTGTTTCATTGTCCTTCAGAATTAGGAAGTTTTAAGTGCATTGATTCTATAAGAGGCTACTTATTGTTTTCATCAATTTAAGTTTTGAGTTTGAAATAACCGGAAGTGCAGTGCAGTGCAACACTTCATTCTCTGTTTTCATGAGTTAATCAAAACGACTGCTCTAACTTTTTTTAATGGTAATAATTATTAACAGTTTTGTTCTATGTCTTGATTAAAATCCATCAAATTTTTTTTTAAAATTTTTTTTAAACTTAAAAAAAATGTGCTAGGCAGAGTCAACGACTTTGACTCCACCTAGCCGATTTGACCGATTAATCAGTGATTTGACAGATTAATCGGTGGCCGACTAATGTAGCCGATTTTAGCCTTTTCGCCACAATAAGGAGCCGACTAGAGGAATCCAACTGATTAATCGGCCGCCTAGGCCAATTTTTTGAACACTGCTATATACTACGGGGCATTCACTACGGGGCATTCACTACGGGTTTGGAAAGCCCATGATGGAAAATCATTATTCATTACGAGTCCTTAAAAGCTCGTAGTTGAGTTGTGCTTGTGAAATCATTTACAACTGGCATTTAATGCCCGTGATGGATATGAATAATTATTACGAGTGAAAATGAGTTTGTTGTAGATAATATTTGCATTACGGGCTTTGTCCGTAGTCGATTAAGTTATTCATTACGGGCAAAGTCCGTATTGGAAAGTCATTATATTAGTGAAGGGATTGGAATACACCCATTTAAAAAATGATTATTTACTATGGACATAACCTGTTGTAGATTTTTATAAATTACTACAAACAATGTCTGTTGTTAAAGATAGTTGGAGGGAAAATAATTTAAAATTTTCATTTCCCGCTAAAAGTGAGAAGATATTTTATTTATTTATATTGTTTTTGTAATAGGCATATAAAGACCTATACTAAAAAGTAAAAGGAGGGGAAAAAATTTCAAAAATTTTCATCTCCTACCAATAACAAAAAATCTTTTATTTAAAATTTTCCATTCTCTAAACACAATCACTTACACTTTGTTTAGTAAGATGGAGAGATGGAGAGAAGGAGAGGGTTGGAGGGAGAGGGATGAGAGGAGAGCTTCAATCCCTTGTTTGGTTGGAGAGGAAAGAGAGGGGAGAGGAGAGGAGAAGAGGAGGGAGCTCTCCTCCTTTTGGGCCCACCAAAAACAATCACCCCATCAATGGGCGGATGAAAAATGGGAAGAATAATTGGAGGGAAATAACAATAATGCCCTCCAATTTTTTATTATCCTCTAATTTATATAAGGGCAATATAGTAAATTTATAAATTATATACCAATTCATTCATTCAACCATCTTTTTAATACCAAACAATATGAATGATGTATGTTATCCTCTCCATCCCTCCTACCTCTCTCCCCCATAATTCATCCATCCCTCCTACCAAACCTAGCCTTAAACTCTTTCACAAAACCTAAGTGGCCACACCTTTGTCTCCCCCATTTCATCATTTTCTCTACATTTTCTCTAAAATTTGTTTCAAATCCACATTTCTATTGTTTTACTTTCTACTAGTGTTGTAATTAGTTCTATATTTTTTTTTATGTTCTTCTCCTCTATGTCTTGTACTTAATGTTATATTTTTTTGAAGAGAATGTTATGGTTTTGAAGATTCAAAATGTTTGGTTTTTATAGTTTGATGTTTAAGATGTTTGTTTAATTAAAAAGAGATTTTGTTTTTCTTGTTTTACATATAATTGATATTATGATTCTCTTAATTATTTGAATTTTATTCATAATTCTTAGTTTGTATATTTATCACTTTGTTTCAATTATGTAACTTTTATTTTTGTTTAATTTTTGGTTTTAGTTGATTTTTTTATGTGTGTGATAATGATTATTTCTTTCCATTTTTTTAGATATTTGTTTTTTGTTTAAGTACCAAATAAGATTTCTACAAAAGAAAAAACAAATTCTTGATATGGAATTAGAGAAAGTTTGGGTGAAGAAAATATAGATTCAAGAATTATTTAAATTCCAATTAAAAAAATTATAAAAAATTCTAGAATTTTTGGATGGACAAAATTTGATACCCCCGATTTTATAAATAATATATATATATATATATATATATATATATTAAAAAAATGTTAGAGTTTTTAACGCAAACAATACCGGTTGTTAACAACACATTGACTACGTGCAGTAGCCGTAGTAATTACTATTATTGCTACGGTTTTTGACCATAGTAAATAACATGATCTATCACAAGCAACATCAGTTATCGAAACGCGTTATTTTCTATCACACCTTTGGAGACAACGAGTATTGCAACGAGCAATGTCCGTCGTAGATACGCATCCCAAAAAGAACACATGAAGAAATATAAAAGAAACAATAACAGAGAACAAGTAGAAAGTCTACTGCCTCTGGGAGAGGGAGAGGGAGAAGGAGAGAGAGAGATAGAGTTATACATGACGCCGGTTCGGTTCGAACCGCCGAACCGAACCGGAACCGTCCAAAAAAAATTGGAATCGGAACCGGTACCGGGCAGTTCCGGTTCCGGTTCCAAATTTTGAGGAACCGTCCAGTTTGAATCGGACTGGAACCGGCAGTTCCGGTCCGGTTCGAACCTGGCGGTTCCAACATATATATATATATATATATATATATTTAACCTCTCTACAGTCTACACTCTACCTCTACAGACCACAGCCACCCTACCTTTTTCCCACAGTCCCACGCCACTTTCTCTTTCTCTTTCTCTCTCTCTCACAATTTCTTTCTTTCTCACTTTCTCTCTTCTCAATCTCAGATCTCTCTCTCCCTCTCTTTCTCTCGTTTTTTCTCTCTTTCTTTCCTTCTTTTCTTCTCGTCGCCGACAGCCGCCGATCTCGTTGTCGGTGCGCCAATCTCTTCTTCATCCATCGCCGTTCTCCTCTTCATCGCCTCCGATCTCCGATCTCTTCTCTATCTCTCTTTGATCTCTTCGAATTTTGGGTTTGTGACTTTGTGGTGGGGTGTGTGTGTGTGTGATTTTGGGTTTGTGCGATTTGTGTGATTTCAGATTTTGGGTTTGGGCGGTTTGTGATGGTTGTGTGTGTCAGTGTATGTATGTGTGATTTTGAGTGATTTTGGGTTTGTGATAGTTGCGTGTGTGTTTGAATTGATGAAGTGATTAGGGATTGGAAATTTAGGGTTGGGTCATTTGGGTATTTCAGATTTTCAGGCGTAGGATTTAATTGGGTATTTTAGGTGTAGGGTTTGATTGAGTGTTTGGAATTTTTGATTGTTTTTTTAAAAAAAAAAAATTAGAACCGAACCGGAGTTAAGTTAACAAAATCTGGAGTTAAACGTGCTACCAGTAAACTCATATCTCCACATTTGGCAAACATACCAACAAGACTAGTTCCTACAAACTGATTAACACTAACTTCACTCTTGATAATCAATGCATGGTATCTTCTTCCCAGTTCAAGACATCTTTCATTGCTACAAAATTTTAAAACACCAATCACAAAACGCCTATCTAGTAAACTCCCTGAAGAAGAATATGTAGGGGCATCATTAGTACACATATCGTCACTGCAATCATCATGAGAAGTACCATTACCTGTACAATAACCATTTTTAACCACACCATTTTCAACATCAATCACATATCTAGCGTAGTTAATTGGAATCAATTGTTGAAACACCAATTCGTTTAGGACTTCTATCGAACAGTGTATATATAACTTTTGAAGAAATAAGTTCACTAGCCATAGATGTCATTGAGAGGCTGAAATTTTTAAGCTTGAATGGGTCTTTTACATTGGAAGTGGAAGGAAAGGAAATTGAAAAGTTGGTCTTCAAACAAAGTTCAGTAAAATTTCAAGGAAATGAAATTTTTAACTCCGCTGGATGACTAATAAGTGGACTCGGCGAAGAAGAAGAAGAAGAAGAAGAAGATGGAGAAGAAAAAGAAGAAACCGATCGGAGGCGAAGAAGAAGAAGAAGAAGAAGAAGTCGATCGGCGGCGAAGAAGAAGAAGAAGAAGCCAATTGGCGGTGAAGAGGCGAAGAAGAAGAAGAAGCAGATCGGCGAAGAAGAAGAAGAAGCCGATCAACGGTGAAGAAAAAGAAGAAAAGGAGTCTGGAAGAAGATGAAGAAGAATAGTGACGAGAAGATGGAGAAAAGTAAGAAAAAAATGATTTTTTTTTATAAAAAAAAAATAAGTGTCGATACAATTGATATTCTCTTAAAATCATAAAATATCATATATATTATATGATAGTACCGATTTCAATTATTTAATATCAAACCAACGAATCAATAATTGATTCCAGATTTCACAATTGAAATTCCAATCAGTGTCTGGTATTACAGACCCGATTACTCTGTCGAAATCACAATTGATTTCCAAATCAGTGTCTGATAAATAGACCCGATTTGCCAAAATTAAAATAGATATTTATTTGAAATTAGTGTCTGTAAAACCGACCCAATTTCCACAATTCTTATTAAAATTAAAACCTGAAACCGTGATGTTTGTTTTAAACCAAGTTCTTCACAATCTGTCACTAGTTAAGAAACCAGAAAGTTTATAAAAGTAGAAGAAAAACGATTTTAATAGAAAAAGAAAAAGAAGAGATTGTCTTAAGATTGTTGTTTGTAATACTCAAAAACAATCTGGTTCCGAATCTGCAAGAAAACAGAAAGTGAAAACCACAAAACAACACGTTAGAAAAACGGTTTTGGGAAATTGAGGCCCGTGTTTCACACGGTGTCCTTAAGACAATTTCACCGTATAACACCGTATGTGTATAGCGATTGTCTCCCAGGATACAACGATTCAACAGTGATCGTGCATAGCACAAACACTCTCGACGAACTCAAATCAAGTTCGAACTTACCAAGTACTGAAACAAATAAGAGGCAGAGAAAATAATTCCTTTCGTGATTTTTAGTCTGTATTCAGAATGTGTTTTTTGATGAATAGATTAGGGTTTTAATAAAACCGAAATCAAGAGGATTGTTTTGGAAATACTTGTCAATTACGTTTTCAATGAAAAGGATATTAATTAAAAGTCAATCTCCAAGAGATTTATTTATAATTAATCACCGATTCTATTTACTTAGTGATCAAGTAAGTATCTAGAATCCAAAACGGAATTTCCTTATCATTACACATTTAATTTAGGGAAAATTAAATTGAATTAATTCTTTCCATATCAATATAAACATTGACTTAGAAAAAATAAATTCCAAGCAGTAGCAAAATGTCGTTTGTCCTATGACAGCCCAATCGGAGTGGACATTCGTGTACGGGGGTCGCGCCCACACACAAGTCATGCAATCCGAAGGTTCGGGGATCGATGATTTGCACCCCCCCTGTGCGCGAGAGAGAGCATTTATACTACACATGTTGATAAGTAACTATCTCACATTTACTTATATATTGCTTATTAATGTTTTACCCAACCAATGTGGGATGCATATTTTCCCTACACAATGGGCACTCTTTGAGACTCAATTTCTTATTCACCCATTAATCGATTTTTGAGTTTGAGTATACCACTTCGAAGCTCTCACGGAGGAGAATTCGAATATACATTGATCTTCCATTTTTATGGAACCGATCACACTCAAATAATGCTCTCAAAGCACTTGTTTGTCACAAATTTTCCAACAAATGTTTCATAACTTCATCAGAGATACTCAACGGAAACATCACTTGAAACAAATCTCCAAACTCAACCCTCTTAAACCAATCGCATCTTCTCTTCTTCGAATTTCATCTCTAGTTTTGATTTTTAGATTTCTCATTTACAGATTTTTATTTCAACTCACTTCTCTTGTTTCGTCTCTTGTTCATAAATATGATTTCAAAGAATAGGTTTTTATTTTTATTTTTATTTTTATTTTTAAAATTATATCTGGATTTCGAAAGTTTGATTTTTTTTTCTCTGATTTTAGATATAAACTAAGTAACTTCATAAATTAAATTTAAAACTTCTCTTCTTTTCTTTAGATCCAGCTCTTCTTCTCTACTTTAGATATCATCTCATCTTTTTCTGAGTTCTTGATTTTATTTCATTTCTTCTACATCTCTGATTTAAATCTTTTAAATGGAATTCCAAAAAAGAAAAGATTTCTATTTTAGTTTGTGTCTCTTGTTCAGAAATTTGATTTCAAAGATTGGTTTTTATGTTTTTGAGAAAATTATATCTAGATTTCGAAAGTTAAAATTTTTTTTTCTCTGATTTTAGATATGAAAGATTGTATTTTTGTTCTTTTTTTATCACTTTATTATTTTCTCTTATGCCTGTCCTGGATCCATGTTGTTGCCTCTTGTTTTGTTTAGATCCATGTTTTACTGGATTTAACTATTTAAGGTTAATTTTTTTTTCTCCTTAATGTTTTTGTTTTTTTAATTATTTTTGTTTTCCAGGATTTCTCCATGTTCAACAAACCCAGTAAAATAAAAATCAATCATATTCAACCATCATCATCATCACAACTACAAGTTCTATATCAATGACCTTTAAAGCAATAAAATTAAAATTGAAAACAAATACAACAAACCCAGATGTGATGTCTGTATTCCAATACCTGTTAGTTCCAGCAATCAGATGTTTTTGATCTCCTTTTTTGTTTCTTTTGTTTTCAGACTCATTCCTCTTATCTCAATCCCCTTTCTTTTCTTTTATTCTTACTTTTCCACCTCTTCCCCTCCACAACTTATGCTAGGCTAGGTTTGCCACGTTCACTCTCAAATATTATAATAGAGACCGTTAGAAGGGAAAAAGAAAAAAAAGGATAAAAGGGGAAATAAATCAATTGATCACTTCATAATTGGAAAAAGACACAAAGGGAAATAAGGCAATTCATCACACCATGAATTGCCCTTTTGAAAAAATAAGGCTCTTTTATTTATATATATATATATATATATATATATATATATATATATACAGTCCTTTTCCTATCAGTGCGCACTGATATAATTATATAAGGACATTGAATGTGAGCCACTCATTTATAAAAGAATTTTGACAAGTGCATGCATACCAAGTCAAAATATATAAAATGAGTGGCTCACATTCAATGTCCTTATATAATTCTATCAGTGTGCACTTATGTGAAAATTATTGTAGTATATATATATATATGAAAATTTTTACTTCATTGCGTACTGATAAATATTTATCAGTGCGTTGAATATGGATCATTAGATTCAATTGTTTTGATCCAGTCTGTATACACTTGTCAGTGTTTATCCATAATCTATGACCCACATGCAATGCACTGATATATTTTATATCAGTACGCACCGAGGAGAAAATGAATATATATATATATATAAAATTTTCTCCTGTCAGTTCGTCCTGATATAAAATATATCAGTTCCTTGAATGTGAGCCATTAGATTTAATTGCTTTAACCCAGTATGTATGCACTTGTCAGGACTTTTTCATAATCTATGACCCATATTTAAGGAACCGATATATTTAATATCATGACAAATTGACAGGAGAGAGACAACGTATGCAGTGCCAATTTCCGTTTTATGTTTCCAGCCAGCATTTCCAAAGTAATTATTTATTTAATATCAGTGAGCATTAATGTTACTTTTCTCCTTAAAGAAAAATAATGTTACTTTTCTCCTTAAAAAAATATTCATCTTAACGTTCATCTGAGAAAATCTTTGGTGCACCAGTTTTATGGTTTTGTATAACCATGTATTAGAATATCTCCCACCCATACACTAAAATTATGTCTCTAAGAAATTTTAGAGTAGGGTTGCTTCCACCATAATCTAAAATGTTGTCTCCAAGAAACATTTTTAGAGTTTCCTAACTTGATACTTCTAAATTTAGACAGCAACATCTCATTCTCTAAATTCACTTTTCAATATTTTTTATTTCATTTATATCCTTTTACATTTTCATTAAATTCAATTAATGTATAATAAATTTTAATTTATACATTTTATTAACATAAAAATTATATCATTAGAAATGTTTTATCTAGATCTTTAAAATGAGTACAATATTGAATATTAATGAATAATTTTTTATTTATCATACTTTATCATTTGTTCTTCATGTTATTATTTTGTTATAATTTTCTCTAAAGAAATTATTTTATGTTATAAAAAAAATCTATTATTACATATTGATAATTATAAGTTAGTAATACAATAAAAACCAAAACATAGTATTGAAATAATAAATATTAATATTAAAAATTACAATAACATAAAACTATTAAAATAAGGATAGAAAAAAAATAACAAAAAATTAAATAAATTTTTATGAATCAAAACATACTTGGTGGTGAAGTGGATAGTGAAGTAAGTGAAGTGGATGGCGAAGTAAAAGGACCATAGTAGCTATTTATTGAAAAATAAATTTATGGGTTGTGTATTTAATTAGTTGAGAAAGTTTGATACAATAACAGATTAGTAAGATATTTATTATATAACTTATGTATTTATACACCAACAAAGTTTGATACATCAATATGTAGGTTGGATTAAAAAATTAGATTAAAAAAATTGATTGAAAAAATTAGAAAAGAAATAAATAGGTTGGAAAAATTAGTTGATAAATGTTAGAAAACAAATAAATAGGTTGAGAAACTAGTTGAAAAATGTTTTAAAACCCAAAAATTAGTTATTATAAATTCATGTACTAATAAAACATTATATTTAAAAAAAAGTAAAAAAAAATACAAATGTTATTATAAATAATATTTGTTAAAATTTAGTTGAACAATAATTTATTAAAGAAACTAAAAACTAATAATGAAAATATAAGTTATTTGAGGTTATAAATAGAAATAAGGATATAGATAGAAATAACGATAAAAAGTGTGGCAGGAGTGAAAAAATTGTAAAGATGAAATCTGAGAGAAATATTCTCTTTTAAAACCCTATTTAAGAGATTATTTAAGAGATAGAGATAGAGAATAGATAGACGATTCTCTTATGTCCGAGAGACTGGACTGTCATATCTGGCCGGTTGTGGTGGTTGGAACTTGCAACTTGCAAACAACCTGTTCAATCACTATAAAATAATATATATATATATATATGTTTATTTTTATTAATATTTAATATTCATTTAAACGGGACTAAAACCATGTGTGACCTCCACTCTATTCTCTCAGCTTCCCGGTGCTACCATTTTCTCCAAATTTGATCTCAAAGGTGCTTTCTGGCAAATTGGCATCCATCCTGATGATCGTCATAAGACTGCCTTCTGTCTCCCCAATGCTCATTACCAATGGAAGGTGAAGATTACAATTGGCATGGTTTTCGTCATTTGAGTCTTGGGCACCACAAATGAAACAGGGCCAGGTGTCCATAGCCAAAGGGTCCTGGGAATCAAGCATGAAGGAATCCTGGAAAGGATGCCAACTCAAGGAGGGATCTCGGGGCACACCAGGAAGGATGAAGGGTTCAAGCTTCTCCAATTCTGCACTAATAGTCATGCTGAGTTTCACCACCCTTCTCCTCTATGGAAGAATTCTGACTTCTTCGTCCACCTCCCTTTTAAGCTCAACGAAAACGTTAACCCTACTAAGGCCACCCACACATGCATGTCACCTTCTGACCTCCAGTTAGCCTCTGCTGAATGCGCCGAGCTACTGAACAAAATACCTCCCAATCCTCAACTATTGCGACTCAAAGATTGGTTTGCTCGCTATGATTTTACTGTGCGGCACGTGAAAGGTGAACACAATATAATTGCAGATATGCTCTCACGTCTTCCACCAGTCCACCTTGTCACTCCCTTCTACACAATTCCCCTTGTCCTGATGGCCAGCTCCGCATCTTCCTCAGCTTCATCCTCTTCTGTTCCTCCCTCATCCTTCCCTCCGGTCAGGGATTTTCCTCCAGAACTTCTTTCTCAAGTTCCCCCAGGTCAACAACCTTCTCTTCTCCAGATGCAGACCTTTGCCCACACATATCTTCTTATCTACTTACTCCAGCTCAAACAGCAAGGGATCCGTCATGTCCTTTCTCACCCTTCCAGGCCTTTTCTAGATCCTTTTGTCATGCCTCCAGTCTACTATTTTTTTCCCCAAGTTCTCTGGTATTTATGGTGTTTGTCCATCCTCCATCACCATGCCTTTGTCTTCCCTCTCCAGGCCACATATGCCCTGCTCCAGACTCCCTCTCCTCACCGTACCCTGTTTCTCTCTTTCCTCCAGTGGTTTAACCATTTATCAGTCTGCCAATCCGAACTGACCAAGCTCATGGGTCAGTACAATCTTTGGAAGTTAGATCCTGACTCAGCTGCCTCCGTATCCTGTATATGGATTCTCCACCGGCTCTACCGCTTCAATCCTCAACAGAAGCTACTGTGGTCCTCCAATGTTAGCTATGAATGGCAGACTACTTTTGACTACCCAACCTCTTAGTCCCAAATCTCTACGAACTGCTCTTCTGAACTTCTTGCTCGATGTCAACAGGATCTCCATTCCTGAACCCTTCATCCTTCCTGGTGTGCCCTGAGATCCCTCCTTGAGTTGGCATCCTTTCCAGGATTCCTTCCTGCTTGATTCCCAGGACCCTTTGGCTATGGACACCTGGCCCTGTTTCATTTGTGGTGCCCAAGACTCAGATGACGAAAACCATGCCAATTGTAATCTTCATAGCCCATAGTTCGTCCTTCAGCTAACCCCTGGTGGACCCCGCCTCCTGTTTACTTTTGTTTGCTTTTGTAAAATATAGGCCACCTGTTTAGGCCCTGTTTCCTTTTGTTTGCTTTTGTAAATAGGCCACCTGTCTAGGCCCTGTTTGCTTTTGTAAATATCGGCCACCTGTTTGGCCCTGTTTGCTTTTGTCGGCCACCTGTTTAGGCCCTGTTTGCTTTAATCGACTGTCGGCTCTACCTTATCCCGACTAGAGATGCACATTTGGGGAATTGGGATGGATATAGGTCCCCCCATCCCCATCCCCCATCCCCCCTCCCCCCCCATTTTCCCATTTGGGGAAAATGAGGATGGGGAATTTTGGGGGGAGGTATATCCATCCCCAACCCCAGTTCCCCGTTTTTCCCCATTTCCCTATTTTCCCCGTTTCCCCATTCTCCCTTTTGATTAAAAATTAAAAATTAAAAAAAATAATTCAATTACAAATTAAAATTAAAATCCATTAGTGCATTATAAATACATAATAAAATCATAAAATGTTATATAATATATTTATTTATTTGTATATGTTTTGGGGGAAATGGGGAAATGGGGATGCGGTGACCTCCCCCCAACCCCATCCCCATTTCAATATATTTATGGGGGAAATGGGGAAATGGGGATGGGGGGACCTCCCCCCATCCCCATCCCCATCCCCATCCCCATTTCAATTTGGGGATGAAAATCATCCCCATCCCCACCCCATTCCCCATTTTTCCCCAAAAAAAACTCTCCAAATGGGGATGGGGACATGGGACATGGGGATTTGGGGATCCGGGGGAAAATGTGCATTTCTAATCCCGACTAGTCTCTCCTTCCTCTATAAAAGGAGCTCGGGTCTCTCTTGTAAGGCCGATCGAAAAATATAATAAAAAACTTATGTTCTGTTTATCATGTCTAGCTAAATCCTCTTCTTTTTCCTTCTTTATGTTGCTCTATCAGAAGCTCTCAGCCTGTAATATTATCTTAGTATGCTCTGTGCTTGCCTCTCCTTGAGGATCCTGCACATCAGAAAGATGATATTGATCCACTGGCTCAAGATCCTTATCAGTCTCTAGTGGGACTGCCAAATATTAAACTGATTAAAGCTTCAATAATAGTAGGAAGTATCTTTAATGGATCGGGATTCTCTCTTGTCCATTTTTTTTTCTTAATTTTATATTAGATATTAACACCTAAATATAAATGGAAGTATATCAAGATTCATTGTTTTCTTTTTCTCTCATATAGGTGGATGCTTCGTCTTGCTCTATTTTTTCTTATATTAAAATAGTTTCTTTCCTGTTCATATTATGACCACTATTTCAATTCCATCCCCTTTGTCATTCCAATAAACCCAACTTAATTTTAATGTTGATTATTTGGGTATGAGATATTGGCCTCTCTAAATCTTCATTAGCAGGAGTGAAGAACAGGTACTATATTTGCAATGGAGAAGATGAGTAAGTGTAAGGTTTGTGTTACAGGAGGTGCAGGTTACATGGGGTCTTGGCTTGTCAAGAAGCTTTTAGAGAAAGGATACACTGTCCATACAACTTTAAGGAACTTGGGTATCTCGATCTCTTTTTCTCTCTCAGACCCACTCTCTCTCTCTCTCTCTCTCTTCCTATCGATATCTCTGACCATGATGATGAATTGCAGATGATCGATCTAAAGTTGACTTTCTGAAGAGCTTTAATGTTGCTGATTCAAGATTGGTGTTGTTTGAAGCTGACATATATGATCCTGATACGTTTGATCCTGCAATCCAAGGCTGTGACTTTGTTTTCCATGTCGCCACTCCATTGCTACACACTCAGGGCTATCAGGTAGAGAATTTTTTCCCTTTTTTTCATTTTTGTTTTTCGAACACAATTTCGAATTCGTATTCGTTAATCGTTTTTCTTTTAAAAACAAAAATAAAAACAAAATCAAAATGAAAAACAAAATCATTGTTAAAAATCAAAAATTTGAAAAACAAGTTTTAGATATTTTTCATTTTTTTTCTCACTTTAAATTAAAAAAACTCACTTTTTTTTTTCTTTTTTTTCTTCATCTTCTTCGTCTTTGACTCTCCATCACTGCTCTTCTTGTTCCTCTGCTTCTCTCTTCTTCTTCTTCTTCTTCTTCTTCTTCATCTTCATCGTCGCTCTTCTCCTCCGATCTGCTCCTCCGGCCTAAGAGCAGATCAGCAGCTAATCTGTTATTTATTTATTTGTTTTTACTTTTGAATTGTTTTTGATTGGAGGTTAAGGTTGAGATGTTGAGATCGAGGAAGAGAATGAAAAAGTAAACTTTTGTGTTGAAATAATTTTGCTTTTCATCATCTTCATCTGTTTCCTCTTTCGTTTGTATGTGTGTGGTGTTGGGGCTTTTTTTGTTGTACTGATCTGGTGGTGTTGTTTGGATCACCTCTTTTGTCTTTTTTTTTTGTGTGGCTCTTTTCAATAAAGTGCAGTTTCAAAAAAAAAAAAAAACTAAAGCTAAAAAAAAATTATAATAAATATCTTTCATATTCGATTTGTTGTAAATTTTTGATATTTTTATTATTTAATGACAATTTTTGATATTTGGGATCAATTTACTGTCAAAATTTGATATTTTTCGGTTGACCTATCGAACGCGTTTTTTATGTTTTTATTTTCAGAATAGACCTTTCAATATATGTTACCAGACGTCTTTGTGGATTCCAAAATTGAAACCAAAAACACTGTTTTCATTTTCATTTTCATTTTATTTTGTGAAAAACAGCACATAAAAAACGTTACAATGCGCCCTTAGTGTCACTCTTTATTGTTTTCTTAATTTTATGTGTTTGGATTATTTATTTGGGTTCGCTTATTTCCTAATAGATGAGTCACTATAATACTAAAATTTTGGTCTAATACGATTTGGATTTCATTTAATAACAGTTCAATAACACAACTGAAGCCACAATTGCTGCTGCAAAGAGCATAGCAATGTCTTGTGTTCGATCAGGAACGGTGAGGCGACTAATCTACACTGGCACTGTGATTTCTGCATCACCACTCATGGAGGATGGTTCAGGATTTAAGGACTCCATTGATGAAACATGTTGGACTCCTCTCAATCTTTCATTTGCTTACTCTGATTCTTTTATGAGAGTAAGTTTTCAAATGTTCACCTCATCCTAAATTATATGTGAAAATTTTAACATACTTAGGCTTATACGACCATACCATGAATATTAATTATAAATGATCGCAATACAGAATTATACAGAATCAAAGACGCTAACAGAAAGAGAAATCTTGAGCTACGGGACCGATGCAAATGGTACTGGTGGATTGGAGGTGATATCCCTGGCCACGGGCCTCGTGGGAGGGGACACTCTTCTACCTTACACACCTTCAGGCGTGGTTGTATTCATTTCTCAACTTACGAACAATGAAGACATGTACCGAAGAATAAGGTATTTGGAAGAATTGCTGGGAAAAGTTCCAATTGTGCACATTGATGATATCTGTGAAGCTCAAATTTTCTGTATGGAGCAATCTTCGATCAATGGTAGATTCTTGTGTGCAAGCTGCTACGTTTCGTCAGCCGAAATTGCCAGTTACTACCAACAACATTTCCCAGAATTTCATGTGAAACAAGAGTGAGTACTAGCCAACCCTTTTCTGGGATATTTATTGAAATTCTGTGATTGTAACAAGTTTTAATAGGGCAGTGAAATGTGTGTCACAGGTACTTGGATGGGCCGAAGAGAGAAATCAAATGGGGTGTCACAAAGCTAGTAGAGAAGGGTTTTGAGTACAAATATGATAAAAAGATGATATTAGATGATTGCATCAAGTGCGCTAGGAAGCATGGTGATCTCCAACAGTAATCACTTCAGATGTTGATTTAATAATTCCTCAATTTCCTTTGTTTTTTGCACTTAAAGTAAGCTGTCTCGTAATCTCATTTTCGATCTAATAAAAATATCCATTGCCCTGTCCTGGGATATTCATCATTGCAAATTTAACTAAAAAATCTCTGTTTAGTTGCTTTTGATCCAGTGTTATGTACCCTCAACTATTTCGGATGTTTTAAATAGAATATTCTATCTAAGGGATAGACATATTTGATTTTTACAGGTATGATATGAATGAAAACCATTAAAATTGAGGAAATTTTTCTAGTAATCATAATGCTAAGCTATGTCTGTTGTATTTTGGCTTCTAAATGTTTGATAATTCAGTATTGTAATTTTTGTTTTTCGACACAAAACAAGTACTTCATTAAAGAAGAAAAGGATCAATATATACAATTTGGCCTACAAATTAGCCAATCCTGTTCCTCATTGACCTAGCAGCTAAAGTATGTGCCAGTTGGATACCCCTGTAAGAGACAATACCAGCTCATCATTTGCTCACATAGCTCACAATGAAGATGGAAGCCACAATCCAGCAAGAAGAGTGCAGCTTATCAGGCTGGACGTGCATTGTGTGCAAGCAAGGATGAGCTCAATAAAACAAGTAACAGTGAGCACCTCAAGCTTGAAAAACGTGAAGCTGGATACAAAGTTAGTTAGTGATGTAGACAATTGGCTTTGGACTTTGAAGAAGAGATGGATAGGAAATTGTCCAAAAGAGGTGTTTCAAGGAAACGAGCATAACTTTTCGCTCGATTGTCAGATTTCCTATTATAATATGTTTTCGGAAAAGGTTTTCAGAGCTCCATAGCGGGACAACCAGGGCTCGCCCAGTTGACGTCATTTACGCCCTCAACGGAGCTGTTTAAGTTAGGTTATCGGGCATCTGAAGATTTTCGTGTTTTTATTTGTTTTCCGTTTTTTTTTATTTAGATGAAGATATTTTAGTCTTTTCTGTTTTTAGGGTTTTCTGAGCCTATTTAAGGCTCTTGTTATCAGTTTCGAGATATTGAATAAATTTTACAATTTGGTTTCAGTTCTTTTTTTTTCTGGTGGATTCCAGCTTGTGATCCTAGAACTTCCGTTCTGCGTCAGTTAGGCAGGTTGTTAGGGAATCTGATGCGGCACAATTAGTTATTCAACATTCTTGTTTTTCTTGTAATATAAATACAAGTTCTCTGTTGAGAAATGTAGAGTGAGAAATAATAGAAGACAGAGAGAGCCTTGACAATGGCGTATTAAAACTTTTTTCTCTTTATGACCTTTTATCAAGCACCTTGTGCAAGTTATCAAACAACTCTGTTTCTTTTCATTTTGTTTACTTTTCTTACAACCCCAACTTCTCTGCATAGGGCCTTTGATACCAACCCATCAAACTGATCTTCAGAATCAATGGATCGCTGAGTTGACATTGGTAGGGCAACATCTGTTCAATCCATTCAACCCTTAGCCACAGTTTCGTTGCCAAGGCACTCACTTGAATTCAGCTTCAAAAATACCAGCCAAATTAGGTTTCAAAATATATAGCTGCACTTGACTTGCTCCAATATGATAGGAATTTTTGTTTTACGGCTGCATCTGAGTTCAATTTAAGACTTCTGTGAGGTGGAGGAGTCCATTTCGGTTGGGAACATTTTGGTCGACCGTCGACCAGGGGTATAAAAGAACTGTTTTGAAACTTGGGATCAAAACTGTACTTTTAAAGGGGTCAAACTGAAATGTATTAAAACTAGATGGGCCAAAAGTTAATTATCTGTAAGTGTCAACGGTTATATACTTATATGGGATAATTACCCTAGTGGCCATCCATTTGGTTGGCCACATTCAGAATGGTCATTAGATGAGGAATTGGTTTCAAAATGATCATTTTTAATCAATACTGTAACATTAATGGTCATTCCGTTACAACTCTATTAAGTTTTATTAAAAATCGCCGTTAAATGAGTGGACAATTTGGTAAATAAGGGATTTATATATATATATAGTTCTTTTTCTGTCAGTGCGCATTGATAGAATTATATAAGGATATTGAATGTGAACCACTCATTTATAAAAGAGTTTTGACAAGTGCATACATACCAAGTCAAAATATGTAAAATGAGTGGCTCACATTCAATGTCCTTATATAATTCTATCAGTGCACACCTATGTGAAAATTATTGTATGTATATATATATATATATATATATATATATATATATGGTGCACATGTAGACACTAGCAGAGGCTGCAGCAATTTCAGCTCAAACCAATCAATCACCTGGCTCCTCCAGCTTGATGTATAGATCATCTCCACCAATTTTTTCCGAGAAGTGTGATCGTTCAACTTTTTTTTTTTGAATTATTACATTTACAACTATTACAATAGGGCTGTCAGGACTTGTCAAGAGCAGACAATAAATGTACAGTCCGGATAACTACTTCCACCAATCAGAAGAAAACCTCCTACACATATTTGTAAAATACGCATGATGGAACTCAAACCCCTGACTACAATGTGTGAAAGGGATGTGCACTACCATCTTTTCTAAAATGTGAAATGCATACAAACTTGATTAATACAAAGAATTGAATACATCAGATACATAAAAACCCCAAATAAATACATGTCATTTATGATTAGCAATACAAGAGTGAAAAGCCTTCATGGACTCTGTGCAAGAGAAAACAGCAAACACCAATTCAACTTCACATTCTCATTACTTCTCGATGATCCATGATCTCACTCCAATCCCATCAAATCCAATGTAGAACAATTGTTGAATATCCGTAAACCACACAAACGAGAGAAAACAAAGAACAAAGATATTAAACAAATCAAAACCAAAAGGAAGTCCAAACAATGGCCTCAGAATTGAAGAGTGATCATTCAACTTTTCAAACTCAAAGATTGAATTTGAATCAGATTTTTGCTCTAACTTTTTGACCGCCTTATCAATCCAATTCACTTATTCCTTATATTGCTCAAGAACTGCTTGAGATGGAGGCTGCAGATTTGATAATTATAATATTTTTCGTTTGCTAGCTAATCAAAAACGACATGATTGATTATTATCTCAATGCTCTTGTGGGTCAAAAGTTGTGAATAATTTTTGTGCCTTTTTAACCTTTTCAATGCTTTATTTTTTTCGGCACCTATCCGTATGAAAATCTTACGGGTGAGGTGTTGAGTGGTTCATATGATCACGGAAAATAAAACATGTATAGGTAAGAAAATCAGATATGGCAGCTAAATATCTTATTTTAAGTGTCCGAATGCTGCATTCAGCAAGTGTGTTGATGTTGGACCCCAGATTACCAATTACAAACAGAATCTAGAATTCACAGATTACAAATACAAAACACTTACTGATACGATTGTAAATTTATATTTTGATTCAACAATAATATAGAATTGAGGACCCTGTTTCACACGATGTTCTTAAGATAAATCTGCTGTCTACAACGATTCAACTATTAGAAAGTATATAAAACACCACTACACCAACGAAGCAAAGAAACAGTCAATCTGAACTTACCAATGGAAAGAACACAGGAAGAAATATAAAAGAAACAATAACAGAGAACAATATAGGGCTATTTGTTTTTTTTCACATAAAATTTATTGTCTCTTATATCTTAAATTAAGATAAATCAGTTTGTTTGTTTTTCCAATTTATATCTTAATTTAAAATATATATGTCTTTTAGAAAAAATAAAATAATTTAACTTTTATCTTATTAAAAAAATGTTATAGTAAAGTTTTTTTAGTAAATTTCCACAAATGTCCTATAACAATTCATATATTTATAATTTTATCCGCAAATAATAAAACCCTAAAAATCAATTTTTCAAAAATTTCCAATTTTAAAGAAACCCTAACACAATCTAATCAATTTTACATTTATAATAAGTCATCCAAAATGAAAAAAACAAACATATCATAGTATCTTAATTTGTAGGACTTATCCATACGTCTAAGAAATTAAGATCTTATAAAACTTTAGATAAAAAACAAACAGCCCTAGGAAAGTCTTCTGCCTCTAGGAGAAAGAGAACTATATTTTTCCCTAATCTTTGATTGTTCTAATTACGTATTTCTTTGTTTTTGCATGTGTAAGAGTATCTACAATGTTATTATGCATTTGGAGAAAATGGAGTGCCACATAGGATAGAAACTAAAAAAGTTAGAAAAATGCAATTATCTAAGTTGAATATGGAGATGATGTGGCAAAAAAAAAAGTTAGAAAATATGGATTTGAGTTTCTAATTCTAAAAACTCTTCTAGAAATGCTGACTAAGATTTCTAACTATTTCCACCAATATATTAAAACTCATTTAATGGTAAAATAAAAGAGGAGAGATAATGTAATAATTGTTTTATTATGATTGGTTATAAAATACATACATATTTAACTTTGGATAATTGCATTGGAGATGTAAATATACATTTCTTTAAAAAAAATTAAAAAGTGGGCCCATAATGAATAGAAATGCTGATGTGGCACTAATTAGAAACTTTAAAATACATATGTGCATTGGAGATGCTCTAAACAGAAGACACCAGAAAGAAATATATAAATTGCATTCATAGGAGGAAGTCAATGCTATTTAATTGGAGAATAATTATCTGATTAATTATGAATATAATCGGCAAAAAACCGTTTTTTAATTCAGAATATAAGGCTCCGTCATGTGGCTGTTTTTCATCCTGTTTTCATTTTTGTTTTTCAAAAATGATTTCGAATTCGCGTTCGTTAACCGTTTTTCATTTTATTTTCAAAAAACGAAAAACAAAATGAAAAACAAAACCAGTGTTAACATTTAAATATTTGAAAAACACAAAATACTTATTTTTGTTTTTCGTTTTATTTTATATATATATATATATTAAATTTTTTTGAAATTTTTTTATTGTTTTTTTCTTATTTTCCTCTTTTCCAGACTGTATTTGTCATTTCTTTCTTCATCACATCTTCTCTTCATCATCTCTTCTTCTCATCTTCTTCATATCTTATTCCCTTCGTCATCTCATTTTCTTCATCTTCTTTTCTTCTTAGTGTCGCCGATCTGCTCCTCCAAGAGCAGATCGGCTCCTATATGTTTTTTTTTTCCTTTTTTTTCTTTTGAAAGATTTTATTTTTGTTTTTGTTTCAGATCATAAAGAGTTTATTAACAAATATATATATATATATATATAAACATAAAAATCTTGGATTTTGAAATTATTTTAAATTTAAAATCACAATAATTCATCAAAAAGATTTTATCTGGTTATTATGAATTATTGGCCTATCTTTTATTCAAATTAAAAAATTACAATATAAAAAATAATAGAAAAATAATACAATTTTTGATATTTTTCAGTTAACCTACCAGACGCATTTTTTCAGTTTTTATTTTCAGAATACAGTTTTTAGTATATGCTACCAAACGCGTTTTTGGATTTTGAAACTGAAACCAAAAACACTGTTTTCATTTGCATTTTTCTTTTCGAAAAACAGTCAACGAAAAACGCTTACAGAACGGAGCCTAAACCTTTGTAATAATTCAGAATTCTAAATTAATTACAAAGTCAATTACAATTAACTTGGTAATTATAATTTTGGATTCAAATTTTAAACCGTGCTATATCACGGGTGTACATCCATAGTTCAAACCGTTGCAACCGTCGCATCTACGTCCACGTCTGGATGTACAATCGCACACAATTCGTTGAGCATGTGGTCCATTATTTGTATATATTGCTAGTAAGCTATTCCACAAGTAATCCAATATATCCTTAACTAAATATATGTTTCACATCAATGTGGGATTTATTATTTCCCCAATTCAACAGATGTACTTTGAAAATCAATTTCTCATTCACACGTTCACCATTTTTCCAACGGTTGAAAATTTTCTCTCATACCACACATGTTTGTTTATTCTTCGTTTAAAACTTCCTCTAAAAGTATCCACTTTGAACATCTTAATTTAGACTAGACTTTAAATGTAATGTTCACTTGATGATCATTTGAAGTTAATACGAGTTAATGTTTTCTTCATTTTTTTCACATACCAGAAACGGTATATGATTCGAACAATGAACGTTTTTTACCATCAAATTGTATTGTGCGGTGGTAAATTAATGTAATCTTAATAATTGGTTCATATGTTGCTAATTTTTGACCTTGAAGTGTATTTATGATACATAGATGCGGCGATAGTCAAGTGGTAATTATAGACCCCAAAAATCAACCGTTGAATTTGGTAGAGCGGAGGACACTGACAATCCTGTAAAACAAAAATATGAACATGGAGTTTGGGTGGTCCCTTTGGGGGACTATCCGAGGCTCAAGTCAGATATTTGTAGGAGAAACTGTTTGTATAGAATAAAACTTGAAGAATACAATCAATTTCAACGACTATATTGAATTACTAAATTATGAAGATCAAACTGTAAACAAGGTTGTCGAGTCCTAGGTGATGTCGTTCAGATAGCCTTATGTTCGCTTGGGTTGCGCGTTGAGTTTAGCAAATTGAATTGCTGGGAGAAGACGATGCAAAGTCGTCATCAATCTATTTAGAAGTGATGTCCTATGCTTGGAGGTTCATGGATCGAAATCTGTTGAATGCAAGGTAGTCGAATCAAAAAATGTATGAAGGAGATAAATATGTGCAGATGTTGGATTGGCGGCTACATGGCTGATGTATGGCTTAGACAATACCTTTGGGAATGTTGATAAGTTGAAGTTGAAAGTGTATTGCATCAATCGTATTTTCTTTACATGAGTGGAGTCAGGGGAGAGAAAAATCGTCTCCTTCAATAGAGGAAGGAGCCTTCTATTTATAGCAAGAGAGAGGTTAATTAAAGATGAGTCGGTTGATATCCTCCCCACGATGTTGGCCACGATCGGCCTGATATCTTGGAACGAGATAATCCCTAATATCTCGAGATTTTAGGAGATATTTGAAAGTTATTGATCAAGTCAATAACATGTGTTTTAGTGCTGACTTGGCCCTAATAGACTTAATCAAGGTTTGAATCTGCTTTGGGTCCACGTTGGGCATGTCTTTCATTGGGCATGACCATGCTAGCTTCAGTAGATCGTCTAGCTCCTCACTTGGATTTCCAAAACTGGGCCTAAATATTTGGTTTGCTATTTTCGGTACCACTGTAATCACACTCCTAACTAATGGTGATTTCGTAAGTTAATTTAAACCTTTTTAAAAAAGGAAAATAACGAACATGTATACGTGGGCTGATTGTCAAACGAATAGGTATTTGGGTTTTGAGATGTGAAAATGTCTAGTGCTGGGCTTATGTCACACTGTAGTTTGTAATAAATGGTCAGTTTCATGTTTGGTTTCGTTGAGAAGATCTGTAACATGAGACACTTGACAATACTAAATGTACCCAAACTTTTAAGTATATACACAAATCAAATATGACGGATTTTTTAATTGCACCCACATCCAAACTAGAATAGATAGAACCAACCTTATACTGATCAGTTAGCTTGGAAAAAATTTACAGTTAAGTTGGTTTCGTCCCACAATACCTCTTAGTACATGTTCAGGTGTGTGTCAGTGTGTGTATATATATATATTATATATATATATAAAATTTTCAAATCAGTATGTACGGATATAACTTCATCAATGCGTTGGATGTGGACCATTAGATTTACATATTTTGACTCAAAGTGTATGCACTTGTCAAAACTTCTCCATAATCAGTGGTCTACATACAATGCACTGATATAAGTTATATCAGTGCGCACTGAGAAGAAAATGACTATATATATATATATATATATATATATATATACACACACACGGTGGTTTTCTAGCCAGGAGCACCAGACTTTATAATTTCAAAACGTTCAACCACAATCACGCATTCATAATAGACACATAACCCCACATTAACAATACCCAGTGCCGGCCCTAGGCTGGTGCACCCGCCCTGGGCCCAAGGCCAAGATATTTTTTTAATGAAGGGGCCCAATCAGATGTTTAAAAAAGGCTCAATCTCTTATTTATTTGTTTTTTGGTGTTAAATGATGGGCCCATTTTTTTTATTTTAGACCGGCCCAATATTTTGCTTTGAAAAAAGCCCAAAAACCTTAGAAAAACAAACACATAAAGTCCTCAAGCCCCCAAATGTGCTTAAGAATTCAGATAAACACAATTCCAAACCATAAATTTTTCGATATTGGTACCTTATAAACTATACAGTATATACTATGAAAAAACCATGTCATAAATATTCATGTGGAATTGAACAAAAGAGCCCGTTTTAAATTTTTCGCCACCGGCCACCAAAAGCTTAGGATCGGCCCTAACAATACCCACACCCAATATAAATATATAGCTGTGGTTGAACGTTCTTAACTTATAATTTCAGGACGTCCTTACTAGAGAACCATCATATATATATATATATAATATTAACTACTGAAAATTGAGAAGTTATATATATTTTTTTGAGCAATGCTAGGCTTCTCAAATTCTTTTTCAAATAATGTGGTACATGATATGTCAACATCATATCACTCACAACATAATCTTATAATTTATAAGATGTTGACATCCCACGTGCCATATCCGTTGGGAAAAATAATTTGGAAAGCTTATCATTACCCTACTTTTTTTTTTCCTTACACAATACCTCCGGCTTATACATTTACTCCGTAATCCCAAACTGATAATTCCATGTTCTAATTTGAAAATTACTGTTTGCAGCGCATGCAGTGCCAATTTCTGTTTTATGTTTCCAGCACTTCCAAAGTAATTATTTGTTTAATATCAGTGAGCATTAATGTTAATTTTTTCCTTAACAAAGAGTATATTAGTTTAAGTATATTCATCCGAACGCTCGTATGAAAAAATCTTTCAGTGAACCAGTTTTACGGTTTTGTCCAACCATTGCTGCATTATATCCAGGAGACTGGACTGTTGTGGTGGTTCCTTTTCAATCACTGTAAAATAATGGGTAGTGTTAACTTGTGTTCTAAGGGTACATGTTAACAATCATAAAATGAAAGTATTTATTGTTGTTTTTGATGAAATTCATATAATAAATGTATTTCTCTTTACGATAATTATACACTACCCTAAAATAATACATATTTATATATTTATTTATATTTAATATTCATTTAAAGTTTAAACAAGACTGAAGTCATGTGGCAGCAAGGCAGCCAAACATTAAAGCTTCAATCCCCAGTTGCAAGGTTGAAGGGATAAGTCACGAGTCACGAGTCACGAGTAGGAAGTGTTTTTAACTTGTGTCTTTCTCTAATCAAAAAAAAAAATAGACTCTTTCTTGTTCATATTATGATTTATGACCACTATTTCAATTCCATCCAATTGTCATTCTAATAAACCCAACTTAATTTTAATGTTGATTATTTGGGTATGAGATATTGGCGTCTATAAATCTTCATCAGCAGGAGTGAAGAACAAGTACTAGATTTGCAAAGGAGAAGATGAGTAAGTGTAAGGTATGTGTTACTGGAGGTGCAGGTTACATGGGGTCTTGGCTTGTCAATAAGCTTTTAGAGAAAGGATACACTGTCCATGCAACTTTAAGGAACTTGGGTATCTCTCTCTCTCTCTCTCTCTCTCTCTCTCTCTCTCTCTCTCTCTCTCTCTCTCTCTCTCCGTATCGATATCTGATATCTCTGACCATGATGATGAATTGCAGATGATCTATCTAAAGTTGACCTTCTAAAGAGCTTTAATGGTGCTGATTCAAGATTGGTGTTGTTTGAAGCTGACATATATGATCCTGATACGTTTGATCCTGCAATCCAAGGCTGTGACTTTGTTTTCCATGTCGCCACTCCATTGCTACACACTCAGGGCTATCAGGTTTGTCTCGTCTTCTTTTTATATAATATTCATAGCTAAGTAGATAGATGATGTTGGGTTGTTGATCTAGTAGAAGCGTTTAAGAGAAAAACTCAACCGAACAATTCAAAAAGCAACCTTCTATTATGTTGTGGATCCATATAGGAGGATACTAGGATAATAAGCTTTATATTTGTTGACCCTCCTCACAAAGGTAGCGAAAATATACGATAATTAGAGAAGATTCTTTGAATTTTTATTAAATAACCAAATGCATATTTCTCGGCCTCTAGGGTGCGTTTGGTAAGCGGGACGGGACGTGACAAAGTGGGACAACTTGTTCTTATCCCACATTTGGTGCGACCTTAGCATGGGACAGGACGGGACAAGGTGGGACAAAAATCACAAAAAATTGTCCCACCCAAGACCCTAGGACAACTTGTCCCATGGCATGGGACAAGTGTCAAAAAGACCAATTTACCCTTTAAATGTTCAAATAATTACAAACATATCCAATATATTATATTATATATATATATATATTATTAATATATATATTATAATTACATATAATATATATATATATTATAAAATTATATATAATAATATATAATATATTAAATATATTAATATATATATATTAATATTTAATAATATATAAAAATTATAATTACATATATAATATAATATTATATATATTATAAAATTATATATAACATATTAAATATATTATTATATATATAATAATATTTAATAATATATACTATATCATATATATATATTATATATAATAATATATATATTAATATATATATAATACATTATGATATATATATCCTATATATTATTATATATATATTATGTATATATTATTATTATATATGTATTTATATAATAATAATATATTTAATATATTATATATTATTATATATATTTTATAATATATATAATATTATATATGTAATTATAATTTATATATATATTATTAAATATTGTTATATATAATAATAATATATTTAATATATTATATAGTATTATATATAATTTTATAATATATATATAATATTATATATGTAATTATAATATATATTTTTAAATATTATTATATATAATAATATGTTTAATATTATATATATATATATTATATATATATATTAATAATATATATCATATATTATATTATTATATATAGGATATATAATATACAATATTTATTATTAATATATACATATATTATAATATATATATAATATTATATTTTTTATATGTACAAATATTTAATATTATATATATCTTATATTATTATATATAATGATATAATATGAAGATATATTATTATATATAATGATATAATATATCATATTATTAAATAATATTATTAAATAATTATAATATATTTCAATTACAATATTACTATTTGTGTAAAATATAATAATATTGTAATTGAAAACAAGAGGTCATTTGAACCCTTTTGTTTTTGTTAAATATTATAATATATTTCAATTACAATATTTATTTAATATTATTAAATACGATATATAAAAATTGTTTAATATTAGACAAAACAATGAGGGCACTCTGGTCATTTGAATCTCTTGTCCTGTCCTGTCCCAGCCATACCAAACGTATAACAGTACAATCCACAGTCCTGTCTCATACATTCCAAACACGTTATGGAACAACTGTCATGTCCAGTCCAGTCCAGTCCAGTCCAGTCTCGTCCCCGTACCAAACGCACCCCTAAGGGCCACAATAGCTCTTATTTATATTTAATAAGAAAACTGGATTTTAGATTTCATTTGATAAAATAGTATGTATTAATTACATGAATATTTTAAAATTTTAAAATCTTTAAGAATATCCTCAATAGTATTTTCTATATTAGTTGTGAAATTTGAATCTATAATGTTGTGCAACTCTAACTCGTCAAGCTCGAGGTGGTCGAGCACGGTCAGTCCACGAGGGAGTAGGTGGCACTATGGCAGCCTCTGAACAAAAGTTTAGTTTTAGTCTTATTTAGGGACGAAGCTATTAGGGGCAGGTTCTTGGAAATTTTATTTTTAGTCTTTTAATTAATTGAAATTTTTTTATTTCCTTTCTCGAAAATGAAAATTATAATGTTTGGCCTCCCAAACTTGGTGAAATTTGAAATTCTAACATTGACTATGTTAGACAGAAAAAAAATATTCATAATCGAATTGAAAGAGAGTTTGCTTCAAATTAATATTATAAACATCAATTTGACAGGTGAAAGTTGAATGTTAGTGCATTCCACCGAAAATGTAGTGCCTCTCTTTAATGTTTTCTTACTTTTGTGTGTGGATTATTTCTTTGGTTTTGCTTATTTCCTAATAGATGAGTCACTAAAATGCTAAAATTTTGGTCTAATAAGATTTGGATTTCATTTAATAACAGTTCAATAACACAACTGAAGCAACAATTGCTGCTGCAAAGAGCATAGCAATGTCTTGTGTTCGATCAGGAACGGTGAGGCGACTAATCTACACTGGCACTGTGATTTCTGCATCACCACTCATGGAGGATGGTTCAGGATTTAAGGACTCCATTGATGAAACATGTTGGACTCCTCTCAATCTTTCATTTGCTTACTCTGATTCTTTTATGAGCGTAAGTTTTCAAATGTTCACCATAGTCATCCTGAATTATATGTGAAAATTTTAACATACTTAGGCTTACACGACCACACCATGAATATTAATTATAAATGATCGCAATACAGAATTATGCAGAATCAAAGACGCTAACAGAAAGAGAAATCTTGAGCTACGGGACCGATGCAAATGGTACTGGTGGATTGGAGGTGATATCCCTGGCCACGGGCCTCGTGGGAGGGGACACTCTTCTATCTTACACGCCTTCAAGCATGGTTGTACTCATTTCTCAACTTATGAACAATGAAGACATGTACCAAAAAATAAGGTACATGGAAGAATTGCTCGGAAGAGTTCCAATTGTGCACATTGATGATGTCTGTGAAGCTCAAATTTTCTGTATGGAGCAACCTTCGATCAATGGTAGATTCTTGTGTGCAGGCTGCTACGTTTCATCAGCCGAAATTGCCAGTTATTACCAACAACATTTCCCAGAATTTCATGTGAAACAAGAGTGAGTAGCCAACCCTTTTCTGAGATATCTATTGAAATTCTGTGACCGTAACAAGTTTTAATAGGGCAGCGAACTGTGTGTCACAGGTACTTGGATGGGCCGAAGAGAGAAATCAAATGGGGTGTCACAAAGCTAATAGAGAAGGGTTTTGAGTACAAATATGATAAAAAGATGATATTAGATGATAGCATCAAGTGTGCTAGGAGGCATGGTGATCTCCAACAGTAATCACTTCAGATGTTGATTTAATAATTCCTCAATTTCCTTTGTTTCTTCACTTAAAGTAAGCTGTCTCGTAATCTCATTTTCGATCCGATAAAAATATCCATTGCCATGTTCTAGGATATTCATCATTGCAAAATTAACTAAAAAATATCTCGGTTTAGTTACTTTTAATCTAATGTGATGTACTTTCAACTCTTTTGGTGTTTTAAATAGAATATTCTACTGAAGGGATAGACATACTTAAATTTTTACAAGTATGATATGAATGAAAACCATTAAAATTAAGGAAATTTTTCTAGTAATCATAATGCTAAGCTATGTCTGTTGCATTTAGGTTTCTAAATGTTTGATAATTCCGTTTTGTAATTTTTTTTTTCGACACAAAACAAGTACTTCACTAAAGAAGAAAAGGATCATCAATATATACAAGTTGGCCTACAAATTATCCAATCCTGTTCCTCATTGACCTAGCTAGCAGCTAAAGTATGTACCAGTTGGATACTCCAACTTCTCTGCAAGGGCCTTTGCTATCAACCCATCAAACTGATCTTCAGAATCAATCGATCACTGAGCTGACATTGGTAGGGCAGCATCTGTTCAATCCATTCAATCCTTAGCCATAGTTTCGTTGCCAAGGCACTCACTTGAATTCAGCTTCAACAATACCAACCAAATTAGGTTTCAAAATATATAGTTGCACTTGACTTGCTCCAGTATGATAGGAATTTTTGTTTAACAGCTGCATCTGAGTTCAATTTAAGACTTCTGTGAGGTCGAGAAGTCCATTTCGGTTGGGAACATTATGGTCAATCAGGGGTATAAATGAACTGTTTTGAAACTTAGGATCAAAACTGTACTTATAAAGGGATCAAACTGAAATGTATTAAAACTAGATGGGCCAAACGTTAATTATCTGTAAGTGTCAACGGTTATATACTTATATGGGATAATTACCCTAGTGGCCATCAATTTGGTTGACCACTATCAAAATAACCAATAAATAGGGAATTTGTTTTAAAATGGTCATTTTTAACCAACACCGTAACACTAATGACAATTACACTAATGACAATTATGTTACAATGCTATTAAGTTTTATTAAAATCACCGCTAAATGGGTGGGTAATTTCGTAAATAAGGGATTTAACAAAATAATAAATAAATAAAATATTTGGTGCACATGTAGACACAAGCAGAGGCTGCCGCAATTTCTGCTCAAACCCATCAATCATCTGGCTCCTCCAGCTTGCTGCATAGACCATCGCCACCAATTTTTCACGGGAAGTATGATCATTCAATCTTTTTTCTTTTTTTTTTAAGTATTACATTTACGACTATTACAATAAGGTTGTCGAAACCTGTTAAGATCAGATGATACATGTATGGTCTGGATAGTTATTCCCTACCAATCGAGAGAAAACTTTCAATACATACTTTTAAAATACGCATTGTGAGACTCGAACTCCTGACTACAGTATGTGAAAAGGATGTGCACTATCATTTCTGCTAAGAGGTGGTATACGTACGAACTTAATTAATACAAAGAATTGAATAAATCAGATACATAAAAACCTCAAATAAATACATGCCATTTATGATTAGCAATACCCGAGTGAAACGCCTTCATGGACTCTGAGCAAGAGAAAACAGCAAACACCAATTCAACTTCACATTCTCATTACTACTCGATGATCCATGATCGCACACATATGAGAGAACAATTGTAGAACAATTGTTGAATATCCGTAAAACACACAAATGAGAGAAAACAAAGCACACAGATATTAAACAAATCAAAACCAAAAGGAAGTCCAAACAATGGCCTTAGAATTGAAGTGTGATCGTTCAACTTCTCAAACCTAAAGATTGAATTTGAATCAGATTCTTGCTCCAACTTTTTGACCGCCTTGTCAACCCCATACTCTGATTCCTTATATTGCTTAAGAACTGCTTGAGATGGAGGTTGCAGATTTGATTCAGGCAGGGAAGGATTAATATTCAGCATCGAATCTAAAAGGTAAACTTCGTGGTAAATTATTAAAAGGAGTTTATCAATCTGACTCTCATCATAAATGCCTTTCTTCAGTTGATCCTCACTGATTATGACTTTTTACCACCGGAGTAATTTTGGAAAAAGTAATTATAAATTTATAATGGTCATTTTTGATACCAAATGAACAAATTGATGATTCCTAGAGCGGTTTAAAAAAACTTAACGTGTTATAATGAAATGATTATTAGTGTCATAGTGTTGGCCAAAAATGGTTATATTAAAACAAATTCCCCCATCTAATGACTATTTTGACGGTGGTCAACCAAATTGATGGCCACCGAGGGGGAGTTTCATTTGGGTCACTAACATTTTGTGATTCATCACTATTTAACTAAAATTTTGATACATTCATCAATTGGGTCTAAATTTTTAACAGCCAAAGGTAATTGAAACTAGGGATGACAATGAATCGGATTGGGGATGGATACCTTAAATATCCATCCCCGTATCCATTTGAGATATATATCTTCATCTTTGCATCCATCCCCATTTCTACGTGAGCTAGGCGGATTAGGATAATCCCCGAATTTAGGTTGAGATATCCATTTTCACTCTGACTATATCCGTATCCGATGAAAAAAATATAAAATTTTAAAATTTACTAGAGAAAAATATAACTAACATGTGTAATGGTACATTTTATCATATTTAAAGAGAGAAATAAATACATTTAATAAAGTTCAAATATTAAAATTTATAATAACTTATATAATTAAAATTAATAATTAAATAATAATTTTTTATATTTTTAAAATATTAAAATTTATAATGGATCCGGATGATGATGGATCTCTATAGACAATATATATCCCAATCTTAGAAAATAAAATGGATATTAGTATAACATCCATCTCCGCTCTGTCCCCGAAATAATAGTAGTCATCTCTATTTTAAATGAAACAGATTCTTTCGGATATCCGTATTCGTAGATAATTTTATCATCCATAATCGAAACTTGAAAAGAAGATTATTTCCTTGATATTAATTAATTGAGTTAAAAGGTTGACTTTTCCCTTGAATCTTTTAAAAATTGATACTAGTGGGATTCGCATGAACAACCAATAAAAATAAAAATGTAACATGTATCTAAAGTATCTTCAAACATATTTTTTCTTAAAAAATAGTTGAAGAATAACATTAAATACCTTTATAAAAAACATAATATATATATAAATTAAGATTAAAATATATCAATCTACATCACCGAAGATCTATCTGTCCCATAATAGTGGATCAATGAAATTGTTTTGTTCATGAAACAAAAAAAGTAGTGGCGTAGCCAGGATTTCTGACTAGAAGGGTTAAACTGAAAACCAGTGTTCAAAAAAATAGAAAAATCGACCGGTAAATCGTCACCATCATAAGAATTCAATAACATAAAATATGTTGGCAATGGAGAAGCTATTTTACTTGATGATCGATTTTCATTTGATTTTGGAAAGAAATGCAAACTATTTTTCCTTTGCTTTAATTTTTGATTATTTGACATAACAACCTACGATAGTAAGCATTCGATAAGAAACAGACATATATATAAATATGGCAGAGTCACAACTCACAATCTCAATCAAAAATCAACCAAATAATATGAAATATGTAAATATATTTTCTAGAATAATTCTACATCTCTAATTTTCTGAATGACTAAATCAGTAAATCTCATTATCTCAAACCCAAAATTGAAGTGTACTTAAAATTAAAGGATTTTTAGAATGGAAAGAATAACTAAAAATATTGATAACAATTTTTAGAATTGGTATTTTGGTTTCTTGAATTCGCATTGGTGATTGAAGGAGTCTCTCGGTCATCCTGAGAAAAACAAGGAAGAAGAAGGAAAATAGTGTTGGGAGGAATTATTTTGTTAATTATAATTCTATAACTATCTCAATTAGTGGGTGACATTAACAGGCATTCCACCATACAGAAAAAACAAGGAAGTAGGTAGTCCCACTCCCACTTCAGTGAATGGAGATTTTGGGTGAAAGAAAACTAATATATATATATATATATAATATATATTTTTTTTTAAATTGTGACCGGGCTACAACTTGGAGAAGACTTTTGTTTATCTCTATGATTTGGGTGAATATTATCCCTTCTGCTCAATAAATGATATGTTTTTAAAAAGAGATATTTTTATTCACAAATTCTCATATATTTAGAGACTACCCTCTCCTTAGATACAAATCATTTACTGAGGAGGGACTAATGCTGATCTAAAGGGTGAGAAAAAATGGACTCACAGCCCTGTCTAGCCTAGGGTAGGCTACGCCCTTGAGCGAATGACATTGGCAGGCATTCCACCAGACAGAACAAAAAGGAAGTGAGTAGTCCCACTCCCACGTCAGTGAGTGGAGACTTTGGGTGAAAGAAAACAAATATATAAATATATATATATATATATATATTTTTTTTTGAAAATTGTGACCAGGCCACTGCCCTGTCTAGCCTACGTTTGGCTACGCCCTTGAAAAAAAGCTATTACCTTTCGCTTTTGTGTTAAATTACCTTGACAAGAAGATTTTTCATATGAATGGGATAGTTGATTTTTCATATCAATCTCCAAGTATCATCAGTAGTTGAATTTGATTTATTCATATTCTAGTTCTGCCCAATGATTAAGGTAAGGTCAGTACTACCCATGCTAATCTTTGTGGTCATACATAGAGAGAGGACCAGTGGGGAGTAATTACTTTGTTTATCAATTATAAGTAAATTAACCTATTGTGATTTTTTTTTTCTAATTATGGACAAAACTAAATTCCATATTGTTTGTGATTCCAACAAATCTAACCCATTAAATCTAATTTTGATGTCAATTGGTTGGGGAAGAAATATGAAATATTGAAATATTGGCCTCTCTAAATCTTCATTAGCAGGAGCGAAGAACAGGTACTAGATTCGTAATGGAGAAGATGAGTAAGTGTAAGGTTTGTGTTACAGGAGGTGCAGGTTACATTGGCTCTTGCCTTGTCAAAAAGCTTTTAGAGAAAGGATACACTGTCCATGCAACATTAAGGAACTTTGGTACCTCTCTCTTTTTGATCTCTCTGTGTCTAGCTCTAGATCTCTTTCGTTCTCGTTGATCTCTAATCGTGTTGAATTTGCAGATGATCGATCGAAAGTTGATTTTCTGATGAGCTTTCCTGGTGCGGACACAAGACTAGTGTTGTTTGAAGCTGATATTTATGATCCTAAGACGTTTGACCCTGCAATCTAAGGCTGTCAATTTGTTTTTCATGTTGCCACCCCATTGCTACACACTGAGGGATATCAGGCTTGTCTCTAGAGTGTTGATGAATTTTAATTAATCTCTCTTTTAATTCATAATTTGACAATTGTGTAATTTCGGTATAATTAAGATTTGATTTTTCGTAAATAAACAGCTTAATAACAGGACCGAAGCCTCGATAGCTGCTGCTAATAGCATTGTCATGTCTTGCGTTCGATCAAGATCAGTGAGGCGAGTAATCTACACTGCCAGTGTGGTTTCCACATCTCCGCTTATGGAGGATGGCTCTGGATTTAAGGACTTCATAGACGAAACATGTTGGACGCCTCTTAATCTCTCGTATGCCTACTCTAATCCTAATCTAACGGTGAGTATATATCTTATTGATCCGAGTAGCATTAATGTTACCATTTTTGAGATCAAAATATCTTATTATTATAGGTTGTGAGATAATTGCATGCATGTGTAAGCAGTAACATATCATGTATCGTGTTTTAGGAATATGTAGTTTCGAAGACATTGACAGAAGAGCAGATTTTGAGCTATGGGACCAATTCAGATATCGGTGAGTTGGAGATGGTTACACTGCCATTAGGGGTTGTGGGAGGGGATACATTTCAATCTTACATGCCCCTAAGCGTGGCTATGTTCATTTCATCGCTTACCAATGGAGAATTCACCTACCAAGCACTGAGGTTTTTAGAAGAATTGCTTGGAAAACTTCCAATTGTGCACATTGATGATGTCTGTGAAGCTCATATCTTCTGCATGGAGCAACCTTCCATCCGCGGCAGATTCTTGTGTGCAAACTCCTATGTTTCGTCTTCAGAAATAGCCGATTACTATCGACAAAACTAACCAGAACATCATGTGAAACAAGAGTGAGCATCCAAATATCCAATTGCCCTTTTCTAAGACATCAAAATTATGTGATTGTGAGTTCTAACAGGGCAGTGAAATTGTGTTTTCAGGTACTTGAACGGTCCAAAGAGAGAAATCAAGTGGGGCACCACAAAGCTAATTGAGAAGGGTTTTGTTTACAAATATGATACCAAGATGATATTAGATGACTGCATCAAGTGTGCTAAGAAGAATGGTGATCTTCTCAGTACAAACAATAATTGATTTACTTAATATTTGTTTCTTTACAGTACTCTGTTTGTCTTATTTTGGATCCAATAATTCCACATTTTCTTGTCTCTGCGGTCAATGTGGAATGCAATCTCTACCCTTTATAAGGTGTGAGACTATTTTCTATTTTTCTCTGGCTATGAAACTTTGATTTAAATTCGGTAATAACATGTATTATTTTTCATATTTGGGTTTATTTTGATGATTGAATGCAGCAAAACACCGGTACATAATCTCTAATGGATGTCACTAGGGATGTGCATGATCCGATCAAATCAAATCCCTAATATCCATTGATTAGAACTTATAAAGTACATATATTTGTGTTTAGAACTTATAAAGTTTATAAATTGTTAGAATTTTGACTTCTACGGTTGTATTGATTTTATGTTAATTATTGATTTGTCAATTTTATTTAAAGTATCGAATGAATTAGTTATTGTTTTTGTTAATTTTAGTAATGTCTTAACTTTTATATGTTAAGAATTGCTTCATATCGTTATGATTCATTGGATTGGATCGAATCAGATTTAAGTATTTCGTAATTGGATCGGATCATATTAAAATTTCTTTGATCGGATTGGATCGGATTGGATCTTGGATCATGAAAAATCCAATGGTTCTGATCCGCCGCACAGCCCTAAGATGTCACCATCACCATTTTTTTTTAATGTTTTTTTTTCCACATTTTATCAACAATTGTATGGTTCCAACTTCCCGTCAGTATTTTCAAGGACCATTTTGCAGCTTGACAAGACGATCCTAAGAATCAATTTTATTGAAAAATTTTCCAGCATATACAAACTTATAATTTAGCCGAAGAAACATAAAAAATTAACATGGTGAAAGATTGCAACTCAATGCTTAGATTTTTCTAGTGCTTGGCATCCCAGAAAAAAAAAATCAAAACTAGCAACAGTTATACTAATTAACAACTGAAAATAAGTTATTTCCAAAATTAACTCTGAAAACAAAGTTATTTCCAAAGTTTAACTTACTAGATCAAGAAAATTATCTTAGAAGAATTCCAAGTTGTCAAATGGGAAATTCGGTTCGAAATCAACATTAACGAGTGAAAAATCAAAATCCTCCCCAATCGGCGAATTGGTGACAGAATTTGGTGCTGAGATTATCTCAGTGAGATCAGATTCAGGAGTTTGCACACTGTGGCCTGATCCAAAGTAGTTCATGTTGTGACTTGGTGACACAGGAAAATAATTGGACTCGGATGTTGCAGGAGATATGAACTTTGGAGAGAAACTGCCCATGAAATTGTTTTCAATCAATGACGCAATGAACATATTCTCTTCCACATTATCAGCTTCAATTGATGTCTGTGGAAATGAAAATAAAGGAAATATATCTTCCCTATCGTCCAAATTCTCTGTTTTAACTCTGAGCCCTGCATTTGATCCGAAATTGAACATCGTTACTTCTTGTGATTGTTTTTGATTTTGATCTTCATGTTCTTGTTGTTTAATAAGATAATGTTGATTCCTTTTATCTTTGGACATTGGTGGTGGTGGTGGTGGTACTGATGATGATGCCATGGCAGTTACTGCTAGTTGAGAGTTTTGGCTACATGTGTGTCTCCCTCGATAAGTCACTTCGAAGATTGAAGGGTCCTCATTCGATCTTTGAACTTGTTTCGTAGCCAAACAGCCTTGTGCGTGACGATGAGTGCATCTATAATATCCTCTGCAAATTGCAATAGCTTTGATTAGAGAGCTTGCCTAAATTTTGTGTGTGTGTGCAAGACAAAACACCAAATAGTGCATGCATGTTTTCATCAAGGAATTTGTGCTTTTTATGCTAAATTCTAAAAGGCATTCTCGACATGATAATGTTTTTTGGCCTACCAAAATAAATAAAAACAAAAAACGAAAAGTGAAGAATTATTGAATCTAAATCACTATTATGTGGCTGTGCTCATTAATCTTTTTATCTGCTTTTGTGGGGAGAGTAGGGGACCAGAGACAGGTTGATTAATTCTAAGAACATAAATGATAAATCAATTAATACTATCAGTACTACAACTTAAATATCAAATTGTCAGATATAGTTGCATGAACCTATTATATAAACAAACTAAAAACAAAATTTAGACTTTCAAGTTTGTCAGGAGCTGATCATAGTGTCAAAAAAAAAAAAAAAAAAAAAAAAAAACTGAGAACATATAAAGATAGATGCAAGAGCAGTGAACAATAAGTGCTCCGGATAACATCAACTACTTTGGTACAATAAGTATCTCAGATTAAAAAAAAAAAAAAAAAGTGATTTTGTCCTCTTCTATTTGTTGTCATGTTTTGAATTTTCATCTTTTTTTGCAACTTGCAATTTTGCATGCTCATTTGAAATTAAATCATTGAATTGATGAGCATTAATGGCACAAACCAAGAGGACAAGTGAACCATATATCTTTTTTACTTAAAAGTAATTGAAATAAAAAAGAAAAAATGTTCTCACCTTGGAAAATTAGCTCCAAGAATATCTTTTTGCCCATATTTTCTCCAGCAGTATCCATCATCAAGAGGCCCTTCTAATCCGGTCCCGGAGCAAACCTTCACTTGTTCAGTCCACCGTGGCATTGTCTTTCTACAAACCAAACAAACCCAGACTTGAAAAATTAGATAAAAAAAAATTATTTCATCTAATAAAATTAAACATCACAAGAATTGAAGCACAGGAAGCTATAGTGAATAATAATAATGTCTTTAAATTTGGTTACCTCTTTTTATAGGCATGTTTGTGACATTGATCTTTATAATCCAGATCAGAAGTGTCACTTCTTGGGCTAATGTTGGCAAAGGTAGAGGGAAACTGATCAGCAGGCTCATCAACCATGGAAGAAGAAGAAGCACCACCACCACCACAATTCAACATTGAAAGAGCTTTCTCATAGATACCCAGAATTCGTTGGATTAAGAATTCTCTTGTCTCTTTGGATGAAGAAGGGTTGAGATGGTTTCTAAGTAGCTTTGCTAGCTCCTTCCCTTGAGTTAGCTCATTGATGAGAACCACTTGCTCCATATCTATAGCCTATAATTTAGTTCCAAAATTTTCCTTGAAAAAAAAAAGCACTTGTTGGGCACAGAGTAGAGCTATGTATATATCAATGGGGCAAATTGTAGATCATGTTATGTTGAACAACACAGTGAAGGGTTGATGAAACAAGATTGAATTGAAGAAGATCTAGACGGGTTGATTTAGAAAGCAAATTTAGTGTGAGAGCAGATGTGATCAAAAGTGCCAAATCTTTTATAGTTTGCTGACAAAAGAGAAAGTGAGAGAGATGGGCAAAAACTCAAAAGAAAAGTATGCAAGAAAAAGTTGAAATGAAAAGCTTTGGTGACAGAGAAATTGTGAAGAAAAGTGGAGGATGCTGTTGAGAAATGCAAAGGAAAGAGAGGGTTTTTTTGACTGAGAGAAAAAAAAAAGGGAGAATTTTTTTTTTCACAAATGGATCATCTTCGGGTGTTGGAGTATTATACATTTATATAGATGGATGGATGGATGAACGCAGACTCATAGAGAGAGTCCACATCTGACCAATTCAAACACACCACAAGGCAACAACCCCCAAAATGGGTCTCACACTCTCTCTTCTCTACTTTTAATATATAAAAAATATTGCAAGAGTGAAAAGAAGAAAGTCACAGCAGTGATGTGGCAGCTGCGAAGCAAGAATCTTCAAAGCTTGTTCCGCGTTGTTACTTGGAGCTCGCTACAGATTGGAATGAGTGACGTTGATGGGTGTCGTCATCTCAGGCCCCTTGCATACGCTGTGCGACTGCCCATGTGATCCATGATACACGTATTAATAGACAATAGTATTTTCATCTCTTTTTTATAATTATATTATTTATTTGTGTTCTGTTACCTCTGTCTGTGGATTGTAGTTGAGTTTTTTTTTTTTAATATGTACAATGATTAGGGTATCTCATATCTGTTCTTGTGCCCTAAATTTTATGGCTTATCAGAATCATCCTGTTGGTTAGGGTCTTCGGGATAGTGGTTGTTCATTTGTGGTGTACAAGTACAACGTATATATGTTCGGATAGAAAAGTTTACCTAGATATGGGGAAATCTAGTGATTCCAAATTCTTTTTGGTCCATTGTCCTGATCGGTTGTAAACTTTAAAATGAATCTCCATTATTAGGGTTAAAGCCCTAATATTGTAAATATAAAGTTTTTTTTCTCTGATATAAAATATATCAGTACATTGTATGTGGATCAAAGATTATGGATAAACACTGACAAGTGCATACAGACTGAATCAAAGCAATTTAATCTAATAAGTTCACATGTCAACTCACCGATACATATTATTAGTGCGTAATGAAGGTGAAAATTTTCCTATAAATATAATCTCATATTTATCAATTAAACCACAAAGTGTGGAGAGACCCTTCCCTTAAAGTGAGAGTTGCATTACGGATTGTGTGCCACCCTCTATTGAGTGCACAATCAAGGGTTTTTGGTAGACAATCAATGGATTTTTAGACTGAATTAAAAAATTGTAAAATGTTTTTGGTTTACAAAGGAGGGGATTTTGATCTAAATTCCAAATTAAGATGGTTTTTTTTTTTTTAGAAAACTAAACAAAAAGCTAGGGATGGCAATGGGGTGGGTTCATGGCGGGGTGGCCCCGCCGCACCCCACCCCATTTATTTTTTAAAACCTCGTTCCCACATAAAACCCCACAACATATGGAGTGGGTCAGGGTATGCTTTACACATCCCTATCAATTTACCACATTTGCCCTATTTAACCTATTTATCAAAATTATTTATTAAAATAATAGATATATAACCTAATGAATATGATATAATATACAAAGTAATTCTACAAATTATTGAAAATCATCTCATAAACATTAAAAACAAACATAAATCTCATAACTAAACAAATAAATTAAATAATTTTTAAACTTAACATTAAAAAAATATATATAATAAAAATAAATAAAGATGATATTTTAAACAGGGTCAGGGATTACCCATTGCAGGTTTTACTATATATCCCCATCTCTGTCTCATTCTCACCAAATTGAAACACATCCCCACCTCATAAGTGCATATCCCCACGGGACCTTGTACCTGCGGTTATTTTGTCATCTCTACAAAAAGCAAAGAAAGACTGTCGACCAGAACAACAGCCTCCACGCAAGTAGGGCAATCTTCCAATTAGACTGAGTGCCAATTAAAGAAATTGCTAATTTAGTTAAAATTAGTAAAATGGCCCGCGTTTTGCTGCGAGAGCATTATTTAATTTTAATAAATTTTATTTATTTAAATTATGATATAGAAAAATTTAAAATGATTGAATATTAATATATGAAAATAGAAATCTATTTAATTTTACTGTTCAATGGCATTTTTATGGATAAATAGTAATTCATTTAATTTCATTGTTTATGTGAACAGTTCAATGTTAAGAGATGTTTTAGTATATATAATATATAATAAGGGTTAGGCTAGATCAACTTAAAATTGTGATTTAAAATTTTACCTTCAACATCTCAACCACTCATGTGCTTTTAATCAAGAGTTATAAATGCATTCAAATCACAACCATTTGATTATGAGCATATGAGTGGTTGAAATGTTGAAGTCAAAATTTTAAGTCACAAATTTTAGTTGATATATATAATAATAATATATATCTAATGACATTTTTGTAAATAAACCGAAATCTAATATTATATTATATATTCAATGGCATTTTTATAAGGGAAAGTATCATTTTCCCCCCTGACTTTTACCCTATTGTTAAGACGAGGACATGGTTTGACCATATTGTCCGGTCTCCCCCTCAAATGGAAAGAATGTATTATATGCCCCTTCCATTACATTTTTCATCCATTAAATGTATTATATACCCCTTATGTTAACTTTGCTCCACGTAATTACCATTTAATCCTCAAAATATTCATTAAATAAATAATATATTAAAAAAGAGAAAACAAAAAACAAAATAAAAAAATTCAAAAAAAGATGGATCTCTACCGTTCATCTCAAAGATGGACGGTGGAGATTTTTTTTTAATTTTTATTTAAATTTAATAATAAAAGAAATTAAAAACAAAAAAAAATTAAAAAATAAGATCTGGATAGTGGATCTCCAGATCTTTTTCCAAAAATCATTATCATCAACAACAATCAACAATCAACACCACCCAGAAATCAGTATCATCAACCCTATTTTTTTTTCATTCCAGAAATCACGCCATTCATTATCATCATCATCACTTCTTTCTCTTTCAATAGACAAAAAACTCAACAACAAAAAAAGAAATTTTAAAAAGGAAATCAAACCCATTCAAATTCATCTCCAGCCCAGAAACCAAGCACATACCATCACCATCACCATCATCAGTTCATCACCATCATCGGTTCACCATCACCACTACCACATCACCATCGCCAAACACCCAGAAGAGATAGCGAGATGAGATCGGAGTGAGAGATTGAGATGAGAGAGAAGATAGTTCGATGAGATCGAACTCAAACCAGAAGCGACGGTGACGACGGCGATGACCAGAAGCGACGACGATGACCGGAAGCTCGATCGTCGCTCGAACTCACCGGCACGGACAGTCGCAGAGACGACGAGGACCACCAACGCTTTCTTTCTCTCTCTCTTCGTTTGACAGTGGGTATTTTGTTTGGTTTGGGGGTAGTGGTTGATGGTGTGTTTGTGGGTGGTTAGGGTTTGATTTGTGGTGATGATTATGAATGATTTGGTGTGATTTGGAAGAGATGAATTTAGGTAATAAATTTTTTAGGTACTAAGAGAGAGAGAGAGAGGCGTTGAGAGTGAGGGGAGAGAGAAAGAGATTAAAGTTAAGTTTGTTTTTATTAATTTTGTTTTTAGTTGATTTTATTATTTAATTTAATTAAATTTATTAATTTAAATGCATTTAATATATATTTTTTTTTCTGTTTTTAAAGTTTAATTTAATTTCTTTTTTTAATATGGTCAATGACGTATGTCCTTCCCATTTAACGGTCAACTGTCCAAATGGATGGAAAAGGTAACAAAATGGGCGTTTTTAACGTTTCTTATATTTTAGGGGAGGAAAACGGCTAATATGGCCAAACTCTGTCACCATCTTAACAAATGGGCAAAAGTCAGGGGGAAATGATACTTTCCCTTTTTATAAATAAACCAAAATCAATTCAATTTTACTGTGAAATTGAAAGTTGTGTTTTAGTATATATAATATAATATAATATGGGCTACCTTATTCACCTCTATAGGAACAAATGAATTATCAGAACAAGCATAAGAATCCACCGTACTGTAAATACAAGAAGATACCAATCTCAGAAAGTGGTTTGGCCTTTAGCATTAACGACATTAACAACCGCAAGGGTGTCCGAATTAAGAACCACCGGTTGACTGCCACAATCACGAGCACCCTTTAGAATTGCCCAAGCTTGTGCTAATAGCGGGGAAATCTCCCTTCCTATGTTTATCCGATGAAATTTAGCTGGTTTTTCTAATTTTTAAAAAATAAATCTATTACTTATATATAAATTCATAAACAAATGTATGCATACAAAATTTAATTGAACAAATACATTGATTAGGTGATAGTATAATACGTCTTGTTCCACGTAAAATTTAACAAAATTGAAACACAATAATTTAAAGAAATAATAATAGTATAGTTTTTACTTTTTACTAGATAAAATTGATGTAGCAGTAAATTCTTTAGACATGTATAAATGAGGTTGTACTTAATTGTAATAATTCAAAAGTGATATCAATAATATATAGAAGGTTTGTTGCTAGGTTCATGGAAATAACTAATCTGATGGCTCATGATTGTGTGCGTGGAAGATAATGTCATGTCTACATTTTGAAAGACAAAAATGATTTCAATTTTTATTTGACAAAGGAAAAGATGTGGGAATCTTTTCATTTTTCTTTATCTCCTAAACGATGGATCCCAGCTCCTTTTTCATACTCGTGTCTTTTTAATCTTGCCAAAAGCAAGCAAGAGGCTCGAAACACGTTTTTCTATATAAAGATAATTTTTTTTTTTTTATGTATAACCTACTACCGGGACATTACCTCACTATCAGAGAGAGAGAAAGGATACAAATGTTATACAGTCACTCTCACAACTGAAGAGAGGAATGCACCCAAAACCGACCGTGGTGGTGGAGGCTCCTAGGGATCGTCCAGACACATTGGCAAGAGGCCCGTGTGTAGATAATGTTTATTTTTATTTTGTTAATAAGCTCTATCTCTAATATTTTCATGATAATTACTTACTTTTTAAGTTGTTATCATAATTCGTATTTATACCTTGTACACTGATAAACTTCTAACTTGGTATAATCATTTTATTAGTGTTTTCTTCAAGCCTGCAACATGAATTGATTGAAAATATAATAAATTCTATAGTTAACTTTCATGAAAACATGACTGATATTGATGAGACATGATCGTATTATAGTGGCCGGTAGAACCAAATACTATGTATACATTTTGAGAAGGACCTCTCAAAATGATGTCATTTATTGATTGATATAACACACACATGAAGTGGTCGTCTTTTCAATTTCATTTTTCTAGGTTTGAAGATGGAATATTGACTACACAATGAAGTGGGAGTCCTTTTTCCTTACTTGCTACAGTATTTTAAATCTTGACAAAAGCAAATCAAAAAGCTTGCAACACACGGTTTTCTACAGATAAATGTAAATAAAATTTTCTAATTTTGTCTTGATAGTTTGTATCAGCTATCTACGTGTAGTGATTGATCCAGTTGGTGGAGTGTACTTAATTAAGTTAATTAAGTTATTATTTGTTTGTTAGCATAATTAAACCCTTTTTTAACAAATAAGACAGCAAAGATTCGTGAGGGGAGTGAGGTGATCCTATCAGTCTTAGTATATAAATAACGTTGTTATCAATTTGAGTTTAATTTTTTAAATTAGAAATTGTTAGTTGGTATTATATATATAGTAAAGGTTTTAAATAGAACATATTGGAGTGAATTGGAAACACATTTGTTTAATAAGTTTAGTTGTTAATTACATTAATAATTTTCAAGTAGGTAATTAACGTTAATTTTTTAATTTATGTTTTATATATTGGTCGAAAATGGAAACAATCTCCGCATTCCTCGCTTTCTTTCGTTGGACTTTATCTAGTGTCTTGTAACTTATTTCAATGGCCATTGACATTGTGAACAAATAAATAAATATTTTAATTATAAAGTTTGAGATTTCTACACTTTTATTTTACGGGATCGAATATATTACTTGACACAGTCAACTTTTTTACGTTACAAAATGACTTGTATATACTCTTAAAAGTGATTATGTAATTCTGTAACATTATAAACTTATTAAAAATCGATCGTATATGAAAAAAAAAACATATGAAAATCTCGTACGTTAATTCTCCTATATGTATATATAACTTTCTGGTATAGGATCGCATATATTTTATTTTCGTACGCAATCTGATTTGCACATATGCATAATGTACTCACATCGATTGACATCGTACTCAATAATTTTCATGTCATTTTATTGAAATACTTTTTCTTCGTATTGGTAGTTGACCCATTACTTCCACATACTATATTATTTGAATTAATCTTTCACTATTTAATAAAGGGATATGTATATTAGTTTATGGTTGATTACATTCTTGAGATTGCGTAAGAGTCTAAGAGACCTCTAAATATAATTAACTTTGCCTCCCTTACCATCAAATACATTATACATTATACATTATACATACAAATAGAGCCGGTCAGTTCAAGAAGCATACATATCTCGAGTGTTAATTTTTTTTTTTTTTTTGACAAGAGTGTTAAATTAGTAGACAAATCAACTTCTAAATTCAACTAAGATAATTTCAAACTAGCCATGTAAATTAGTCTAGTCTTGTAGAAAAATAGTCTACAACATTGTTAGACTAAATTATAACCCATTCTATATATTCAACCTTTTATAATGTAATATCAAATTCTATATATTTATGTTGGATTTCATATTAATATATACACATATTCATTTACGTTTAAAACCCTATAAATTTTGAATTCGAACCGTAAAATTCATACGAAATACGGAAATAGTTTCTCTACTGAATCATGTAAAACCTTTTTATGATTAATAACCCTAATTAAACGGATATTTATGATATAGAGTTTCTATCTGATCAGATGTAACATAGACGTTTTATCAAACGAAACTCGCAATTTCGGTGGCAATACCACATGATATCATAGGGTTTAAACCGAAAATTTGGCGAAGCAAAACTTCTGCGAAACTACCTAGTCATGTTGCAGAAAGTCAGAATGAAATCATTAAGATTTGGAAATAAAAAGAAATAAAAAATGGCTCTATTGCATTCTTTTGGTTCCGTACACAAAACGTGTGGGCCTGTTTAATTATTATTACACTGTTTGAGATTTCTTTTTTAGATTTCTTTTTCCTTTTTTTGATTTGAATATAGGGCCAAGTCAAAAGTTTTGTATATTTAGGCAATATAATGGTTTGGTGAAAAAGAAGCAATAGAAAGTGAAACATCACACACACGTCTAATTGCATTTAGTGTTTCCATTAATATGTGGTGGTCGACCGAGTCTCCGTCCGAGACCACATCACCCATTTTGGCATTTTCAAACTCTTCTATTTTGATTTCAGTATTTCACCGTCCACTAGATTTAAATTGGGTAAACTTTTCACTCAAATCAATCATCAATCATCAATATATATTACCTAATACGTGAGTTGTTGCACAAACAAACATTTAATGCGTTCTAACATAGACGTTTACAACTTTTCACTTTTCATTTGCTATAAACGGGATGGGATTAAAGAATAAATGAATAATAAAAAGATTGAATTGAGGTCGTAATCCGAGTTACATTTTTCAACCTAAATTATTTTTGGATATGAAGAACGTCAATTTCTCAAATTTTAAAATCGGTGTTATTATAAGCTCATATCATAAATATATTTTTTAACAATTTGGATTCCTGCTGAACCGATATTTATTTTGATCTACATATATTTGTTGATATGTGTAATCAGTTACAGTAATTTTTATTTTATTTTTATTTTATTTTTATTTCAATTTCATTATTTTTAAATACAAATCTTATTTTCAAATGTTTTATATAAAGAAAAAAATCAACACAGCACATGATACTGATCATTTTTTAAATACAACTCATTAATAGGTGGTTCTATTGCCACCAATAAAATATCTTTCACACCCGTATTAAAAAATTAAAATTATTAATTTTACTCCCTATACCCTTTAAAATACCAAAATTGTCCTTTAAATATTTTCTAATTTCTCATTACATTTATAGTTTTAGAATTTGTAAGAACATGTTTCGGATTTTATAGGATGTTTTTATTGTTATTTTGATTCAATATTATTTTAAACATTTAATTCAACATTAAAAAATCACCTTCTTTCTTTATTTAGATTTTTTTTATAATTGAAAATACTGCACATGTTCAAATTCAGTTTCATCTCTCTTAACAAATATTATAGAATTTACTCGGATAAAAAATATATCATGTTCAAATACTTGCAATATCAATGTATTGAATTATCTAAAAAACCATGAAATCATAATGGTTTACACACTTAATCATTGTCATAGAAAACAACAACAACAATAATTAAACAAACAACAATATGCATCTTCTTTTGTTTTTTTTTTTTAAAAAAAAACTATTTTTTCAATCACCAAACAAACCAATTTTGTTCACTTAAAAATTTGATTTTTAAAAAATTCATCCACCAAGTTTTTCGGTTTACAAACCAATTAAATTAATATGAATTTGTAGTTAAATTATAGTAAAGTGGGTAAGTGAGTTGTGTTTGAAATTCGTATAATCTTGATCGAGTTCTACAACTGTTTAAAAAAAAGTTCTACAAGACTACAATTGTAACAATTTTTTATTTAATCAAAAAAACAATAATAAAAATTAAAGTAAACATACATGAATGCAGTCGAAATTCATGAAATCAATTTTTCGTCCATCCATTCCTTGACTATATATGAAAAAAAAAAATTATATTTCCTGATTGATGTTGGGTAGGGTTTGATTAAGTATATATTATTAGAATTTATAATATATTGGGTGTTCAACTTATGGGTGTAAGAAGTAAATTTAATTTTCAATTATAAAGCCATGTATTTTAAGTAATTAAATGTAAGGGTATTTTAAAAATAATTTTTTTTTTTATTAAAACATGGGTGTTAGAAAATATTATGTGAGTGGCAATATAGTCAGCCCTTATTAATTTGTAATTGTTCAAATACAACCATAAGTCCGTAAAGCTAACTTATATTAACTTAAATTCAAAATTTACGAACCATCTTTTAGCATAGATGATAATGCATATTTCCTACTACATTAGTCATATAATCAAAACATATGTATTTTAATAGAACATGTTAAGAATCTTATTCTTGGTGTTGTGGGAGTAAATATTCGACTGATAGTTGTGACGGTACACCTATAACCCAGACTAGAGATGTCCACGGTTTGGTTAAATCGGCGGTTAAAAACCGAAACCGAAACCGAAACCGGCGGTTACAAAACCGGTTGAAGCCGGTTCGGTTTCGGTTTAGGCTTTGGAAAAACCGTCCAAAACCGATGGTTTAACCGTCGGTTTACATAAAAAAACAAAACAAAACAGTCCAAAACCGCTCCAAAACCGTCAAAAACCGCCAAACCGCCGGTTAAAAACCGAACCAAAACCGAAATTTTTCGGCTCGGTTTCGGTTCGCCCTCTCCATGGAACCGGAACCGCCGGTTTCAAACCAAAACCGGCCCGAACCGGAACCGTGGACAGGTCTAACCCAGACAGTTCATTGTTATAATTGTAAAAAGAAAACAAACAAACAAACTTAGTTGTAAAATGTTTAATATCAAACTATATATCTAATCCACTAATTTCAAACATATCATCCTCACATATTAAATGAGTTCAAAAAATAGTGTAACATTAGATATCATAACTTTGAAAAAAAAAATAAAAAAAAAATGAAAACTTGGAGACCGGCGGGGCGGAGGCTACGTTTCACGAGGCTTCGAATAAGGTGGGCGCTGCAGTCGCTACAGTGGCAGGACAAATGCATTATGATTTATGAATTATGATGAATGAAATTGAACACAAGAGAAAATATTCACTGAAAACGGTCTCATTAACAATTGATAAAACCGTCCAATAAAAGTATATCATTAAATCAAAATATATTTTAAAACATAAAAAAGCAACAATAGAAAATAGTCTCACCATCTCAAATTTACAAATTACACGAACTCAGCAATCAGAGGGTAGGGACGTGTGGGAACAGAACTGACCACTCCACAGGGCACAGTCCGATTATTGTCCTTCAATCAATTCTCCAATGAGTCCAACTTCAACACCTCATTTCTTGGAACCAGATTTAGGTTTTTTATTCTCTTACAGCTTCTAACGTGGTTTGTAATTAAAAAATACGGTGATATGTCAACATTGACAAGTCAATTATTTTTTTATATAATATGTAATTAAACTTTATAGATAATTGATATCTAAATGAAAAAATAGTTTCTAATATTTTACTTATAAAATAAATGTTTTTAATGACATATCAATTTATTATCGATCTTTTTAAATATACTTTAAAATTATTGAATAAAACAAAATAGAAGACAAGAGTGGTTGCTGACTGTGCCAACAAGATGTCTGTCTAACTGAAATCAGAGAGTCATATTGACAGCCTCTAAACAATAGTTGACACCTTATCTTGAAGTTGTACTAGAGAAATTACATTGAAGATGAATTTTTTAACAAAGTGGATATCCATCCTACGTGTCATATAATTTTTTTACAATCCATATTAGCATCGGAGATGTTCTAAATTTCGGTTTTACCTTTTCCTATTTATTTAGTCCAGCAAATAACTGATGCAATTCAATTTAAATAAATAAATAGAAATAATTTTTCTTTTTGTTTCGACAATAAATAAATATTCTATTTATTAAAAATTATATTAAAGGGCCTAACAAAAATCTTAATACAAGGTCTTTATGCATCAATTAAGAAATTATTAACTAATTGAAGTCACTAGATTCTTTCCGGAAATAATTAATTTAAAAAAAATGACAAGATGAGGTTTAATGGTATGATCCTGCCATTAAGAAATAAATAGGTTTAACCATTACAATTTTGATGTTTCTCTCTCAAAATCTAAAATTGCAATAGTTAATTGTTATTTTTTGAAATATATATATATATATATTCTGTTTAGTGTGAGGTTTGGGTTAGTTGGCTTGTTCACGTCAAAGAGAAATTCTCCACCACATGTGAAAGCCAACGTAATGTAGTGATATTGTCACCCCCCTGCTGCCTAAAAATATCCCTCTCATCAAATCTCAGTGCCCCACGTGGCCACATATATACTATTTTTACATCACAATAATAAAACTTTTGATTATAAAAGTAATCAACAAAGCAACATAACTATATATATATATATATATATATATATATATATATAGAGAAAAATAAGATAGGATAGAATTTTTTTTTTTAATGAATATTAACATTATTGGGTTAGAAGGACATAATTAGATGTTCCGTAAAATACACATCCTGAATAAATACGTTATCGAATTTTATTTTATTTTTAAAAAGCCAAAAGAAATTATAAGAGAAATAAAAAATACAAATACGAACACTAATTAAATTGTATCCTACGATTTATTTTATTAATGACAACGATAATCTCTCTTTCAATGTAGACATGCATGAAGTTTGTTAAAAAATCATTTTCCATCTTAATGCGAAATGATGTTTTGATAATTTTCCTTGCTGAAAAATAAATAAATTTAAATATACAATATTCTTACATTATTATATTAGTTTGATTTATTCGAAATATACTAATATAATGTTCAAAAATTTTTAATGAAATTCATATAACAATGTTATTATTTTGTAAATTTAAAATTGGATTACTCCTAAAATTTCATTAACTAAAAATTATAACAACCCTAAAATTTTAAAACAAAATAAATATTTAAAACTATAATATTTACCCAAACATATATAATTTGAAAATTAATTGTTAGATGTTGATAAAAAGATTGAGTCCAATTTGAGTAAATTTGAAAAGCAATAAGAAATGATTGTTATTAACTTATTATAAAAAAAAGAAAAAAAAAACTATTTACTCTACTTTAAATAGTAAATAACGTTAATTCTTTAATTAATTTTTCTTAAAAGAATTCTTTAATTAAATTTTTTATACCATTTTAATTTGTTTTTAAGGGGTTAGGGTGGGCTGGTTAGGGTGGGCTTGAGCCCACCCTAGCCCCCACACAGGTACGTCCATATATATATATATATACACTAAGTCGAGTCCAAAAAATAAAGGGCATTTTTTGGGACGCATTTTCGATACAGTCTCTATTTTAGCTTTTAATAATTTATGTTTAAAAGACACATATTATGGAAACGAATAAAAATGCTTCCACAGTAACGTTCTTCATCATTTTTTTTAGTTTCAAAATCCTTCATCAATAGAGGTGGAACTAACGAATCGATGAACACACGTATACCAAAGACGACGGTGGACACATGTACACCGACCATGACCAAACACAATAGCGACTTTTGATTTCTCTAAAAAAACGAAATATGTAACTTTCTATAAAAACGAAAGGTTTCAAATTAGAGATTCGATGTTAGAGAAGATGAACAGAACAGAAACAGAAGAGTATAGAACAATAAGCGAGAAGTCTCGAAAAGCAATCACAAAGTCTCAAACACACAAACACAAAATCTCAGATAGCATACAAAAGTCTTTGAATACAAACATAAAGTTTCGAAACACAAACACAAAGTCTCTGAACACAATCACAAAGTCTCGGAACACAAACACAAAGTCTTAGACACACAATCATAAAGTCTCGGACAGCATACAAAAGTCTCAGACATCATACAAAAAGTCTCGGACAACATACAAAAGTCTTTGGAATTAAGTTACTGTTCATCATCTTCCCCACTAGAAAATCTCAACCCTTAACAACTTTAACAATGGAAGATGAGCTCGACATCTCGAGTGTGTCAGCGTAGCGCCACTAAACTAATCTACTGAAGATGCATCGATAATGTTATGAAGTTGGTTTTGTCTGAATTGAGAATAACTATACAGAAAAAAGTTAAAGTCAAAAAAATAATTAAAAGATGCGTAAAGTTAGGGCATTTTTTGAAATCACTTACTTTGGTGCATTTTAAACATAAGTTACTAAAGTGGTGCTCTTCGTGCAACACTAACTCAAAAAAGTACCATAAATCTCTATTTCCTCGTCAAACTATGTGGCAAATGATTTATCATTATTGTATGAGATATCACATCATTCCATGATTTATATGGTATTTGCTACATCATTTGGTTTAGTTTTTGAATTATATAATCAAAAGTAAAGATTTAGCTACCATATGGAATAATTGTTTGGAAATAGAGTTATTTTAAACTCTTGAGTCATTTTTAAATCTTTGATTCTGTAAATTTTTGAATTGAATTCCAATGACTAAAAATCAATCATGTAACTATACGATACCTGTACAGTAGTAGCTGAATTCAAAAAGTAACAGTACAAAATACAAAAATAAATTTAGAATGGAAAGGTGAGAGTGCATTATTATTTGTTAGCAAAACCATTAAATTGTTAGAAGTTGTAGTGGTAGGTTGCTTCTGAAAAGTGGGGTATTTTTTAACGGAATGTGAGGTGCCAATAGAATCACATTCTTCTAACAAATTTAAGCGTAGCCGTATCTACTTCTCATTGGGCTTGGTGTGGATCCACTCGTATCATTTGGTGACATCGAAAAGGTTACAATATTTCGCAAATGGGTGTACTTATAAAATATGTGGGGCACATTTAACAAAACCTCTCCTACTGGACCCCAATCTACAAGAATCTAGCAAAAGTTTTTTATTATTGTTTGATGAAATTATCACAAAAGATGTTTCAAATATTAATATAGAGGTTGCTTTGCCTTGGATGGAGACTTCAAAACACTCGTGGTTAAAACTATGTTACTGTAAATATAATTACACATTTATCTATTAAAACGCGAAGTGTGGGGAGATCTCTCCTCTAGAGTGAGAGTTTTTATTCTGAACCATGTTTGTAGAGCTCAATCTCATCAGGTTTCAGCAAACAACTAGATTTAGATCTTCTGTTATAGTAATATTGTTATCGACTTTAAATAGCTAAAGATAATAAATTGTATTTAATAATAATTAGAGTGGATAGAATAAAAGAAATAGACCTCAGCTGTTGATTATACATATCACTGAATCTCTCATGAGGTTGAGATAAAGATGAGCATATCTGAGAATCCTTATCCAAAAGAACTTTGAAGGGATGATTCATTGGGAATCCTAATAAAGAAAAGAGGAGTAAATCGAGGAATGTAAATAAAATGCAATAACAAATATTATTGTTGTGGACTTTTGGACTGGTAGGTTGCGACCAACAATTGTCATTCAACAATCAACTTATCAACATATTGGAGGGGACCCAAAGGGAATTTAGAAAGTGATATTAAATTTATTGAGCACGGATACATATTGATATTGTAGATAAAGATTAAAGATTGTACTTGAAAGGGCAGATGAGTATTGATGAATTTTGGAGTGTTGTTGGTTGTATAGGGAACTCCTCTCACTTCTCACTTCTCACTTCTCAGTTATAATATTTGAATCTAATCTTTAAACGCACTGACAATACCTAAACTCTTCGAATTTGCACTCTTCGTGTTTGTTCTTTTCTGTGTAATGTTTTGCTTTTCTTTTTAAAAAAAAAAAACTGCACATGCTTTTGCTTGTTAGATCATATCACCCCATCCCCAACTAGCTAGTACATTTGTGTTCCTTTTTACAACATTTTTACTTTCTTATAGACCGACCTTTTGCTATTTATTTGGTTTGGATATTGCTGATAGGATAATGATAGCATATGTCAGTAAAGAAATTTAGGATGCCTTTAATAATCAGGTTATTTAGCGTCTAATAATCGGGATTAAAATAAGGGAATCAAATTTCATAGTAAAGAGAATTTGGAAATGGATTCGATTTCTTAAAATGATTCATGATTTATGTCTAAGACCCATATAATTAAGTTTTTAATAAATGTGGTAGATAAAAATAGCACAATCCTGAGGCCCAATTTTACAGGCCCAAATATGAAACTATATTTCTATTAAAAATAATCAAGTAAAGCAAAGTCCAAATCCATTATAAGGGTCCAATCCACTCTATTAGATTTGACGAAGTCATCCATGATCATGTAAAAAATGTTACACAAGTTTGCTAGATTATGTTAGTTGGATGGAAAAAATGAATGAAAATTGTGTTTTCTAAAGATAGTAGTCACAGTAATAATTTTCTTTTTACTGTTAATTCCAGAACTAATTATGTGCTTCAAATATATATATATATATATATATATATATATAATGGGGTGCGGGGTATGGGACCGGACGGGGATTTGAAATCCCATAACCGTACCGAAATTAAATCGGAGATTGAAAAAAATACCAACCTTATAAGTTATACCACAACTTAAATGGTACGGTTAAATAAGTCCCTAACGGAATGGATTTTTACGGGTTCCAGACCGATGGATGATTTTAACATCCATAATTGAACCTTAAATTTAAGGGAAAACTCGTCGATCAATCGGTGTGATGAGCTTGTGGCACATAGTCGATCTCTCATGTCTTGTCCAAACAAACGTTTGTAAATAAAAGTAAAAAACTAGCGAAGCATATTTGTTGTAAGAGAAAAAGCAAATAAAAAATGATGATGAATTATTAATTAATTGGGATTTGGGACCAACCTTTCACTATAATTAATATTCGGTAGATGCCTCCTTAATTTGTCTGAATTTCTGTCATGAATTCATGAAATAGTAATTAGTAAGGGGCCACACTTGTGAATTTAATTAGAGATGATGATAAGCTTGACTGGATCTGCAGCAATATATAATTAGGTTTCCATTATCTAACACTAACACCTTCATTATTTATGCTTTTTGTGAGAATGTGAGTTGTAGGGTCTTTTATGTCTCCAATTTTGTTTCATTACAAAATTGTCAATCAAAAATCAGTTGAATGGAGAAAATACTCTCTGCATGCTCTATCATTTTTCTTATTTTACATATTTTCTGTTCCATAAACAAGACAAAAAGGAGAAAACAAAATGGCAAACGAGGCAGGATTTGATTCTCAAGTCAAGCAGTTGGTTCAAATCGGGCAGCAGCTTTAACGATCGAAAAGACTTGCGAACAGAAAATTAAAGCCCGTGTCATTATAATTTACTGCAATTTTTATATGTTCAAGATTTTACATGGTACGACTCTCCAAAGTAATTTTCTTTTGTTTTTTTTGCCATCAAAAGAACCACCCATCAATGACCAAATCTACTAGACATGACATCCCAACCATCGTTGAAAACCAATTAGCAATAACTTTTTTTACTTTTTTTCGTTTTTTTAAATCTCTACACTAACATAAAATTAAACTTAATAATGAAACTGGACATAGAATGAATAAGTTGAATAACTTCGACACCAACAATTTCAAATTTGAAACTGGGGAAATAGATCAGCAGTTTTTCTCTCAGTCACGTACTATTAGATATATTTATAATATATTAATACATAATATCATATTTTTAATATATAAACAATATAATTCCAATTATAATAATACACAGTAAAAATATAATAATTTGTGTTAGTATATTATAAATATATCTATATTGTATGTCTACTAGAGAAAAAATGAATAGATTAAAAACTAATTGACTCTCTCAAAAGGAGGATATATATAGAAAAATTTTCATCTTAATGAGTACTAATAAATATTTATCAATACGTTGCATATAGATCATTAAATTCAATTGTTTTGGCTCAGTCTGTATGCACTTGTAAATACCGATGAGAAAATGAATATATATATATATATAGGTTTTCCTTTTGGTGCGCACTGATATAATTAAGGAAAATATAGTACGTTCAAATCTAAGCAATATTGGATTCATCTCATGGTTAGATTTGATTATTTAAGATATATATTATCCTTTATATATATATATAAGAAAAATATTTTTCACTTTATCAACAAGAATAAACAAAAATAGAAAAACAAAAACTTGTATTTTCTTATTTTCTTCTTTCTAACCATCAACTCTCTCTCTCTAAAAACGAAACTACTTTCTCCTTACCAAATTTCTACTACAAATTAAGAAACAAATTAAGTTTAATATTTACGGCAGGAAGATAGTGGATTGATCATCATCAAACATAAATATATATTAAAGCAAAATATTATATATAACTTAGAAACATAAATCTTCTCCTATAGTTTCAAAAAAAAATCTCTTTATATATTGTAATAAGTATTCAATTCTCTCTCTTCTTATTATTGTTCTCTAAGGTCTACACCATGTTTTTTATATCGACTTTTATGGATGATTATAGTTAAAGCTCTAAAATCTAAAATAATATTGTTTCATTTCTTCTCTATCAATTCTTTTTTCACATAAATAATATTAAATTACAATACATCTTTGAATATATATTATAAGGAGAGAAAGTGAAAAAAGAAAACAAATTACAAAAACCTATGATCTGGTACGGTAAGTTTTTGATGATCATCCATGAAATATAGGAGTATTTAATGAACTCTAAACAATCAGCAATGTCTTTAGAGTCTCAACAAGCAATTATTGTTAGATGATGATGATGAATCCACCACTCTCCTTTTGTAAATATTAAACTTAATTTTTTTTCTTAATTTGTAGTAGAAATTTGGTGAGGGGAAATTAGCTTTGTTGTTAAAGAGAAAGTTGATGGTTAGGAAGAAGAAAATAAGTACATAAGTTTTTTGTTTTTCTATTTTTTCTATTTTTGTTGATAAGGTAAAAAAAAAAATTTCTTTAATATATATATAGAAAAAATAATATATATATATATATATTTATATCTTAAATAACCAAATCTAACATAAAATGAACATAATATATATGGATCATAGATTATAAATACATATAAATGAGTGTACGAAGATTGAGTTAAATCAGTTGAATCTAATGGTCAACATATAAATATAAATATATAAAAAAGTTATATATATATATATATATACACGGTAAGGATAATAAATATCTTTAATAATCGAATCTAATGGTGACAAAGACAGAACATTAAAAATCTAAAATATGTAACTAATAAATTTTATTTATTTGTCTGGTTTGTTTGTTTGCTAGGTTTTTTTTTTTTTTTGAATGATTTGAATTCTTTTGTCGTTGGTATTGAAGAATTATAGACTGGACATGTTTTGTGTTTATGTGGTTTTGTGAGAATCAGTAAAGTTGTAAAAACATCAATAATTTAGACAGATAAGTAAATGACAACTTCTCCTACTACTTTCATCTCAAAATCAACTTATACATAAAAAGAAAAACAGTCTCACAAAAGTTGAAATTACAAGATAGAGAGAAAATGGAATGGCCCTAGCTAATTAATTAAGTAACAAAACAGGTCAATTTTTTTCATATGATTTCCAAACAAAACAGTTTTAGGAATTATTTTTCATCTCTTGAGCTCTTTTCTTCTATTAGCAAACACTTCTCCATGTCTCATTATCCAAAACCTCTCTATTTCTTCGGCTTTTCTCCCCGGAATCCGTCCGGCTATCAATGCCCACCTGAACAACAATATATACATGATCAATAAATAATATATATATCATCAATGAGACACGTAATACCGGTCTAGTCCACACAATTTAATATATGTTAAAAGATAGACAGACATATTCTATGTTTTTTGCAGTCGATTTCGTTACTTCTGCTTGAATAATAAATAAAATATAGCTTTAATGTTGTCACTATTTTTGACAGTTTGATTGGTGAGTCATGACTCATGAGTGTTTGCTAGAAAAATAAATTCCATTACTGTTTTCTCTCTTGTTTTTCTCTTCCTGGTTACCAATTCTGGTCCCATTCAAAACAGGTGCCATCAAATCAAAATATATATTATATTATATAGTTTTTGTTTTCGATGAATATTGATCATCGTTCATCAAATGTCATCTATTCATTTTTCAGTTATTGGATGGCTATAACTTGATCCTATATAATCATTGGCTAAACATGAAACATCCAAGCACACTTTCACACTAAAACTTAATTTATACATACAACACCTGCAAATACTGCAGATTTATTTGATTTTGATATATGATTTTGTGTGACATTGTGTTATTTTGTGGGGGTTTGAGAAGATATTTGTTCTAAAACAAAGATTATTTCATTTAAAGCTGACTCAGAAAATTTTATTTGAAAACCAATGTATTAAAGTAGGGTAATATATATATATATATATATATATATATATTAATGGGGGCATGGTCTGCCACTGCCACCAACACCCCCTTGGAAAAATAATTATTGATATAGTCAACAATAAAATAATTGATAGTTAATTATCACTACTTGTCAATATTATTGGCATGTCCTTTTCACTATATAGTATATTTTTGGAAAAAAAAAATGATTGATAATATATCAAAAGGAATACATTTGATAAAGATGTAAACTAGAATCTCCTAAAAAAAAATTGTAAATAGAAAACTTAAAAGCAATGTTGCTTAAGGTGTGGATTATGTCATGAATCAAGGTTTTTTTTTTTTTTTTTTTTGGGATAAAGAAAGCCTGAAAAACCACTTGTATTAACTGTGGGTATAATAGTAATTTCAGAAACTCAAATTTAAGAGGCCTCCTCCATGAAACTAAGTAAAATCCAGAGTAACCAGTGAGTAGTGATGGCAATAACTGAGCCAGTAACCAGTACCCACAAACACTCTAAAAATGGCCCAAAATTTGTTGAAAATGTACTTGACCTCTCATTTTGCAACCATTAGAAATTGTTTGTGTTTTTACCTGTCTCCAACGAGTTTATACATTCTATGAATGAGATCTTCTTCTTGTTCCGACATGTTTATGAACTCCCATTCAATACTGCTCACCTCTGCCAAAAAAATAATGTTCAAAAATGGTAAGAAACACAGATGCTTTAAAAAGATTTCCATCAATGGTGTGTTGTTCATTAAATGAAATGAAGCGAACCCATTAAAGATTTTAACAATAAGGAAATAACCCAGAAAGGAATCGGTTTCAAAGCAAAGAAAATGAAGCAATTAAACACATTTATTATAAATAAAAATAAACAGAGAAAAAGAAAGTGAAGAGAAAACAAACACTCACCTTCAGAGCAACAATTACTAGTCTTGGCTTGTTTCCGGCGACGCTTATCCATAGTTTGAAAAAACAAAATAATAATAATAATTATTATTATAAGAGTTTCACGAAAATGGAAAGTCTTTGAAGAGACAACAGAGATGGATATCTGGAAGAGGACAGAAAGAGATAATAAACCAAACCAAACCAAACCCAAGTAGAAGAAATTGTGTTTGTACTAACAGGAGAAGAAGAATTGACAATTAATAGTTTCCTCAAATGGGAATTTGGGAATCTAGGTTACTAATTTATGGATTTCAATGTGTGGGTGTTTTTTTTTTTTGTCTAAATAATAAAAATGGGTAAGCATCGAAAGAAGTGCTTGAATTGAAAATTAAATCGAAAACAGAGCAACGAACGACAGGTCCTACCTGGCTACCAAACATACAAACGAAAACAATTTCGTTGACTTGTAGTTGCTGCTGCTGCTGTTGTTGCTCTGTTTTAGCTATCCATTACAAGGTCAAACTTGTGCTTGCTTGCTTCGTGTTAACTAGTTTTTTAAATGTCACACTCTATCCTTTGTTACGGGCATAGAAAATTGTTCTTACATATCCAAAATTGTCTTTTCAGGTGTCCAGAAATCTTTGTTCGTCTGGTTTTGTCTGTATCTGCTGCGAATATGTATGCTCGATCGCATATGTAATAGTATGTATGTATGTATGTATACAATTTATATTAATAAGTTTACAAGAGTTCGAGTCTTATTTCATCCTCAAATTTTCGAATTTATAGTTAAAATTAAGAAAATAATAGAATACTTTGTGGCATGAAAAGCAATTTGATGATTATTTATTCAATATTATTGGTTCGTGGATTGAAAGGGGACGGTATAAGACTTTTCATTTTTTTTTTATAGTGGGAGTATAAGAATTATTAAATTGAAATATAATCAAAATCAATGATACAGTGAGTGTATGGAGGACCATCAATAGGAGAAAATCTTCTGTGTATGTAATTACGTGTCAGCTTTTTTTATTGTAAATATATATATAAAAGTACCCCCAATGTTGTTTTTAGTATTTAAAGAAAATTGAATGACATATAATAGTTAGATAATAAGATATAAAAAACATTTTCAATACAATTATCTAACTTGATTATAAGGTGATGTGGTAAACTTTTATTTAGAGAATATGAAATTGAGTTTCTTTCTAACTTTATAAACTCTCTATAGAAATACCGATTAGGATTTCTAATTTTTTCCCACTAATAATATTACACCTCATTTAACTATAAAATAAAAGAGAAGAGATAATGTGATAAATATTGTAAGATGATTGATAAAAAATGGATTCATATTTGATTTAAAATAGAACAATACTTGGGTACAGCTTAAAATACTGATCCCACCAATAAAAGTACAGCACATGATCTCTTTTTTTTTTTTTTACTTTTTACATTTATCTCATAAATTGGACCACGTATTGCACTTCTATTGATATAAACAGCATTTTTGATACTAACTGATCGGTGCTCAAAAAACTAATACATAATTACGTGTTAATATTTCGGTGGTCGTATGCGTCACTTGACCGGTGCTCGGAAGATTTTCTACCATTAATGGATGATGTAACGATTTGTATATATCTTCTTTCTATCTTTTAGAATAAAATAGCATATAAAAAAGATTCAAAATTATTATGATCAAATAAATGAAGGGGGATAAAATATATAATAAAAAAGATTCAAAATTATTATGATCAAATAAATGAAGGTGAAAAGGATAGACAAATATGAAGAGATGAATAGTACCAATGAATTTTGAGAAAATGAGAAACAACTTATTAGTCTTTCTTTTTCCTTTTTTTCTTTTTTGAAAGGAATCTTATCAGTCTATTTTGGCACTTCAGGTTGGCCATAAATTTTAAATTAATTGCTTCAATTCCCACCTACTACATTAATCTAAGTTGGTCACTTTCCTCAAACCAGTGTTCATAAAATTGACAATTTTATGAACATAATATAGAGAAACCATTTTTATGAAATTGTCAATTTTGGGGCCCCATTAAAAAAATTATTGAAATTTTAACAAAAAATACAAATAATAAAAAAATTCAGGTAAAATGCTAATACAATTTTTACAAATGTTTCATTGATGGCTTTGCTATGGTCTTTATATAAATATAAATATATATATATATATATATTTATAAACTGAATTTTTTTGAAACATTTTCATAAACAGAGTTATCAAATTATTAAATGACAATACGATGTGATCGTCACAACATATACCTAATTACCCTTCTTATGTTTTAACTTTTAATTAGGCATTAAATTATTTGAAACGAATCCAACGATTCTCAATGTAATCTATAGCCTATTTTCGGACATATTAGGTGTAGTTACAACTTAAAACTATCCTCGTATGTACGAATTTTAAGTCAAAATTGGTAAAAAAAGTTGGGTTCCCTTTCTTTGTGCAACAATGTTATTTAAAGTTAAAAGATTTCCATCATAAATGGTGTTGGATAAAGTAGTTCAAAGACTCAAAGTTGGTTTGCTTGAATTTAAAGCTAGTTTCGACAAATTTAGAAGCAATTTGTTCTTTGTTCTTCCTAGTAGTAGCAAACTAGCTAGTAATTTTTTTTAGTAATTAATAATATTAATTAATCTGTTCTCCAATTCTCCTTGAGTTGAGGAGCTATAATTATTTAATACAAAATCTTATAGTGGACCAGTACCCCAAAGCTGTCGCTACTACTTCAAATATTAGCTAGATAATATAATTTATGAACCCAAATTTGTGATTTATAATTTTGAAAATTAATAATTTTTTTGTTTTGAAGAAGAAGAGAATATTCAAATTAGCAGAGAGTGAATATAAGTTAATGGGTATCTGAATCTGATGAGGAAGAGATAAAAAACAAAGAAGTTAATTAATTGTGATTTGTAAGTTTGACCAGAAAGTCATAATTTCATGGTGGAGATTCACATTCACTGGCTCACTGCAAGTCTAATCTTTTGGCCTGGTTTTTTTTTAGGGAGGCAAACCGGAGATAAAAGAATAATCCAACTAGTATAGTACAGACACATTAGATTCTAATATATATTATAAAAATGTACCACTTTTTATCTGAAAAAATTGCTTGGAAGCAGCTTTATTACAAAAGATAATTCCCGTTTCAAAAAAGTTGACGGAAAAGCACTTCTCTCATGTCTCTTGCATGATATTATTATAATGTTATATGTATTGAATAAAAAACAAATAAAGAAGAAGAAGAAGAAGACAAACAACATATATAGCATAAATTGAATTAATTAATTAGAAACCAACCCAACTGAATTGTTATCCAAACCAACCACTTTGCTAATGGATATGAATCCATGAATGTTTGGTAGAGATGGAGGGACAAAAGGGTCAACAGACAAAATCCATGTTAGTTTTACTCTAGACTTGTTATAAGATGGAATTAATGACTATCATTGTTTATTTATTTTTTTGATAACTTTTAATCTTTTAAACTAACTTAACAAATCAGAGTTTTTATTGGACCCTATAATTATTCTGAAAGAAGAAACTATGACCTTCGGTTAATATATGTATTTAACACAAGATTTGAATCCCAAACATTATGGGAGTAAACCGTAAAGTCGCAAACTTAAAATTCTACTATATGGTAACCTAGCATTGAGAGGTTTTTTTTTTTTTTTTTTTTTTAAACCACTTATGTGGTTGGCACAATGGATTTTCATGTATTATATTAAACAATACTTTATTAAAAAGGAAGCCATTTTTTTTAAGAGCTTTTGGGGAGTGTGAAAGATCAACTTTTTGTGAAGATTGGTAGGTTGCAGTGGTAAGTTGCATTTGCCAGGTAGTTCACATTTTTATATGGAAACTTGTCTGTCTCCAGGCACTTGTTCCAACCTCCCTAACTGACTTCTTCTAAATGTAATAAGTATGGGTTTCGTATATTCCGCCGAACCGGTTTATTTTGTATAGTTCGGTTATTGATTACAGATGTCATTAGTTATATTGAGATTAGTGCTGGCCTTGAGGTAGGGTACCAAGAACGTCCGTTTAGGGTCCCGAAAAAAGGACCTGAAAAGGGTTTATTTTTTTATTATATTTTTTTTATGATTATTGCTCACATGTTTAGACTTTAATAAATAAATGGTCCAGAAAATGATGGTACTGTTCACACTTGACACACAAAACACGATCCATATAATTATATCAAATTTGGACCTCAAATAAGAAAAAAACGTGGAAATCAACTTATTATATAAAGATTGAGCTCAATATGGATTTTCATCAGAATTATTAAAAGCAAATGAGTAGCTCTATTTGTACCCCTGGAAATTTGTATATGCATCCCTCTTTGCATATACTCCACACTAAGAGTTTTTAAAAAAAAATTATATTTTGTAAGCACACCCCAAACATTACCAAATATACAGTTTCTTTTATTTATTTTTTAAAATTCTAAAAAGTTTAAAATAAAATGAAAAGGGAGGAGACCTCCTCCTTTTCATTTTTTAAGCAAGTTCGTCTCTCTTTATTTACATACACGATTTCTTTGAGTGGAAACTGTCATGCAAATCTATTTGCTCGTAACTTTTTTTTTCGATTTTTTTTCTATGTATCGCGATATAAACTTGATGAAAAATACTTTGATTAAGTTTTTATAAAATTTCTCAAAAAAATAATATATATATATATACAATCATTTTCTCCGCAGTGCATACTGATATAACTTATATCAGTGCGTTGTATGTGGACCACTGATTATAGAGAAGTTTTGACAAGTGCATACACTTTGAGTCAAAGCATGTAAATCTAATGGTCAACATCCAACGCACCGATGAACTTATATCAGTGCGTACTGACTTGAAAATTTATGTATATATATACATATATATATATCAATTAATAAGTATGAGATTTCACAAGATTTAGATGTGAGATTGAACAAAGGACCACATTTTAAACATTCGCCCTGGTGCTTCCAAAACCTCTGGACCGGCACTGATTGAGATCAATACTTGTTATATGGATTTTTTGACAGTATGACAGGTTGGTAAAGTCAATCGATCAACAGAATGATGCTAACCAAGGACAAGTCACTAGATCTGAACACGTCATCAAAAAAGTTGATATAAAAGTCAAAAACGTATGCACCAAATAAACTCATTTAGTTAAAGAGTCTTAATGGACAAAGATCATACTTACTGAAGATCTTTATTCAACGAGATCTTCTCAATCAAAACAAGAAATATGACCTTATCAGGATAAGTCATATTAAGCAAAGATCCACTCAGATACGGAATCTAAGTGTCACACTCCAATAAGGAAATATTACTATATCCTTTAAAGTATCAGGGAGTTCTAATCGGGAAGTAACTCAAAGCTTCTAGAAGGATAAATATCAAACTGGAAACGAGTCTTTAACAGGCTACTTGACTAGAATCCTACAAATATTATAATTATGAATTTGTTACTTACACGGAAAGGTTCAAGGGAACACCCTATCAACCCATATAGATACTAGTGAAATGAATGTACAACGACTTGAGCAATTATTTGAGAGAAAGCGGGTATTATGTGTGTATTCTTTGAGATCATAGTGATATTCCTTTCTACGTCTCCGACAACCATGATTTTTTCCCCTATCAAGGGTTTTCAACGTCAATCTCGTGTTCTTACCTTATTATTTTCTTTATATCATACTACAAACCACCGTTGTCACCAAGTTAGCCACCCATAGAATGCTAGTCAACGATTGCATCACATTCACGTGTAAGAGAGGGGTTTTGGCTGTCTCACTTTAACCGGTCAAACCTTGATCCGCCTATTTGTTATTGTTTAGCGGATTGACTTTTCAACGATCTAAAAATCACCAACAACCGTGCTAATATGAAAGATCATATCAACATAGAATTCTAAGCAAATAAGTATGTATAAATATTAACGGGAGATTTGCAAAAAATTCACTCCAGGTTGGATATTTTCTTAAAAAGAACTCTCTTCATTTGAATTTAAATAAATTTTCTTAATATTGTGGTTTTTATTACACAATTAAAAGTTTCTTTAACTAAAATTTGAAATTGTAAGCTGGTTTTGGTATACAATAAAGTTTATTTTTTTAAAGTTAAAATATAGTAAAATCTCAAGGAGATTTTTGCTAATCTCCCAAAATAAAATTAGCAATTATATAACACATTTATAGTTAATGAATAATTATAATAGGAGTAATTATTTTTAATTTTTTCAGCTTTGAATTCTTGAATTGATACCTAACTTACTGTAATTAAAAAAAATAAAAATCCATGTCTAACTACCGGTAATCATTTATGTATCTATAGATTCTATGTAATATATTGACAAAAAACCAAAACACATTTTGCTGAATTTTGCTTAATTTTCTCGTGGTTTCATAGTTTTGTATGGAATTTTTTTTTAAGATTTAATAAATATTCCTTCTATATTGTCTTCTTAGGAATGAAGAAAAACGAGGGCAACTTTTTTTTTTTTTTTTTATAGTTTGATATAGAAAAAAAGACATATAAAAGGCTTTAAAACTTCATTTTCAAAAAAAAAAAAAAAAAGGTTGTAAAGCTTCATGTGTATGTTATGATTGCATTAGAGAGTTACACTGTCCAAGTAAGGAAGGGAAAGTCTTTCATTATTATCATCTTTGTTTGATAGTCTAATGATGTTCAAGAATCTATATATATTCTCTTTGAACAAGACACATCTGATTTTATAAAACGTATAAAGCAATAGAATGATATATACAAGTATACAACTATACAAGACTACAAGTAAATAAAACAAAATGTGAAAATTTAATATATGCCCGAGAGAAAATATTGAATGAAATGGTTTGGTTGGCAGACTACGTTTATTCAAAACACGCATGATTGCTTTCTCAATTGAAGAGTCAAAAGTCCAAATGATGATGGTGATTGGTGATGCTTCTTGTTGACACGATTTTGCTGTTAATATCTTTGTGGGTTGTTGTTGTCATCATCTTGTTGATTGATTTCACTAGAAATTACAGCTTTAACACGTAGATTCTGATTTTTTATTTTGAGTTGTGTAACATAATAAATTTGATTTACTGTTTTGGTTTATCGTTTTTAAGATTATGATTTTGTTGTTTATCCCAACTGATTTCCATTGGAAATTAAAAATAAAAATTAAATGAAGCAAAATCCAAATAAAATATGTCCATGTAAAGAAAAATCCACTCAAGCGAACCCAAAAAAAAGGAATAGCAAATCAATAGAGTTCATTTTGACCGGTAATCCCAATCACTTAAGTTTACTGTGCACAGTAATTTGGTGGCACATATAGGTATATACTGTTTTATCTCGACGGATTCAAACATATTCCTGATTCGATTGGTTTATGTGAGATTTTTAAAATTTTAAAATTATTGCTGAAATACAAGCTAACAGTACAAAAGAGAAACATAATTTGAAAAATAATAATAATAACAATTATCTACGAAATTGGATATTAATAGACAGTATGAATCTTTACTGTCAAACAATATTGGATAGTCGTACAAAAACCCTATTTTTAATGGTCCCCAAATGGATATGGTTCGCCTTATAAAGAAACTGAATCATTACACTTGAAAAATCTTACTACTCATTTTTGGATCCAAAGAACAATCACTTTTTTTTTTTTTAAAAGAACAATCACTTTGTTAGTTTCTTTTTGATTTGAACTCTTGACTTACAGCTCCAGACCGAGCCATTCAATTATATTTTCATGTGGCTTAATCCCTCCCAAAAATTGATAGTTTTTTTTTCTTTTCCCGAAAGCATAGATTTCTTGACTCGTATTTGGTTATCATGGTGGAATGGTAATTAGAATGGTAATAGGAATGAAAAGGAAAGAAAAACTGATTTTTTGTTTGGTTGGAACTTTAAGATTAGTCTCTGAATCAGTATTATTTTGTTTGGTTAACCACTAAATGGAATTGAATTAACTGTACTTTGACCAAAATACCCATAATTACAAAACATTTATAATAACATGATATATTATGGATAATAATAATAAAATATAAAAGTATATATAATATTATATTTACATATAATATAATATATATTATTTTAATATATAATATAATATTATATAATATATATTATTATATTATAATATATGTATATATATTACATAATAATATTATATATTATATATTAGTAATATTAATATTATTATATATTATATACTATACAAATTATATATATATAATATATATATATATATTATAAAATATAATACATATTTTGGATAATAATATATAATATATAATACATATAATATATATATATATAATAACATATATATATATATTATATAATATATATATATAATATTGGAAAGGAGGGTATTTTTGAAATAAAGTTGGGGTATATAAGGGTATTTATGGAATACCAATTTTAGTTTGGAATTGGAATGAACATTCAATTGGTTTTTGAATGGAAAGCTCATTCCTCCAAAACGGTAGAATCAACATTTCAATGGACTCATCATTCCATTACATTTTAGCAACCCAAATATTAGGAATGACTTTCTTTCTATTCCATTCCATACCGCCCAACAAAACATGGCCTTAATGTATACTTAAATGTTAAAACATCCACATATAAAGTTGGAAAAAGAAATTGCGTTACATATAAATGTATTATGTTTTTTTTTTCCATAAAGATCCTGACCGGTGATCATTAATTATCTGACTATATTTTATTTTTTACTAGCTATGTTATATAAATCAGGTGTTTAATGTTATCGTTTTTTTTTTCTTTTCTATTTTTAACTCTTATAAGTTATAACTTACAAGTGCAGACAAGAAAATCGAGCAGATTGATGTAACTATGTAAGTGATCAATAGACGAGAAAAAGAGAGGAAAAAGACATGTCCTAGGACTTTAAAAATGACAATTCCAAGGAAGAAACGATTCATTAACTCCTTTTACAGACTACTAATGAGTAGTGTAGATCAAATGGCAACTACTCAACAAGGGAATTCATCGATTTTCGATCATTCGATTTTGAAAATGTGGTCTACATTGTTAGTTTCATTTTTTCTTTTGATGTATCTAGAGGTGGCCACGGTTCGGTTTCGGGGCGGTTTCGGTTTCGAAACCGCCGGTTTCGGTTCCGTGGCCACCCAAACCGTAACCGTAACCGAGAAAACCGGTTTGGTTTTCGGTTTCGGTTCCGCCGGTTTCGGTTTCGGTTTCGGTTTCGGTTTATTTCGGTTTCGGTTTCGGTTTTATTTATTTTTTCCAAACAAAACCTAATTACAATAATTACTAAACGTAATTAAAATAATGGGAAAAATAATGTTCCAGAATTGTTTTTTGACAAATGAATAAAATTTAAAATATAATATGAAATTGAAACATTTGTAATAAAATGAAATTGAAACATTGTAATAAAATGAAACATTTGTAATAAAATGAAATTAATATAAAATATTCAATACAATTATATAAATATATAATATACAATTGAAGCATTTAGGTATTTAATAATGTTGAAAATAAAAGAAATTGACATTGATAAATTGATACAAAATTACAATTGCAGATGTATTAAAAAATAATTAAATGGATATTGAATTCAAATATACAATGTAACAAAGTTGAATTAAAAATAAAAAATAAAAAAATCGGCCTTGCACTTAATTTGACCTCAATTAAGTTGCCTACGTATCCTCCATAAATGTAGAGCAGTAGAGGAATCAAAGGCCACGTAGTTCTTTTACCTTTAATTAGATGTTCGGTGTTGAAGGTTGGAAGTTGGAATGGAATCTAATCGATGCCTTCTGTTCCCGTGGTTTGGTCATCTTCGAAAAAATCATTCACTATCTCCGCCTCGATTTCTTGTTGTCTGTATTTTGCCTTTGTCCAATCATCAAGACACGCCTGAGCTTCAAGTGTCTGCGGACACATAACCGACCGTCTTGGTTCCAAAATATTTCCACCTGCACTAAATTCTTGTTCCACAGCTACGGTAGAAACCGGTGTTCCCAAAATTTGTTTGGCAATAATAGCCAAAATTGGGAAAATCTGTTCATGATCCTTCCACCAAACCTGGATACTAAATTCACTATCTTCTAAAAATTCATGAGATGTTTCTAAATACCGGTCAAGCTCAGAAATCGAGCCGGATGAGGATGAAGAAGATGTTCTTAATTTTTTGGCTCTTTGGGAAAACAATCGATCCCCTAAACCCTTTAATTTAAAAGTAGAGGAAGTACCAGTACTATCAGATGTCGGTTGATGTTGTGAAACCGGCATGTTCAAAGACGGACCATATATTTTAAGATATTCATCATATAATTCATAAAGCAAAGCCTTAATGGAATTACAATAACTAAGAACATCAACTTCTAAATCTAAACTTTTGTAATAATGAGTTAAATAATCTTGCAAACATTCTAATTTAAAACGTGGATCAAAACATGATGCAAGCAAATAAATATTTGGAATCTCCTTATAATACTGTAACCATTTTTTTTTCATGGCAGCAACACATTCACTCAATTGAACATCGAGTTCACACTCACTGAATGCACCAGCAATATTAACACTTTGAATAAGAAATAAATGAGTAGTGGGATAGTAAATACCAGATAAAGCATTAGTAGCATCATTAAAAACACGTAACAATTCAAGAATTTTTATACATATATCCCAATGCTTCAATTGAAGAGAAATTGAAGGAACGTTATAAGTAATAAAAGAAACTAATAATTCCTTATATACAACACTTTCATTAAGCAACTTATAAGTAGAATTCCAACGAGTACTAATGTCCCGAGAAAATTTAATGGGACGCATACCATTTTGAGAGCAATATTTTAACCATAGTTTTTGGAGTTTGTTTTGCCTCCAGATATAGTTAATACTATCTCTAATTGGTTTAATATAAACAGAAAGAATTTGTAATCCAGCTTGAACACACAAATTTAAAATATGGCATGCACATCTTTGATGAAATAATTTACCCCCAAATTAGGGATTGCACAAATCCTGCAACATAGGAATAGATGCGGTATTGCTTGCAGCATTATCAAAACCGATCGCAAAAATTTTGTTTTGGATATGAAACTCTTCAAAAATAATTTTAAGGAGTCGAAAAATATTTTGAGCCGTGTGTGAGTCATCGAAAACACGAAATGCAATAATTCTTTTTTGCATGACCCAGTCATTATCCATATAATGACATGTCACACCCATATAATGGTGACTACCAAAATTATCGGTCCATATGTCGGCACATACGGAAACGCGACCTTCAAATTGATAAAAAAATGATTTCAATTTGTTTTTTTGTTTTTTGTAAATGGAAAACATTGTACGTGTGAGAGTGGATCTAGGAACACGTTGCATTGCAGGATTTAATGCATTTTGACAATAATTAACAAAACCTACTTTCTCACCAAAACTAAAAGGTAAATGTTCAACTGCAACCATTACTGCTAATTCTTCCTTATTTTTTTCAGACGTATAATGAAATAGTTGATTAGTAGGGGTTCCGTACCTGGAGATTTGGGATTGGTTACTAGTCTTTACCAATTCAGAAGGGTGATTTTTCCTAATATGGTTCCAGTACGTGCCATATCCGAATGATTTGTTGGTCCTGTATATTTTGGAGCAGTAGTTGCACTTGATTTGGATCATCCCGTCATCTAACTGAATTTTCTTCATATGCAATTTGAAGAGATCGGACTTCATCGGCTTTTCTTCTTCACCTGCAACAAATTCATTTGAAGGGGGTTGGGGGGTAGATAGATTTTCATTACTATCAAGGTCATAGAGATTGGGGTCGGGTTCGTCGGAAATTATTAGAGGGGGATTAGGACTACGAGGGAGATCGGATCCAAATTGAGATTGAAGGAACTCGTGGTAAAGTCGGTCGTTATAACTGACATCATCACCTTGGTGTTCCAACAAATCTTGCAATGGACCCTTTCCCTTGTTCAAATTTCTTGAACCTTCTCCCCCACTTGCCATTGAATAATTAATTATAAATAATAATAGTAAAAAATATATATAGATATGTGAGGCACTCAAAATATTGTTGGAATAATAGTGGTAACACTAAGAAAAATAGATAAGTGTAAATAAATAATAGATGATTGTAAAAAATAGAATATGTAAATAGATATTAATTTCTATAATAAATAAGAATTAAAGAAAATTGTAAATAGATGATTGTAAAAAATTGAAGAAAAAAATAGATATTAATTTTTATGAAAAATGAAAAATAAAGAAAATTGTATAATGTAGAGAGAATTGAGAATTTGAGATTGAGAGAGATTGAGAGAAGTTGAGAGTGGTGTGAAGAATATTGAAATGAGGGGGGTATTTATAGGATTATAGTGGAGGGGCGAATTTGCAATTTTAAGAAATTAAGGGGAAAAAATAATATATATATATGGCCGTTGGCCATAGGCAAGATGACCGTTGGTCACCCAACGGTCATCAGTTCAAATTTTATTTTATTTTTTTGAATTATGTGGTCCACGTGGCGATTTGTGATTCGTTAGATTTTTTTTTTTTTTTATTACAAACGGTCGAAACCGCCGGTTAAACCGTCGGTTTAACCGACGGTTTAACCGTCGGTTTTGGGTGAAAACCGACCAAACCGACGGTTAAACCGCCGGTTAAACCGGTTTTCACCCAAAACCGACGGTTAAACCGTCGGTTTTGGCCGGTTTTCAACTTCCCGTAACCGTAACCGAACCGATTCGGAACCGGTTTCCAACCGGTTCCGTAACCGGCGGTTTCGGTTGCGGTTTCGGTTTCGGTTTTTCCCACCCGGTTTCGGTTTGGTGCCCACGGTTTAACCGAACCGTGGGCACCTCTAGATGTATCTCACCCGCAACACAACTTAAACATAAAATATTATCTCCGTGGACGACACGGTATTGATAAAGATGACAAAATAACTTGTGGGAACCCGTATTTATGAGGTGAAGATGAGTTTCAATTTGGTAAGAATGAGGTAAAAATAAAGATAGATAGTAAAACTCGTAATGGGCATGAGATGGGGATGAGTTTTATAATCCCCGTCATGATTAAAATATCATCTTTAATTTTTTTTATTCTATGTGTTTTCTTTGAATGTTAAATTTAAAAATTATTTAATTTATTTGTTTAGTTGTAAAATTTATGTTTATTTTTAATGTTTATGAGATAATTTTTAATAATTTTTAGAATTACTTTATATATTATATCATATTCATTAGGTTATATGTTTATTATTTTAATAAATAGTTTTGATAAATAGGTTAAATAAGGCAAATGTGGTAAATTGATAGGATGGGTAAAGCATACCCTAGCACTAACACTTAGGGTCAATTTAGTATTACTTTAGCTTCTGAAATAATCACTGTTAGTTGTGCTAAATGAATAATGCTATAAAGTTAAACACATGGACGTTTGACTGTAATTTTTAAACTGCTTTGAGATTTAAAAATACTGTATATATGTTTGGTACGTTATATAGTCATACTGCTGTGGCGGTGTATAATAACCAAATTAGACATTATATTGTTCAATTTTGTATTTTATTCAAAAAACCAAATCACTACTTAACCAATATATATACATATTTTTTTAACAATAAAATTAAATATTTAAGTATTTTTAATATAAAGTAAAGTAGATATAAATATCAAAAAGTTAAATTTTTTATCATTCACATAAAATTAATTGACAACAACAACAACGTTATAGTTGTATAAAAGTAATTCATTTTATGTTTTGCTCCTGTTGCAAAATCAAATTATCAAACTTTTTTTTTGATAGTAAAACAATCAGACCATTGAATGGCCATGATCTATTTTGTCCTAAGAACATGCACATCGTAAAAATAGTAAAATATAATGGTAAACATTAAATTGAAAATCCAAATAACAATCAGTTAATTAGAAAATATTAAATCGTGTTACACTACAAAAAGCCTAAAACAATTATGTACACAAACTCCACTTCGATATACTGCACTTGGTATGTATATATATTCTGCAATTTCACCCCAAAATATATATATATATATATATATATATATATATATATTTATATATATATATTTGTCTATGAATGAGAAATAAACTTTTAATTGAGGAGAGATTAGGGTTGAAAGACACCAGTTTAGGAAAAAATATATATATGGACAAATCTGTTTTAAGTTAAAATAATGAGGGTAATTCGAGTATTTTAAATAATTCATTAAATGCTAAAATTGATTATTTCATAATCACTATTGAAAAGTAACTCATCACATACTTCTCAAAATCACTGATAAAGATAGATTCTAACATTAAAAAAAAAACATCTTTCTATTCCAAAATTATAAAATAAGTTGATTTTAGCTTTTGAAAATCAATACTAAACTAGCCCTCATTGAATCTATTTTGCTGTTCCAACCAGTGAAGACAACGAGACTTTGATTAAGGGGTCGTTTGTTTTTTTATCTGAACACTGAACAGTTCTGAATTTTTCTGAAGACTGAATAGGGACTGAAATCTGAATTTGAATGACATGTTTGTTTTTTTTTCCCTCACATCTGAATGTGCTGTTAATATGTTTGTTTTTTAAAAATAAAACTGTCTGAAAATAAATAATTGTACATTTATACCCATACTAATTAAAAGATGTAATTTAACATGCACCATTCTTTATAACATTTTGTATGGTATTTTTTTTTTTTTACAAACAAAGTTTAATTTAACAAAATAAAAAGTTAAACAAAGAATATAAAATTGTATGTTCTGTAAACAAAGTTTAAGTTAAATTTATTGTCAAAAAAAAGTTCAAATTCAAGTTTAATTTTATACGTTATCCACGTTTCCGGTGAATATAATTCATGAAACCTTTTTTGTTTTTTTTTTTGTTTCCTGGATCATATGCACCGGAAACCAAATAAAAAAAGGTTCTTGAATTTTTATATACAATAATTCTATAACATTTTTAAGCCACGAAATCTACTTAATATGATAGACAACTTTATTGAGAACTATACGAATAGTTAGATAAAAATAAATAAATAAAGAGTTTTTACCGGGATTTGGCAGGAGAGAAATTCAATTGTTCAATCTCTGAAAAATTTCATTATGAAAAATATTTAGGTTTTTTTTTTCTTTTCTAAAACATGTTTAAAATAAGAAATATGTTAAAAGAAATTTTTTTTATACCATATTAAATTAATATAAATTTGGAAATATATCTTTTTTTAGAGAATAGACTTGGAAGAGAATATTTTAATTGTAATCAAATGATTTGGAATTAAGTTAAAAGTCAGGATTTCTTACTTTTTATTTTAAGTTGTTTTTTGATATTTTTAAGTTGTTTAACCACTTAAAAAAACAAACAAAACAACTTAATGAGTTCAATTCAGACCCATTAAGTCTTAAGTGAAAAAAACAAACGACCCCTAAGTCATTAACAAGTCATGAACATCATATAACTTTTAACAATGTTGATAATCATAAATTGAAGCAAAATGATTGCATATGTTGCACCCTAAAAACCCAATGATTTTTCTCTTCACAATTATAAGTTGGGTTTCTGGGGATCAAGCAATACAAGAGGAATCTACAGTTGCCAGCATTAACATACATAGACTTGACAAACAATTATAATTCACACACGGTCTACCAAGCAAAAATTATTTGAGGATGAGTTTCTGAACTCAATTACACACAATTAGCTACTTTCGAAAGTATAATGACCTCAACGTAAATTCGAAACAAGATCAGTAGAATGATTACAGATGACTATGTAAATATTACAGGCATAAGTGACCAACATGAAGCAATATAACGTGTTTGGAGCCTCGACAAGAGAAAACATGAAAAGGAAGAATTGACATTGGGATCTTGCAGATATGACTATTCCATTCCATACTTCTATACAAACAAACAAAAACTTCTACAAGTATTTGCCTGGCAACACCCGCCAATAATGTCTCAATAGCATAAATCAGAAATTGTCGGGCTAGTTCACCCCATGAAATTGAATGGTATAGCAGTCCAACTATGATGATTTTAACTTCCTACTGAAAATTGATGGGATTCACCTTCATCGGCAGTATAAGTTTGGGTAACTAATAATTCAAACTTGTTCAAAAGTAGATGCATACTAGGGAAGCTATAGAATTACTGGTTGTAATGTTGTACATGAGTTAAGATTGTTGACTAATTACTAATTCATAATATCCAATTCCATTGTCATAGTGACTGCTCTCAGAAGAATAAAACTGCAAACTCCATTTTCTGAAGGGTAAGAATCAATGATGATGGTGTTTGTTAATGTACCTCTATCACCAAGGTTGCCCCTTTCCCCCAAGCCGGCGTGCCAGTTCAAAATCCTTTTTCACTAAAAAAAAGCAAATGAATAATAATATTATTGCTGAATAACTACAGCTGGTAAGCAAGAAAGATATAGCTTTGAAATGGACAACATAAGAGGCATTACATAACATCAGCAGTATGATATACAAAGTAAGTGGATATATTTATAATAGCCAATAATTTGGTCAATGCAACTTGTTGATGTAGAATATCACCAACGGAACAGCACACTAGACAACCCAATTGTTAGTGGATTAAGTTAAAATTTGCATCTTCATTTGGATTTTGGAGACAATTATGAGTTACAAATGAATTGAATTAAGATGCCAACTGAAATGAGCTTATGACAGAAAGAAGAAGAAAAAAGACAATGGCATTACTTAAAATTTAACAGTTAAGATAGTAGAAGCAAATAAAACAACCTATGGGCAGAGCAGGTAGGCAATCTAACACTAAAGTTTTGTAGTTAATTGTTTTGCAAAGACTGTTTTAGGACCTTTCCCATCCCAAACTCATCTGGCAGCCATATGTTCCCTGAACTAGAGTAAATCAATAGTCCAATCTAGATAAGGTGCACATCTACAACTTAGTATCCGACATATTAATGAAAAGCATACCATCCTAGTAAGTTCTGCATAACATGGTAACACAGGCTCAGTACTCAATAGAGGGTCAAGAAAATACTTGATGGTCACAAATAAAGTATTACTTATATAAACTTATCCTTAAAAAGTTTCTTGGCCCTGTCCATTGCCTACGAGATATCTTTCTAAAGGCATTGATACAACTAAAACAACACTTTAACTGAGCAATAGAGTCCTAAATTTGTGAACTCGGTAATGGAGTCAGAAATTTCTTTTATCAACTTCAAAAAAATATCAAGACAATAATACCATAAAAATTATAAATACAAAACTTAAAAATTAACTTATAACATGTTTTATTCAAAGAGGTTACACGATAGCCTCATTGTTAATATCATTAAATATGGTTTTCAATTATAAAATAATATCATTAAACTATACAATCAAATTACTGTCTGCACATTGATTTCTCAGTGGCTTTCCGATGAATTATTTTCTCATTCCATTTGCAATTAAATTTTAGATGCTCATTGATGGAAATGCTTTCTTTATAGTGATAGTGACAAATGGTAGAATCGGTATACCTCTTCATTTTACTTTCCAACTATCTTCGTACAAGATCATCAATCTCTTATATTTTGCATATGAATGATATAAATTTCAAATTGAATCTAGGCCCATGAGCCATGAGTTATATAACCAACATAAAGTATAATAACAATAAACATATCACAAAATGAGAAAGGAGATTGTTGCAATGAACATCCTTGTCAATGATAAAACCAAGTTTTGCAGTAAAGACACACCACTAGAATTCAAGAAATAAAACTTTTAGCTGACATGGCAATTGGAGGTAAGCAATCAAAAGATAATAATAAAGAAATCGTCAGCAGAACAATTGTCTCAAGTCTTACTCAGAGTAACACGCTTTGCATGAATTGCACAGAGCATTGCATCATTAAACAAGCTAACCAGAAAATCTTCTGATGCCTACATAGACAAAGACCATTTATACCATGTAAGTGAGCCTATCAAAATGATTAAACAAACCAAAGCTACAGAGTTTTTCCTACTATTGTTTTTTACAAAAAACATGGAAAATGATATCAGAAATATCCTTCACACTAAAACTATTAATAATAATAATGTAAAAATGTGAAAACCATATGACTGAGGTTATATATATATATATATATATATATACATAAATTTTCAAGTCAGTATGTACTGATATAACTTCATCAGTGCATTGGATGTGGACCGTTAAATTTACATATTTTGACTCAAAGTGTATGCACTTGTCAAAACTTATCCATAATCAGTGGTCCACATACAACACACTGATATAAGTTATATCAGTGCACACCGAGAAAAAAATGACTGTATATATATATATATATATATATATATATATATAAAATTGTGTTTAGGAAACTAGATAGGATATTGGAAAAGCCACGAATCACGATACCTCTTGAAGTGCAACTAAAGCTTCTGCCGTCCAACGAGTGACTTGTGAGGGTGCAAGACGGTAAGTGATAGCTCTTACCTAGGGCAAATGAAAAGGTTTTGTTAGCACCATCTGATTCAAATGAAGACCATAACCGTACAAGTATATAAATAAGCCATGGAGAATGCCTATATAAACTTCTTGCAGAATGTGTTAGTCAAAAATTACTAACCAATAATTTAAAAAAATTGTTTGTTTGTGTGCGCAAAAACAAGAGAAATACACCTTACTACACCATAAGTTTAGGGCTGAATAGTGAATGTCCGTAAATACTAGAGAAACCCATTCATCAATGCAAACTTTCTTCACAACCTTATGCTGACAGAGATTGATTCCACTTAAGTGGAAAAGGTGTATACATTAGAGTAGAAGGAAAATAACATGAGACTAGATTTCAGTCAAATTCACAAGTTAAGAAATCTGTGTCTGCCACAAATTACCAAACAAGCTTATCAGGTTTCCATGAATCGGCATACCACAATAAAATTTCCTGAACTAATAGTTCAATATTGATCCGTGTACAGAAATCCAACATTTACTAATTTAAAGCGTATTTGTAAATCATTCAAAACCACATTACACACACACATATATATATATATATATATAGAGAGAGAGAGAGAGAGAAAGAGAGAGAGAGAAAGCTGACTTCTCTGATGAAGCTAGCAGCTGGAATGAGCAGCTGACAGGACTTTTGAAATTGCCGAATCTCACGAAGTGCCACTATTCCTGGCTTATGGCGACGGTGCTTCTTTTGATTAGCAGGGGCTTTATTATTTTAGTAGTTAAAAAAAAAAATCCAAAACTAAATGTCATTAACAGTGTTGACACCAACTAAATTTACAATATATGATTCAAAAGAAATCAACAGACTCAACAGACACAAACTCACGTTTTGGAGCATCTCTGTTCGTTCTTCTTGTGCTTGGACCAGGCGACTCGTGGGAAAAATAATAAAATTAAAAACATGTCAAAAAAAAAATGAAAGTAGTAATTCCTTCAACTAAAACATTAGTTGCAGAAAATATATGGGAAAGCAAACTCAATACACAAAGTTTAACCCTATAATTTCTAAATATTTCTAAGTAATCCTCGTATAAACCCTTCTGACTTAATTAATTGAGTCTTTACAGATACAATTTTTCTTCGGCTTCATTTTCTTATCATCCAAAAGAAAAAGAAAAATAGAGACATATAATCCATTCCACAACACAACAGAAAAATCAACAAGAGAAAATACAAAAAGAAAATTAAAATAGAAAAAGATGTGTTTGGAAGCTCGGAAAATGCAGCAAAATAAGCAACTAAATAATCACAGAGAGAGAGAGAGAGGAAGGTACAGAAGTCGAAGCGCGTTGTGATGGTGAGGCCGCTCCAGCAGCTGTAATTTAAGAAATAAAAAAATTAGGGTTTAAAACAAAAGAGGGAAATTGAAAATCCCCAAAATGAACATAAATAAAACGCACTAACACATAGATATCTACTTCCATTTGCATAGATTTATACGAATACATAAAATAGCGATCGACGGAGAGAGAGAGAGAGAGAGAGAGAGAGAGAGAGAGAGAGATCTAACCAGATGATTGCCTTCCATTTCGGCTTTTAGGGGCCGAGTGTTTGGTTCTTGCCATTGATGGACTGTGAAAAGCGAGTGAGACACGGTCTCACTGTAAAAAATCAACAACTCCCAAACTTCGATTTAAGGCAATTTCCCGCTTCGAATTTCATTTTGATTTGGGCATCCCGCTTTTGACAATAACGGTTAGTTTCTCAAATTGATCACTGATTCATTTAAATTTAGGGCAAATTACATTAACTTATTCCCGATTATATTTATAATTGCACTAAAACCCGTAACAATATCATAATAACACAAACATACCATCTGATCCGTTGACTAACACTAACTTACCTTGATTATATGCATAATTAAACTAAAACCAATTAAAATATCAAAATTACACAAATATACCCTCTGATCCGTTGACTAAAGTTGACCACCGTTAATTAGTCACAAATGTGAAGAATTGTCTTTTTTACCCTTATAGAAATAATACTTAATTATATAAAATCAGTTAATTAATTAAAAAATATATATTAGAAATATAATATATAAAAAATGTATTGTTGTGGATGTTTGGGAGGATGATGATGTTAATTATTATTATTATTTATTTATTTTTGATGATGATGATAAATTTTTAAATTAATATTTATTTTCCTTTTAATTAGTTGTTTAGTTTTAAATTTTAATTAATATAAAATTATTGACTTGTCAAGTCTGCTTCAATAATTTTATATTAATTAAAATTTAAAACTAAATAACTAATTAAAAGGAAAATAAATATTAATTGAAAAAAATTGTCATCATCATCAAAAATAAATAATAATAATAATAATAATTAACATCATCATCCTCCCAAAATCCACAACAACATCTTTTTTATATATTATATTTTCTAATATTTTAATTTTTAATTAATTAATTGATTTTATATAATTACGTATTATTTATATAAGGGCAAAAACGACAATTCTACTCATTTGTGACTAACTAACGGTGGTCAACGATAGTTAACAAATCAGAAGGTATGTTTGTGTTATTTTGATATTTTCACGGGTTTTAGTACAATTATACATATAATCGGGGTAAGTTAGTGTTAATCAACGGATCAGTGAGTATGCTTGTGTTATTTTGATATTTTTACTGAGTTAGTGCAATTATACATATAATCGGAGTAAGTTAGTGTAATTTTTCCTTCAATTTATTATTATTATTATTATTTGGGTTGATTGCACTAACTTATCTTATTATATTGGATCTAGTAAGATTTCAAAAAGATACCCTAAATTAACACACACACACACATTGCTATCAAGTCAATTCGTTAACTTTAACGGTTGATTAACTTTGACTATTAGAAAGCCAAATATATTCTTCCCACATTATCTCAAACATAAAATGTTTTTTTAATTAAAACTGAAAAATGGAATATTAAAAAAAACAAGATAATCTACCGACGGTGGAGTAGGAAACAATAGATTTTTGACGATCTCCTACTTACTGGAAGAGATCTTTTGCCGATCTTGAAGATCGACCTTCTGCAGTTCGCATAGGAGACTCCTCCCCAGGTGGTCGATAAATTATTATTATTTTTTTAATTTTATTTATCAATTTTAATTAAAAATATTTTATATCTATGATGATGTGGCAAAGGTATATTTGGTTTTCCATAGGTCATGGTTAGTCAACCGTTTAAGTTAACATATTCACTTGATGACAATGGATGTTTATGTTAATTTAGACCATATATCTAAAATCTTGTTAGATCCAATATAGTAAGGGTAAGTTAGTGCAATTAACCCTTATTTCTTTGATAGAGGGTTTTATAAATTTCTCATTAGCTATTTCTAAGGACCGACCAGCCCAACTCGCGGCCCAGTCTAGGCCCGTTTTATATTTGGGCCCAAATGAAAGGGAGTTTTGAACTTTTTCGTTTTTAGTTTATTGTTATTTCGTTCAAATGGCATAACAAAAGTTGGAATTTTCTTTACAGAAACCGTGTCAAATATAGGATAGTTTTTTTTTTTTTTTTACAAATCAATATAGATAGTGTTTGTTATTATTATTTTTTTAAATTCATTTTTAAAATTTGAGATTAATATTAATCTACTTAGATTAACATCTTTCAACAAATGAAATAATTGCAGAATTGGATTTCGGTGGAATTATCGGTTGTTTATGGTGTCTTTCAACCTATCCAGATGCACCTCGCAGGTGATATTAAACAAAAAAAAAAAACCGGAGATCTTTAATATTGTTTAATTAATGGCATACTAAACTTATAATGGCATGAAGTTCATATACCCATACTTGACATGGAAGGAAATTTTGATGCTCAAATTCACTTTGACCTGTAATGAGTCACAGACACAACCTACATGCTCATATGCATGAATTAGTGTTTCAGTGCCAAGGACTGAGATTATTATTTGAAGTACATCTACAAGCGATCTAAAAATTACAAAATGTAAATCAAGTAGCATAAACAACACAACAGGAAATGAAATTGTGGCGGACTTGGAGCCATCTGTTTCACGACATTATCATTTTCTTCTACCATCCAAATCATCATGTAAACCTAAAAAAATTTCATATAATAGGAGCATGGATTGCTTAACTCACAAGATAAGACTTATAATTCTCGACCAAAACAGTTGCATGATGTAGAAACATGGTTGGAGATTTATATGGAGTAACTGATCTAAGGCTGTGATGGGGTAGGAGATGTCGGAGGCTTGAAATCCGGATACTGCAACCAGAAAAAAGATACATGGCAGCTAAGCATTTGTCATATAAAAGAATAATAGAAAGAACGAGAGCAACGGAAATAAACATTACAGAGGGATATGGAGAAAGAGGTCTAGGAATTCCGGGATGTGATTCTGCTTTAACTTCTGGTTTGGGCATTGAATTTACTTTGGGGAGCTGCTTCTGCTGCTGCTTCTGCTTTTTGTACAGTACTATCAGTAGAAGTGGGTTCTGGACTTGTCTCAACTGGTGCGGGAAGAGCCTTGCTAGTCACAGGTATCGGTAGAAGTGCCTTCCCAATTTCCTACATTTCCCAAGTTGATACGAACAATAAATCAAGATAATGACCAATAAGTAATAGATTTTCAACTATACAAATATATATAGAATTACTTACCGTAACGTCATCAACAAGGTCTTTAGGTGCGACCTTGGTGTTCAGGAATTCATTAACTTGTTCTAGTGTTTCTTTCCGATCCTGCCATGGAAAGCAATGCAGGATAAGTGAATCCAAACCTTTATTGTAGGATCTAAGTAACTGATTATAAGTAATGTCATTGAAAACAAAGATCTGATTTTGTAATCCATTCCAGTTTTGTGACATCAAGTGAGTTATTGATGATGGTAACTAACCGTACTTGAATTTAAGGTGATTGAATGACCTTATAGTTGAATACTTTTTTACCCAAAATTATGAGCATTATCATTCATGGCCACAAAAAATTCAAGAAGAGAAATTTCAATGGAATGGTTTCACTGACATACCTGTGCAAACAGGAGTTTCTTGCTCACAAGTTGAACAAGAGCAGCTGAGCCCAAAAGTTGGAGTATCGTTTCTATCTGAGAAAAAAAAATATACGGTCGAACTTTCAGTCTTCAATCTCCCATCACATAACCGATCCTTAATGAACCAAAAGAACAAAACAAAAGACGGGAAAACCAATATAAAACGGATTCAACAACCCCACCTCCGTAAATGCCAATAAACCTAACCCAGTAGCTGCAGCGACCCCAAGGGCAACGGACAATCCATCAGAACCATCCTGCATATTAATTTCCATGAGCATTATATGTTATTATAAAATCAAGGAAATGGGATGCACCATTTCGAATAACTTCAAATGCATAAACTTTGCTGAATTGATACTTGAGAAGAGCTTTTTACTTCCAACTTGCTTACTGGAATTTCAGAACATCTTAAAAAGTATGCATAGAAGCATACTGATTAAAAAGAAAGTGCTATCAATCAAGTCAATCCATTATAAAACGTTATCAGAGAATCAGACTTCATATTAAGAAGAACCTTCCATATCAGTTAAATTTCCTAGCTAATCCACTTATCAAGCCACATGCGAGTTGAAAGTTTAAACACATAGCTTACTTTCAGCATTTTTATATGTAATTAAGATATTTTCCCTTGATAACTTTTTGGTTCCATACTTTCGTTAATTGATTAAATAGCAGTTTAAAGTTGGCAGAGAAGATAAATGAGCTTCACTTCAAGGAAAAAGATAGATACCCAAAGGTTCATAAAATTAAAATCTTATAGTATATGAGCATATAGAAAAACTCCAAAACATACCCCAATTGCACCGCTGATAGTTTCTGTCAGAGAACTAAGATCAAGACTCAATGATTTCTTTGGCGGTATCCAAGGAAGACCGCTACTCTGCAATATTACAATACATCTCAGAGTTTTGAAAAGAAATCTGAATGTCATGACCAAGTACATAATAAAATCTCATGAATGGAGTATACCACCCATCCCCGTGGTCCTTCTGCTCCATCTTTTATTGCATATGCGGCTTTAAATCCATTTACTGTGACTAACTCCGCAACCAGTTCAGAGTTCCCATCAAATCTGGCTTTCATCACAGATTTAGCAACATTAACATCATATGTTAATTTTCAGAACAGAAAAAAAAAAGACTAAGAGAAGGAGAGAGAATACATTTTTAACCTATGATATGATATTTGGATCAAACAGCAATTATGTTGCAGAACACAGATACTTGAAGGGGCAGATGGTTTGATGGACAAGTAGTCTTGTACGTGAAAATAAATATTTATCACTAATCATGCCTAATGATCCAACGCCTAAAGGCCAATATTAGCTAGGGATTCCAGAGAAAAATGGTCTCAAGGGTACCAAACTGGTTTAAGTTTAAAAACCTAAGATTGCAGGCTCATGATTTCTAAAAAGCACCCTTGAGGAATGAGTGGAACCTGGTCTGCCAAGCCACTCAGAAGCTTGGGAATCAGAATTGTTTGTCAAAAATCCTTATCAATCCCAAATACATCAACTTATTTAATCAATGCAATACTATGCATTAAAGTGGGTAAACATTATCTTTAGGAGATCAATGAAGGTACTCAACCTTGGCTTCCTCCTAGCCAATAAAGTTCCAACCAAAACGTGGAAATTTTTAAGTCTAATACTTGATATTCTGTGAATTCTAACATGGCTAATGAAGATTTACATTTCATGAACAATATGACAAAGAAATGTGAAAATTTTCCACCAAGACCCTCCCTTCATCTTCACTTGTATGAACTAACTAGTTTATTAGAAGAACAAATCATGCACAGCATTGTAATTTGCAACTGGGTTCAGGATCTTACTTGTCTAGAATGAACAATGTAGTATTCTCTGGTTCCTTGAACTTCAAAGACAACTTCTTCAAGAACCCTGGCTTGTCTTCACCATTGTAGACAATTGAAACAGGCTTCTTACCCAAACCCTTAAGATCAGGACTACCCACTTGTCTAAACTCAACTGGAGCTCTTATATCAAGCAATTGGGCACTCCCATCTTCACCCAACTTGGCATAAACACTCTTTGCAGACTCAACTCCCCAAGGCTTCTTCAGAATCTGAGACAAAACCAATGGAACCGCCAAGATAGTCACACCACCAGCTATAATTACAGGATTCTCTGTTCCAAAAGCAATAACACTATCAAGAAACTCATTTGCATCAAAATCTGAAGTGGTGGACCCGACTGTCTGCTGTAGAACTTCTTCATATGTTAAAGCTTTAGCTAAACCAGGAGCAAGAACTGAAGAAAATAGCATTAACCCCCCATGAACGCTCCGTTTTAAACACTCACGCAAAGTTGTTGGTGGGTTGGTGGTAAAAGAAGCAGAAGAAGATGAGAGTTTGTGCAGAGAAGTTGTGGGTAAAGATTGGATTTTTCTGGGTTCTGTTCTAATGTCACAAAGAACTGACAAAGGTGTCAAACCAGTAGCTGCATTGAGGGCCTCCATAGCATAATTCTACAATCACAGAATCTTATTTTTGGGTTCTCAAAGAAGTGAAGAGAAAGCTTGAACCACCATGTGTATACAAAATTTGTTTTGTATTGTTCTAGGATGTGATGGAGAGTGCAGCAAAGGCCAAAGGATGAAAAGCCTTAGCTTCAGTGGGTGCAATTTGGCTGGCGAGCTTTCAGTGGGGGGAGGTGCTGACGTGGAATGAGATATTTGATGTAAACCAGTCCTAGAATGACACGTGGAAAGATAGATGAGGAGGCAGTGATGACGTTTCTAGATTGCTTGATGACTTTATGGGTTTTACTTGATTGTGTGGCTGAGAAATATATGAAGAAAGTTGTAACTCGTAAAAGTCTATAGTACATGTACTGTGCAGTAGACGCTAGAAGATAGTACGAGCCATTATCACATGCGATACAAGAAACTAAATATCGAAACATACACTAAATATCTACAGATATATAAAGATATGACTGTGGTTCGATTCAAACAGTGGAACCAAACTGTAACCGTAAACTAAAAATTGGAATTAGAACCATAAGACTTAAGGGTCCAGTTCCTTAAACTAGAAACTCGAACTAGAACCGGCAGTTCCAAACTGATGGTTCGGTTTTGGTTCCGGTTCCACCAACTTTTTTTAAAAAATTTATTTGTAAAAAAAAAATCAATTTTGTTTTTACCTTTTAAGCCTCAAACGGTCACTAGACCGGAACCGACGACCGTTGGGCTTAGAGCAGGCACATTGTGATTCTAAGTACCAACTCTTTGTCATTACATGTCTAATATTTTTTTTTAGTTAGCAAATAATATTAAAAAACCAATGGAACCGGAACCGGAACCGGAACCGGAACCAGAACCGGAACTGGAACCACCTACTAGGCGGTTCCGGTTCCAGGTCCCTCTAGAATTGGAGCCGACGGTTCGGAACCGAAACCAAACCCCGGTCATCTCTAGATATATCCATATTTTGGAGGGACCAATATCGAAACATGTAAATATCCAATATCCGACAAAATAGTCGGCCAAGTTTTAAATATCCATAAAAATATTCCGATATTCCAGGGCCTAAGGTAAAATTACTGTTGGACCCATATTTGACCACATGGCGGAATATACATACTTGGATGACATAACACATAATAATACGTACAATGCATATACACGCACACACATATACAAACTCTATAAATAACCTCCTTGAAAATAAGAAAGGGGACTTCAACGACAACTAAGAGGATGAAAGGCTCTAAGAAGCCTCATTTTTATGTAACAACATTAGACGCTGGAAGGAGAGGTTCCATAACTCAACTTCGGGGAACCCTTATGAACGAGTCACAACTCACAAACGAGCCGTGGAAGAGCTGCCCAGACCGCTACCAGCAGATCGCCGGAAATGCGTCAGACCGGTCGGTAAAGCTTGAAGAATAGTAGCTCGGTCAACCGGAGAATAAGCCGACACCACCACCACTATCTGGACCGGAATCCTCAGATCAACAACTTTCCCTTCTTGACCGACGACCGATGACCACCGGGAAGCAGTCAAAACGGTTGCTGAAGTTCGACGAATGACCGCAGACCGGTCAACTAGAGAGTGAGCCGACGCCGACACCACCACCACCACCACCAACTGGACCGAAATCCTTCGTTCTACAGCTTTCCTTTCTTGACCTGCGACCGATGACTACTGGAAAGCAGTCAAAACAGTCGCCGAAGTTTGAAGATCGATTGCCTTTCGGTCAACCAGAGAGTGAGCCGACATCACCACCACTATCTGGACCGAAATCCTCTGATCAACAATTTTCCCTTCTTGACCAGCGACCGATGACCACCGAAAAGCAGTCCAAACCGTCGCCGACGTTCGAAGAATGGTCGTCGTTTAGTCAACCGAAGAGTGAGTCGACACCACCACCACCATCTGAACCAGAATTGAACGATCCACAACTTTGCCTTCTCTGCCGATGTCAGCCGAACATCATAAAAGGTATCATTGCCAATTTTCTTTGATAATTGAACATATATTTTTGTAATATTTTTGTATATTCAATTTCGGAAGGGACAAAGTCGCTAAAAGTTCTATGGAATCGCCACAAAAAAACAAAGACTTCCCAATGGGTGCAATTGAGTCTCCGAGTGCCAATGGCTCCCAAGACTGCACAATTGTACATAAAACAAAGACTAGAGCAATTCAGTCTTCGAGGGCCAATGGCTCCCAAGACAACACAATTGTGCAAAAAAAAAAAAAAAAGACTTCCCGATGGGAGAAATTGAGTCTCCGAGGGCTAATGGCCCCCAAGACTACACCGATTGTGCAAAAAACAAAGACTCCTCGATGGGACCAACTGAGTCTCCAAGGGCCAATAGGCCCCTAGACTGCACCGATTGTGCAAAAAACAAAGACTTCCCAATGGGAGCAACTGAGTCTCCGAGGGCTAATCGCCCCCGAGACTGCACCGATTGTACAAAAATACAAAGACTCTCCAATGGGAGCAACCGAGTCTCCAAGGGTCAATCGCCCCCGAGACTGCACCGATTGTGCAAAAAAAAAAAAAACTCCCCGATAGGAGCAACTGAGTCTCCAATGGCCAATCGCCCCCCGAGACTGTACCAATTGTGCAAGAAACAAAGACTCTCTGATGGGAGCAATTGAGTCTCTGCGGGTTAAGCCCCCGAGACTGCACCAAGAGTGCAAAAATAGACTCCACGAGCGGGAGCAATTGAGCACTGAGCATGCAAAAATAAGACTCCACGAGCTGGAGCAATTAAGCACAGAGGGGCAAAACCCCTAAGACAGCACGTCAAGTGCAAAAATAATAATAATAAATAACAAAATGATGAATTAGAAGGGGCGGAGTCCCCAGAAGTGTCACAAAATTGAAGAATCGGAAGGGTAAAGTCCCTGGAAGAGTCATAGAATTGAAGAATCAGAGGGACAAAGTCCTCAAAAGCTTCATGGAACTGAAGAACCGAAGGAGCAGAGTCTCTGAAAGCGTCACAGAACTGAAGAATTTGAGGGGGCGGAGTCCTCGGAAGCGTACCAAAACTACACCGAGCGTGCAAAAATAAGCCTCCGAAATGGAGCACCGAAACAGCACCGAGCGTGCAAAAATAAAGCCTTCGGAATAGAGCACCGAAGCACACCCAATGCAAAAAATAAAGCCTTTGAAATGTAGCACTGAAGCACGCCCATTGTAATAATAAAAATAAAACATCAGGAAATAAAAGCGCTGAAATATCCGAAGGTTACGACCTTTGATACATACGCAAGAAATAAGACTCCAATAAATGGAGTGCCTATACGTCCCAGGATTATAACCTACGATGTCGCACTATTTATGAAGATTAGATCTAAGGGGTAATAACGTCAAAATCTGTCAAAATCCGAAAATATCGACCACTGATAAATCTATAATGCAATTCAGACTATAAATCAGCAATGCTCAATAATAAAAAGAAACGATATACAACAACTGAGCCGTTAAACTCGAAATAAATGCAAATCAAATTGAAATTGATGTTCATTTCATCATCATAAGCGATTACAAGATATGGAGACAAACCCTGAATCAAGAGATTCAGCAAATAATAATTATATAAATAATAAAATCAATGGTAGGATTTGATTAAGTCTTTCATGTTCCATAAGTTCTATGACCAACCACCGTCGGAAGGACACCTTTCAAATACGCACGTCAAAGCTATAATAAGACTCTAATAATCGAAGCACCTATATTCAATACCGAATCAAACTTACCTAAAATAATATAAAACTAGTCAAGTCCCCAACTCTATTACAAAAGTCTTCCAGAGTTGAGAACTTGAGGGGCAAATGTTGGACCCACATTTAACCACATAGCGGAATATACACACTCAGATGACATAATACATAATAATACGTATAACGCACATATGCGTAACACACATACAAACTCTATAAATAGCCAACAAGAAAGGAGGCTTCACCAATAAGAAGAGGGCAGAAGGCTCTGAGAAACCTTATTTTTATGTAACAACAGTTACAAAGTTGGACTTTGCCAGCTCTTGGGTGCTTTAAACTGAATGTAGATGCAGCTCTGAATGGTGACAAGGGTATATATGGGGATGGTATGGTGATTAGAAATGATAAGGGGAAGATGCCGGTGGATATCGCTGAGGCAGAGGCTATCTTGGAAGGGATCTTGATGGCAGAGAAGTTTGCATTTCCCCTTTGTGTATTGAATCAGATGTGCTGGGCATTGTTCGGTTTTGTAATGGTGTGGTTAGTTCATGTTATGATATTAATAATATCATTTGTGATGTGGTTGCTTTGAAAGATAAATGTACAGAGGTTGCACACTCAATTGCCAGATTTGCTGTTGTTAGTGGATTTTCAGGTGTTTGGCTTGTCGATTTTCCTGAGTGGCACTCCTAGCCAATTTTGATTTGAATCTATAATTCCTTTTTGAGTTTTTGGATGAATAAAATTCATTTTTCTTTTAAAAATAATTATTATAATATATATATATATATATCAGTCATTTTCCTGTCAGTGCGCACTGATAGAATTATATAAGGACATCGAATGTGAGCCATTCATTTATAAAAGAGTTTTGACAAGTGCATACATACCAAGTCAAAATATGTAAAATGAGTGGCTCACATTCAATGTCCTTATATAATTCTATCGGTGCGTACTTATGTGAAAATTATTGATATATATATATATATATATATATATATATATATATATATATATATGCAAATCAAGCACATGCCTTGCATGTGCCTCCAAACCTAGTTATCTTTAAAATTAGATGTGTACAAAAATTCGAGTAAATTAATCTACCTTGCCTCTCTGGAATCAATCAGGTTGATAAAGGCTTAGTTGACGAAATTTCAAAATTTTTAATCAAGCCAAGAAAATCACATTAAAATCTATAATCCTCTTACAGTGAAATTACAAAGACTATAGTCTTTTAAAAATACATCCAAACAACGAAAAAATGAGAGCGTGGGGCCGATTAGTTGTACGCGCTTAGAGCGTGGATTGGAAGCGTTTTCACGATTTAATTCAAACTCACGCGCCACCGTTTCTTCCTAATTTCCTTCTGGTTTTTCTCCTTCTGTTATTGTTTTCTCTGACCGTTTCGCTGGGAATGGAGAGTCCGAGTGATCCATTCGTTTTCTCCGCTCAACAATCACCTACTAACATCACGGTTGCTGAGTCTGGTAAGGTTTTGGGAGATGCTATGAAGATCGATGCGGGCGCGGATCTGGGGACAAGTAGTACTGCAAAGCGAGCTAGGGATGAACATGATTTGCTAGGACGGAATGATGTTGGAATCGATTTTAGGAGCCGAGATGGAATGGGGAGCTTCAAATCCAAACTCATGAGTATGTCCACGCCAAGTGCGTGGTCTGGATTTGGTACTGGTAAAGAGAAGCTTCGGATTGATGTTGATGATGTCGTGATTTCTGATGGTCCAAATGGACCGGCGATGACTCTCTCACCCAAATTGAAGGAACAATTACACAAACCTTAGGAGAATGTTCTGATTCTGAAGAACATGGGTCGCGCCCACACTCTGAATTTCATGCTATCCAAATTAAGTCAGAAATGGTCTCTAATAGGACATTGGCAGTTGACTGATCTTGGGGATGGCTACTTTGTTTCTCGGTTTCAGATGAAGGAAGATCTAGATTATCTCCTTACTAACGGACCGTGGATCATTGCTAATCAGTACTTGGCTGTTCAGAGGTGGAAGCCCAATTTTGTGCCTGGTGAAGAGTCCATTCGAAGTATGCTGATCTGGGTGAGGTTATCCAAGCTACCGATGGAGTGGATGGATTCTGACTTGCTCTGGATCATGGGTGGTATGTTAGGAAGAATGTGCAAAGTAGACCCAATCACTGAGAATCAAGCTCGTGGTAGGTTTGCTCGGATCTGTGTGGAGATTGATATTTCTAAACCTCTCTTAGGCACTCTTAGTATTGATGATAGACATATACGGGTGGAATATGAAAGTCTAGGATTAGTGTGCTTCAAGTGTGGTATATGTGGTCATAGTAAAGATAACTGCAGAGAGGGTTTAATAGAACCCATTGTTGAAGAAAATGTGGCCAATGATACTACTGAGGCTAGTGTCAAGAAGGATGAATCTCCTTATGGTCCTTGGCTCTTAGTCTCTTATGGTAAATTAGGGAATAGGAACTATAAAGGAGGGAATGGCAGAACATGAGACAAGTTTTTCAGTAACACTGAGAGGAATGGATTATTTGATAAAAATGGTGGTAACAAACCTGGCAGAAAGTGGGATGGTGCTCAAGCGAAGTATGACATTAAAGAGAAATCTCCTAATATGGTGAAACACCCAGTTGAGTGTAGAGGAAGTGGTTCAAAATTTGATATATTGAGTGAAGATGTAGAGGTAATGATGACGGGGATGTAGCTCAGAGTAAGAGCAAAGACACTGGAGAGAGAGTTCAGAAGAATAAAGCTGTTTTGGCTGAGATTACCAATCAAAAAAGAAAGCAAGGTGAAAGTGTGAGTCGGGCTTATTCTCATATCAGTAAAACGAACACCAGGAAGTCGGATAAATTGGGGGGTTTTGATAGCACCTCATATAAGATGAATAACAAGCAAGGGGCAGTTGGTACCTCTACAGGAAATCGCGGCAGCAAGGGTAAGAATCTAGCCCGAAATGAAGTGCCTCCAGATAGGGAAAATAATTATACTGATAATGCCTTTGTATTAAGGCAACTCCATAAAGAGACTGTGGAATTTGAAGCTCAAATCCTGCAGAATAAAATAGCAAATGATACAAGTTGTAGTGGAGTTAATGTGAGTATTGATAATAGCTTTGACGAGGTGGCCTCTGAATTGAAAGAGGCTATGGCAGTTATTGCCGAGTAGGACCTTTTTTCTCTGTCTATGATCTGTGTGTGGAATGTGAGGGGGGCAGGTAAACAAGTGTTTGCTAAGAATGTTGCTGACTTGCGTCGGCTATATGGCTTTGAGATATTGGCTATATTTAAACCTAGAATTAGTGGCTCCAAGGCTTTACGGGTTATCAAAAATCTAGGCTTTTCGAGTAGCTATGTTGTGGATGCTGAGGGATTTTCTAGGGGCATTTGGCTTCTTTGGAATGATAGTAAGGTCAAGATTCATGTTGTTGCTCACTCTAAGCATATCATCACTGTTTTGGTGGATGATCACAATTCTTTTTGGATATTTACAGCAGTGTATGCAAGCCCTTGTGTGACCACTAGAAGACTCTTGTGGAATTATCTTGACTCCATTAGGAAATGCTTTAGGTTACCATGGCTCATTGCTGGGGATTTCAATGAAATTACTAACACTTCTGAGAAGAGAGGTGGTAGATATAGTTATGCTAAAAGTGGCTTTACTGATTGGATTGAGCGCAATGAGTTGGTTGATATGGGATTTACTGGACCCAGATTCACATGGATGACTAAGAGGGGCATTGGAGAGGAGATATGGGAAAGGCTTGACAGAGCACTTTGCTCTATGGAATGAAGGCTTCACTTTGCTGAGGCCTATGTGAGGCATTTGCCTCGAATTAGTTCTGATCATTGCCCTGTTATTATCCAATTCCACATCAGCCATTTCCCTAACAATAAGTGTAAACCATTCCGTTTTGAAGCTATGAGGCTAAGGCATAAGAAATTTGATGAGCTTGTTCACAGTAATTGGAAATCACAAGGAGATAATCCTGCTGAGAAAATCCACAATTTCACTGGGATCCTTCATAGATGGAATAAAGAGGTTTTTGGTAACATCTTTCATAATAAAAGAAGGTTGTTGGCTCGAATACAGGGAGTTCAGAAATGTTTGAGTGAGAAATTTTCTCTATCTCTTTCACGGCTTGAAGAGACTCTGCTACGGAGTTATAATGATATTCTTGAGCAGGAGGAAGTGTTTTGGAAGCAGAAATCAAGAAATTGTTGGCTTAAGGAGGGAGACAGAAATACCAAATACGTCCACATTTCTACAGTCATTAGAAGAAGAAGAAACAAGATTGAAGGATTTAAGAAAGATGATGGTAGCTGGATTGGGAAGCTTGATAATATGAAAAGGGAGGCTGTGTCTTACTTCCAACAACTATTTGAAGGGAAGCAGAGCACTGGTGAGTACTTGGAGTTGCCTCTGTTGTTCCCCAAATTGTGTGACAACGATCTCTCTAGATTAACAGGTATGGTGAGTGAGCAAGAGGTCAAACACAACATTTTTAATATTGGTGGTCTGAAGGCTCCAGGCCCTGATGGGTTTCCCGCCATCTTCTTCCAAAGGTATTGGAACTGTTGTAAATATGATTTAATGAAGATGGCCTCTGATTGCTTTGTGGAGGGACATATTCCAGCAGATATCAATCATACTCTTATCTCCCTTATTCCGAAAATTCTGAAAATTCCGAATCCTACCAATATGACTCATTTTAGGCCTATTAGCCTCTGTAATACCATCTACAAAATGTTGAGTTAGATTATTGTGCACAGGCTAAGGCATTTTCTTCCTAACATTGTGAGCCCTAATCAGGTAGCATTTGTACCTGGAAGACAAATCCAGGATAATATTGTAGTTGCTCAAGAAGTCTTACACAAGTTCAAGATTGCTAAAGGTAATCTGGGGTACATTGCTTGGAAAATAGATTTGGCAAAGGCTTATGATAGGTTGCAATGGAAATTTGTTCGGCAGGTATTGGAAGAGATAGGTATTGAAGGAAAGTTGAAAAATCTCATCATGAGTTGTATAACGAGTGTTCAGTATAGGGTGATCCTAAATGGGGAAGTTTCAGAGACTTTCTGTCCTTCTAGTGGCATAAGGCAAGGAGACCCTTTATCCCCTTACATTTTTGTCCTTTGCATGGAGAAACTTTCCCATATCATCGATCAAAAACTTATAGAGGGGGCTTGGAAGCCGGTTAGAGTTTCTAGAGGAGGGCCTACGATATCTCATTTATTCTTTGCGGATGATCTTATTTTGTTTGGTCAAGCTTCAGTACAACAAGCGGAGGTCATGAGAGAGTGCCTGGACACTTTCTGTGAATTATCGGGACAACAAGTTAGTTTTTCTAAGTCCAGAATTTTTTGTTCTAGTAATATATGTAGTAAACATGTGAGATTGATTGCTGATATATGTGGTTCTCCAATCACTCTGAATTTGGGAAATTATCTTGGTGTCCCCCTTATACATGGGCGTATCACGAAGAGCACCTATAAAGAGATTCTTGTGAAAGCTCAAAAGAGGTTAGCCTCCTGGAAGAGTGCCTCTCTGTCTTTTGCTGGAAGATGTACTCTTGTTAAAGCTGTTGCATCAGCTCTCCCTATATATGCTATGCAATCCATCAAGCTGCCATCAGAGGTCTGCTCTGGGTTAGACAAGCTTCATAGGAATTTTATATGGGCTAATGATACTGATAAGAGAAAGATTCACCTTGTGAATTGGGATACTGTTTGTCTGCCTAAAAGGAATGGGGGTCTAGGTATTAAAAGGATGAAATTAATGAACCAGGCACTTCTCGCTAAAGCTGGATGGAGACTAGCTTAAAGAGAAAAGGGTTTATGGGCCAGTATGCTTCAAGACAAATACCTTAAAGGTGGGATCAATTTTTCTGAGAAGTGTAAAACCAGTAATTGCTCAAGCACTTGGAGAGGTTTTTTCACTGGTTCCACTCTTCTCTGGAAGGGTTTAAAGTGGAGAGTGGGTGATGGCTGCACCATTGATTTTTGGACTGATGACTGGGTTCCTAATTTTGGTAAGCTTCTAGATTTTGCCATTTTTCCCCTCTCCAAGGATCAGAGCAAGGAGAAGTGAGTGATTATCTATTGTATGCTGATTGGGATGTGCAAAAATTGTCCGCTGTTCTGCCCCAATATATTGTGCATCGTATCTTGAGCATTCATGTTGGTAGTGTCCAAAGTGGACCTGATAAAGCCATATGGGGTTTAACTAAGGATGGTAACTTTTCTGTCAAAAGTGCTTATGAAAGGCATTTCAATGATGGTGATACGCCTTTGTGGAAATGGAATTTTATATGGAATCTTCAACTCCCTCCTATGGCCCTTCATTTTTTGTGGATCCTCCTTCATGGTAAACTGTTTACTAATACTCATAGAGCTACTAGAGGCATTGCCTTAGATGTTATCTGTGACAGATGTAAGGAGGGAAGTGAAGACAGTGAACATGTGTTCAGAGGCTGTTCTAAATCTCTTAATCTATGGGAAGATCTCTGTAAAGGGGTCACTAAGACTAGATTGTTTTCTACTAACTGGGAGGGTTGGCTTTGCCAGAATCTAAGGTGCAGCAAGCTGATCCTGGGAAGGTTTCCGAATTATCTATTATTTGTGGTGGCCCTTTGGTTCATATGGAAATGGAGGTGTGAGCATGTCTTCAACCCCAATTTCAAATTTCCTAACTGTCCTGGTAAGGTCATTTTAAAATTTGTGGAAGATTGGTGGAATGCTAATCATGATTTGGATAAAAAGGTTGAGATGAAGACTTGTTTGGTCTCATGGAACCCTCCTGCTCAGAATTGGGTTAAACTTAATATGGATGGTAGCATGAATCCTGTTTTGGGTTCCATTACTGCTGGAGGTGTTATAAGGGATCATAACAAGTCTTGGTTAGGTGGTTTCTCACTCAATAAGGGTGTGTGGAGTGTGATTGAAGCTGAATTATGGGGTATTTTTGAAGGTCTAAAGATTGCGTGGAAGGCAGGTCATAGAAAGGTTGTGGTGGAAACTGATTCGCAATCGGTTGTGCTTTTATTGACTGATAAGATTTCGTTAAATCACCCTCTCTTTAGCATCATCCAAGCTTGTAAAGTGCTCATTGATAATGAGTGGAGCTGTCGTATCTTGCATAGTTTCAGGGAGAGCAACAGAGTTGCTGATAGCCTTGCCTGGCTTGGTCACTCTCTCAAGTTGGGGATGACTGTTTTCGAAGCCCCTCCCCCTCAGATTGCTGGTGTGCTGGAGGATGATTTGAAGGGCCTTACCTTTGCTAGGCTTGTTTCTAGTCATTAGTGCTCTTATTGTCTTGGGCCTTTAGCCCCCCCTCTCACCAAAAAAAAAAAAAATTACGAAGACTATGGCCGGTCAGATTAAACCACAATATATCAACCAAAACAGTGACGGACAAGTTTGCTGTTGGCAGAGTTGTTAATTTTACATGTTAATTATATATATTATACAGCAATAATAATCAAAATGATGGAGAACTATCATCCAAGAAACAAACAGAATGATGGAGAACTATCATCCAAGAAACAAACGGTTGGATGGTGAGAGTCCAGGGTTATATATATCTACGTTAATGAATGATGGGATTAACAAAATTTGTTCCATTGGATCGTATTACACTATATAAGAAAATGCAAAAATGTTGAAGGGATTACAGAAGATCAAAAAAGCAATCCAAACCTTGCCCAATTTCCCAAATGGAGATGCCAATTCCCCACTGACGAGCTTCGTCCAGCCTCATTGAAACTGACATCAATGATGGGTAAAACACTGCATGTTTGTCATGGTTATCATCAGAATAGACGAAGTAATGCTCCCCGCTGTTATTTTCCCACTGGAATTCAGGTCTGTGCTTCTCCAATAAATTGAGGTAATCCCTTCCGGTGATCGCTCCTCCACCACCATCTTCTCCTGCAATTTCAATATTATATCAAATGGGAGCTCACATATGGCAAGTCCAAGAGGAAACAATTCCTATACAATTCACGTAATGAAATCAATTAAATATCTATAAAATATTAACTCTTTAAGAGATTTTATTTAGTACATGATCATGTTCACGGAATTAAGTAAGGAGATTCATATGCCATACAATCTGATAATTAGATGAGCTAAAACCATTAAAAAAAAATCCATCTATATTAGTTGGTACACACGGGGACAGAAAGAACTAGAAATACCTTCTGAAAGTAAGAAATCATTTCCATAGAAATTGATGCCAAGAAATATTTTCCGGGCAACACTCTTAGCAGCACTGTTGCGGATCCCAAGGAGAAACTGCAGGGTGAGACGTATCCACTGCAGAGGTGCATTTGGACCAGGTTTATGAGGTCCTGAGAAGTCATAGGTCATTAGCGAGAAACCATCTACAGCAGCACTTAAACTCTGAAGATCATGAGGTCCAAAGTCATGCGCTTGGAGCTTCTCTGATTGTGGTGGACCTATGACATAGACCAACTGCAGATGTTGCTGCTTACTGTTCCTTACTGAGGGCACAGAGTGCAGTGCATGTCCAAGTTGTTTTATGAACTCCAGCGCCTAAGTTTTCATGAGAATTTGTTAGATTTCACAGTTCAGACAGAGAGAGGCTAGGTTGATGGGAAAATTAAGCAGCAAGAATTTGAAAAGCTATTAACAGAAACTCCAGCTAACTACTTGTCAAAAATATGCATCCAAACCTTTCAAACTTTTAAATCAAGAAGCATTATATGGTTCTTATACAAAAGTAATTACCATTATCCGCATGTCTGGATCATGCAAAACACCATAAGCTGCCCACCTAGACCAAGACTCTAGCACAATACCATCATATTCCATTTCCCTGTTCATCAAGGAGAGTATCCACACAAAAACCAGAGTAGAAAGGAATCAAGGATCAGGACAAGCAACAAGTAATGAAATTATTGAATGCTAAAGGAAGCTCCATGCAGATTTATTAATAAAAGTGGTATTACTTGCCCCGTCACAAGCGACTGAAAGACAGCGCTGAATACATAAAATATCTCCAAATATTGAATGCTAAAGGAGGTTCCATGCAGATTTATTAATAAAAGTGGTATGTATTACTTGCCCTGTCACAGTGACTAAAAGACAGCATTGAATATATAAAATATCTCCAAAACTCTTCTACAAGTAGCCGTGTGAAAACAACTATACCAGTTCATTACAATTGTAATTTATAATTATATAAAGACTCTCCAATCACATTACTTTAGTAACCAGATTTTGGACAACTTGAAACTTGTGAAACGTTTTCCTGATTTAAGAAACCTGAAAGTCTGGCCAGTTAAATTATTAATCAATTTGTGCCCCAGGCCCCCAACCTAAAGTATGATGCTTTTATCAGTTTGGGATTCAGGTTGGGTATAATCATTCTTCACTAATCAAGTAATCAATATTTTATATTATTTAAAAATTCTTGACACAAATTTCTACAATATATATACATGTGGACCGCCTAAATGAACAATTTTATACCTTAACTCAACATGAATCAACCCAGTGACAAACATAATGAAGTATGGGGTCACTCATCTGTGTGCAACACAAGCTTCTTTAGATCTTTCAGAATGAAAAATCTTATGTCCACACAGACAAACATCACTTTTAATGATTGTGAAACCGCTGATTAAAGCTAAACAACAAATATAATTTTGATCTAGTGGTAGAGAAAAACAAAAATCCATAAATTGAAGAGTAAATGTACAGAAAGAGAAGTCTGGGAGCTTACTGGCACTCTGTTAATATAAGGTCAATTGCTTTATCCCTCAGTTTCTTCTTTCTAAGCAGCTCCTTTGGAAATGCTTCCAGAACAACTCTGGGCAACACCTATATATCAGAAGAGGTAACCGTTGTAAGACTTAAATGTTCAATGCAGGTTTGCAACACATATGAATAACAAACTTCAACGTAAATTCCTGGGAAAAGACAATGTTTTCTAGAAATGATCAACAAATTCCAACCATTTGGCAAGTATATGCGTCAAAGATGGCTCTCTGATCACATGATGAATCAAACTTATATGTTTGTAGTTATTTGATGCCTCTGACAGTTCCAGACAGACTACAACATACAGCAATGTTAACAAATACCATAGTTTCAGTTGTTCCCACCAAGCGACCCAATCCATATATTTTATAAAGGCCGAAGGAGAGAAAAAGATAAATTTCTGTAAAATTACCAAAGCTTCTCCAGACTTTCTAAGCGCCGAGATCCATCCTGTATCAGCATTATGTCTCCCTTCCAGTACTAAGCTGTTTCCCTGGCTGGCAACAGAAAACAGCTCATATATCATAAAAATGTTTTCATCTTCATTTTCTTGTTCCTGTTTTTGAAAATCCGGAATTGGACATACCTCTTCAGATCATACCAGACAGGCGATAAGTGTGTAAATTTATTATTGAACCTCTTCGCCATTTCGTAGCCCTTCGAATTCCTGCATTGTTTACCATGTTAAGCAACAGAATCATTCTTCAAAATAAACCAAGGCATAAAAATTAAAACCAAGACAACAACAACATGGAGATTGCAAAATCAATAGCGCATTTTCAAGAATTACGATTCAATCAGAAGCCATCACAACACAAACAATCATAGCAAAAATGTCTGCCATAAATAACACATTACTCTTCTTAAAGTGGACAGACCATGGAGTAATGTAGGCCAATATAGGATACGTATAGTGCCGATGAGATGCATTCTCCGATACTTTTGTGTTCTCCTGAGATAATAAAATTTTAATTAACAAACAGTTTATAAGTATGAGATCAATGATCATATATATATATATATATATATATACACACACACACACACACTCACTTACAGTGAGGATTTCTTGGTAGGTCACATCAGTTTTGATGAGTCCACGCTGGTTTTCCTGAGATACGGTATGGTTCGCGCGGGGTGAGTTTTTCACATAATAGAAGAGTACGGACACCGCCGGAATCACGACGATGCATAAGAGAATGAAACTGGTGACGAGTTTCCGATCAGAAGCTGAGTCGCCGGTTCGGTCAACTCGAGTGGCCGTTTCGAATGGGTCCTTTCGCCGTTCGGAAATCGGGGGAACCCTGCGTTCTCGTCTCCTCACCATTTTTCTGTATAGTGACTGAGTCACGTCCGAGTCAAAATATCCATTAAATCTCCGGTTGTGAGGCCATTAGTCGTTTATGTTCAAAACGACGCCGTTACCTTATTAATTATAACTAACCGGCCCTAACCGGATTTGTTACCAAACCAACCCGTTGTGACTAGTCAAAAGACCAATTATACCCTTGATATTCCTTCACAGTTACGTTATTGTCCCCACAAGATTAGAAGATGTTATCATATTATCAATCATCGTCAAAGTGATATCGAAAAATATCTATCTGTAGTCTGTACAAAGGGTTTTGTACATAAACCCTAATTTTTATCATCGTCCAATGTCAATCCTAAAAGCCAGTTTCAGTCTACAAAACTGAGTCCAAGCAAACCCAGGTAATTTTTCCTTTCATTTCTTTCTTCATAGATATTGTTCTGCAATTTTTTTGCACTCGTATGTTCTATAAAGCGAAAATGGAGACCAAGCTATTATTGCTTTCATCTCCCAAAGCCATAGCATCCACTTCTTTACCTTTATTTCTCTCTTACAAGCCTCCTTCTGTTAAAAAGCCCAAATTTTGTTTGAAGTCCCATCTCTCACTCTCAACAATACAAGCAGATAAGTCTCAGTTTTTTGGAAAAAGTTTGGTTTTTACAGATAAATATGGTTCTTTTGGTAATGTTAGAAAAAATCATATCCCATTTGAGCCTGTTAGAGCTGCTGTGAAGAGAAGGAAAGAGCTTCCATTTGATAATGTGATTCAAAAGGACAAGAAACTGAAGTTAGTGTTGAAGATTAGGAAGATTCTAGTGAGTCAACCTAATAGAATTATGTCACTCAGGCAATTGGGTAAGTTCAGAAGAGATTTAGGTCTAGACAAAAAGCGTAGATTTATTGCTTTATTGAGGAAGTTTCCGGCGATATTTGAAATTGTAGAAGAAGGGATTTATTCATTAAGGTTCAAATTGACACCTGAAGCCGAAAGACTTTACTTGGAGGAGGAGAAAGTTAGGAATGAAATGGAAGGTTTGTTGGTTACTAAATTGAGGAAATTGTTGATGATGTCATTAGAAAAGCGGATTTTGTTGGAGAAAATTGCTCATTTGAGGACTGATCTTGGGCTACCTTTTGAATTTCGTGACACTATTTGTCATAGGTACCCTCAATATTTTCGTGTTGTTGTAACTGAGAGAGGCCCTGCGTTGGAATTAACTCAATGGGATCCCGATCTAGCTGTGTCAGCAGCTGAGTTATCTGAAGAGGAAAATCGAGCTAAGGAGATGAGAGAGAAAAATTTGATCATTGATAGACCACTAAAGTTCAATAGAGTTAAGCTACCTAAGGGTCTTAATCTTTCTAAGGGTGAAGTGAGAAAGATTGCTCAGTTTAGAGATATGCCTTATATATCGCCGTACTCAGATTTTTCAGGATTGAAGGCAGGTACTCGAGAGAAGGAAAAGCATGCTTGCGGGGTTATTCATGAGATGTTGAGTCTCACTGTTGAGAAAAAAACTCTTGTGGATCACCTCACACATTTTCGGGAGGAATTTAGATTCTCTCAGCAACTGAGAGGAATGCTGATAAGGCACCCTGATTTGTTCTATGTGTCCTTGAAAGGGGATAGGGATTCAGTTTTCCTCAGGGAAGCCTATCGTGATTCTCAATTGATAGATAAGGATCGGCTGTTGATTATTAAAGAGAAGCTTCGCTCTCTTGTTGCTGTTCCTAGATTCCCAAAGAGGGGTTCTCCCAAGAAAGATACTGACGAAACTAATGAACCAGAAGATGGAAGTGGTGAGGACGGAGAAGAATGGTCTGATATTGATGATATGACTGATAGTCAGTTTGATGATGATGATTTTGGGGATGATTGGAGTGATGACGATGATGGTGATACACCTCCAGATTTTGATGAAGATGATGGAACTGTGAAGATAGGATCAATCAAACCAGCTAAACAGGTAAATGGCTCAATGAAGGATGAAGACAAGCCGCTGATTCTTGAGTTTCCTGATGGTAGGCCAAGAGAACGCTGGTAAAAGAAGATGCAATTTTCTCCCTGCATTGAAGGCCCCAATTTAGAGATATCGACCCATCGTTCCCTTTAGCTTTGATTCTCTAGAGGCAAGAATACAATACATGTTCACCAGTGTTCTTGAAAATGTGAGACTTCAAACTTTTTCATAACTCAAGGATCAAGAAACTGCTTGCCAAAGAGAAGAAAATCCTTGTGGCATGAATGTAATTGTTACAACTTTTTTGTTAATATAATGAAACAGTTTGATCTTTCAAAGCAATAGATCTATCAAATCCTTGAACTAGTATCTTACCAGAATGCTACTGTCACTGCCTTTTGTTAATATATTTAGCACAGTAACATGCAATTTAATTTGAGTGGAGTGGGTAACTTTTTGCATTGTACGATAGCATTTTAAGCATTGATTTTTTCTTCTTCTTAGTTTTGAAATGCTGCTAATGTTTATCAATGTCTGTTAAAACTAGAGTGCATTGATCATTTGATTGTTTAAAAGAAGCATCTCTTCTTCTGAAGCAAGGAGCTCAGTGGATTCATCATTCATCTCATATCCTGTATAAAAGTATATATGATAAGGTATTGTAGTCATGATTTTGTACTATCAGCCTTGGTGGTACTAGTCATGGAGCTCTACTGTCCAAATTCTTTCTTCTTCTTCTTCATTTTCTTCTTGTATATTCAACTTGCTTCCATGTTCAATGGTGCAAACAAGCTTTAGTGTGCCTTTGAAGTCAACTGTTATAAATCAACTCCAACGAATCAAATTATTCCCCCAACTAGTAGATATAGAAAGGGCATCAGAGGTTGACAAATTCAATATTGGAAGATCTGGAATCATTTCACTATCTGTAATATTTCTTCATTTCGCTGATAAGAATAAGGCAATTCGATATAGAGAATCTTGGCATCATCCTACACATTAATTAAATTTACTTTGACAAAGCTTGTCGTGCTTCCTTCATTGGAATTAAAGCATAATTGTTTCTTTATCAGGATAAGGGGTTGCTTGCAGGAGAGCGTTAGGGATGAGATGTGGCAAGTTGTGTGCAGTACCTTCAGTTTTTCTTCCGAAAAACAGTGACGCATAAGAGTTATCTTGAGAATCTTGGTTGACAAATTGCTTTAGAAATTTGGAGATTGGATTTGGAACAGATGGAATCATTAGTTCCAACTTGTGTTATGTTTTCCACTGGATATGGAGATCTGGAATTGTTCCTGCGTGGACTTATTGTGATTATGCCTATTACTGCTTTATTCCTCTTATTTTCATTATATTGTATTGTGATCCAACATTAGAAAATAAGGCACAGCTCTCTTGGCCTATAAAAAGGGTCAGTTGCTCAGCCTGAGTTAACAAAAGCTTGAGCAAGGCAAGGCAAGGCAAGCAAGGAGCACCCTTTAGTGTTTCCTCCTCCATGAGTGGACCTTCAAGTCACCGGTTGTTCACTCTTCCTCAAGGGCTTCCGCCTTCGCCGGCACAGGCTGCTGGAAGCCCGCGAGTGAGAGTAAACAAGTTGTGCCTTCACTTATAAATGTTTCGCTCTGCAAACTAAACACTATTGCTAGTTATTTATTTATTTATTAATGCTTGTATGTTTTTTTTTTATAAAGTATTACAATAATTCGGGGTTTGGGGATGAAACATACTCGAACCCACAACCCCGTAGTGTAGGTGTGAAAGGTATACCATAGGAGCCAACCTTATCTTATCTTCACGACCCTTTGTTAAACTCTAAATGATCAACTTTAGTGTCATTTGTTATGATTTTGGTTTATATACATATATACACACACATGTGCACCAACTCAAACCTGAACATTGTTACCCTGAATGAGCATAAAACAAAATCACTTGTTAGGCACACAAACTTGTTTAATGGTGTGTTTGGTAAGGATGAAAAGGGATAGAAAGGAAAAGGGTGGAGGGAAAAGGGAGAAGAAAATGGAGAAGTATGTTGTTTGGTATACGAGAAAGGGAAGAGAAAAATAGGGGGGGAATTTATGGATGAGACCCACTAATTTTAATCTCCTCAAAAGTGGACGAAAAACGAGATAAAAGAGGGAATAGCTTTTTAGCTTAATTGAAATTATAAATTTATCTATCTTGTTTAATCCTCTTACAAGCTCTAACTATAATGTAATGTAAAATAACAAAATTGATAAAAAAAAAAATTTGATCATTGGACCTTTCCTCATCAATATCAAACAAAGGAAAGAAGAGGGCTTTCCTTCCGTTTTTACCAACACACTCTAAATGTTGACACTAGAATGACAACTTTACCCGGACCGGAATACCCGGGTAATACCCGGATATTTTTTACCCGGGACCGGGTCAGGAATATCCGGGTACCCGGTTCAATTTTTTTTTTTTTCAATTTTTTTTAAATCTATCAAATTAAAAAAGAAAACCTAAACCCCATTCAATTTACACAAGGATTTCATAGCTAGAGGGAACTCTTTATTCCAGGCCAATATATGAACAAAAAAAACAATAGTTCTCGGGAGCAGGTTTGATACCCAGATCATGTTTTTACCAAGTTGAAGAAAGTGAGAGCCGCTAGAGAGAGAATCAGATTGGCATCTCAACAGAACCCTCGAAATTTCATGAGCACCCAGATGATGATGAACAAGGCCTTTGATGTCTTGTCGAAGAAGGGTCGTCAAATCCGATTTGCCTTGTTTGAGAGATGAATAAATGAGATTGACTATGTTGTTGAGGTTCCTTGTTTGTGGGAGAAAATGGTAAAGTGAGTTTGACAGTGTTTTGGAGTCAGTCTTGTATGGTTTGTAGGGACGATGATGATGAGGAGGAGGAAGAAGACGAAGAAAAAGTGAGAAAAATTACTTACAATTAACAAATTAATTTAAATGATAGTAGTAAATGAGTGAAAAAAATTTAGAGTTGGTGATATATATACCTGCTATGCGATAACAAATTACTTACAATTACTTTAGTTCATTTTTGGATTAATTTTTTTTTAATCGCATTTCATAAAAAAAAAAAAAAATTTAAACCAGATAAAAGTCGGGTAAAATTTGGGTATGAATACCCGAATACCCGAATACCCGACCGAATCTTACCGAACCAGGTACCTAAATTTTAAAATCGGATGAATAAGCAAACTATGTAAATTCGGATACCCGATCAGATCCGGATATATCCGGCCCGGACCCGGGTTTTTGCCATCCCTATTGAAACCCATTTTGTAAGATGATAGAGACCTTATCCACAAAATCACGAAAAGTTTCACTTAACAGCGTCTATTGGAAGCACAAAAATGAGTGCTCCCACGAACTGCTGTGGTGTCTGTTTCTTCACATCTTCCCCGCCAAAAAAACCTCCATGGCCGCCAAATTTACACCATTTCACCACCATCACCGCTTCAACGCAAACTCACCTCTCCACCCATCATTTTCTCTCAATCAAAAACCCACCTTTCATTCTTCAACTTCTCTCGCACTTCCTCTCACTGACGCCTGTTCGCTCTCTGCTTCTTCTCCTTCTCCTTCTCTTCAGTCCTTCTCTTCTTCTACTTTTTCTTTCTTCAATGAGACAAACGACATCACAAGTTTGGATTCAGTTGAATTGATGCATGCCCAGATGATCAAAATGTGCGAGAACCGGAATTCAGACACTGTAGCTAAAAGTTTGATCTTGTGTTATCTGGAGTTTGGTGATTTCAAGTCCGCTGCTAGGGTTTTCTTGGTGGATTTTTCGCGGAATTATATAGAATGGAATTCTTTTTTGGAAGAATATGAGGGTTTTGGTGGAGATTTACGACAAGTTCTTGAGGTTTTTCGTGAGTTGAATAGTAAAGGAGTGTTTTTCGATAGTAGAATTCTCACTGTAGTTTTGAAGATTTGCAATAGAGCCATGAATTCCTGGCTAGGCCTTAATGTTCATGCTAGTTTGATCAAGAGAGGCTTCGATTTCGACATGTATTTGAAGTGTGCATTGATGAATTTCTATGGGAGGTGTTGGGGTGTAGATAGTGCTAATAATGTATTTGTTGAAATGTCTGTTCGTGAAGATCAACTGTGGAATGAAGTAATCATAATGAATTTGAGAAATGAGAGGTGGGAAAAGGCCATTGAATTGTTTCGAGAAATGCAGTTTTCGTATGCAAAAGCTAATAGCAGGACGACTGTGAGGATGCTACAAGCTTGTGGAAAAGTAGGCAGCTCTCAAGGAAGGAAAGCAACTTCATGGGTATGTTGTAAAATTTGCTTTGGAATCAGATTTGTTTATATGCAATTCCCTGATTATTATGTACTCAAGAAATGACAAACTTGAACTAGCTAGGATAGTTTTTGATTCGATGAAAGACCGTGATTTATCTTCATGGAACTCGATAATCTCGAGTTATACTACACTTGGTTATGTGAAAGATGCTAGGGATCTTTTCAATAAAATGGATTCATCGAATGTAGAACCAGATATAATAACCTGGAATAGCCTTTTATCAGGCCATGTCTCTCATGGCTCGTACAAAGAAATCTTGACCATTTTGCATAGTATGCAGAGTTTGGGGTTTAGGCCAAATGCGAGCTCTGTCGCTAGTGTTCTTCAAGCTGTTATTGAATTGGGTCTTGTGAAATATGGTAAAGAAATACATGGTTATGTTATAAGAAACCGACTTGAGTTTGAAGTATATGTAGAAACTTCATTGATAGACATGTATGTGAAGAATGGTCTCTTAGACAGTGCTCAAGCAGTTTTTGATATTATGAAGAATAGGAACATTGTTGCTTGGAATTCACTAATATCAGGGTATTCGTTCAAGGGCCGGTTTGAAGATGCTAAAAAGTTATTGAGTCAGATGGAAGAGGAAGAAATTAAGCCTGATCTAGTGACATGGAATAGTCTGATTTCAGGCTATTCAAGTTGGGGACAGAGTAAGGAAGCTTTGGATATGATTCATCAGATGAAAAATTCAGGATTGGTTCCTAACGTGGTTTCATGGACCTCATTAATATCAGGTTGTTCAAAGAACAAAAATTATAGGGAATCCTTGGAATTTTTCATCCAAATGCAGCAAGAAAGTATCAATCCCAACTCCGCCACCATGTCCAGCTTGCTTCGAACTTGTGGAGGCCTTGGTCTATTGCAGAAGGGTAAAGAGATACACTGCCTATCTATAAAAAATGGTTTCATCGAAGATGTATATGTGACCACAGCCGTAATTGACATGTACAGCAAGTGTGGCAATCTAAATAGTTCCCGTGAGGTTTTCTGGAACAGTGTAAACAAAACGCTAGCCTCTTGGAATTGCATGATTTCCGGGTTTGCCATTAATGGTCATGGTAAAGAGGCAATCTCACTTTTTCGTGAGATGGACGAAGCAGGAGTCCAACCAGATGATATAACCTTCACAGCTCTTCTTTCAGCTTGCAAGAACTCGGGTTTAGTTGATGAAGGCTGGAACTACTTTGATACTATGAGCGGGGATTATAATATAACCCCGACAATAGAGCACTACTCGTGCATGGTAGATCTTCTTGGTAAAGCAGGTTATCTTGATGAAGCTTGGGACTTCATTCAAACAATGCCATTGGAGCCAGATGCTACCATTTGGGGAGCTCTGCTCGGATCCTGTCGAATCCATAAAGACATAGAGTTTGCTGAGATCGCAGCAAACAAACTTTTCGCGTTAGAACCCTACAATTCTGCTAATTATGTTTTGATGATGAACTTGTATGCTATGTCAGACAGATGGGAGGATGTTGAACGTCTTAAAGATAAGATGGCTGATGTAGGGGTGAAAAATGGACTCGTATGGAGCTGGATACAAACTGATGAGACGGTTCATGTGTTCGCTGCAGAAGGAAAACCCCATCCAGATATCGGGGAAATATATTTCGAGCTATATCATTTGGTTTCTGAAATGAAGAAACTTGGACATGTACCGGACATCAACTGTGTATATCAGAACATTGATGAAATAGACAAGGTGAAGGTTCTGTTAAGTCATACAGAGAAATTGGCCATCACTTATGGACTAATGAAGACAGAAAGTAGTGCTCCAATCAGGGTGATTAAGAACACAAGAGTATGTTCTGACTGTCACACTACAGCAAAATACATATCTTTGGTACGGAACCATGAGATTTTTCTCCGGGATGGTGCTCGGTTCCACCATTTTAGAGAAGGGGAGTGTTCCTGCAATGATTTCTGGTAATAGGTAATGATATTTGCTTCTATGTATATTGTTCAAAATTGTGATATACTTAGAAACTATCAATTTCTTCAACTCGTGCTGAAAAAAAAAGGGGTATACCAATTGGCTTTGATCTAAGACAAGTCTTGTGGTTTGTAGACTTTTCAAACTGTATTGGCTTCGTTTTGGACGCAAGCATAGTGGATTATTGTGAGTTGTGACCACGTACAATGTAAACCGTTCATGTCAACCTATCATGCTTTACATATTCAATGCCCACCACAAACGTGCCTCTAGTGACACAGCAGAACGCACAACACATTGATAATACTCGAGGATGGTGAACAGTTGACGCCATCTAAATGAAGAATTTATTAAGATTTCCACTTTTGACAAAACAAGACTCTACTTCCATTTAATTGTCTCACCTCCTCAGCTTTTCCCGTATTTATCAATTATCGTAACAGGATAACGCCTATCCACTACTATAAGTCTGTTTTTCTACTTAGAACTCAAGTGACGCAAGAAAACATCAGTATCCAAATAGTAGCTAATCGGAGATATTAACTAATTCAGTTACTAATTTTATAGGTTTTTATTTTGTTCGATCCTTTAATTGATAGCTTAAATTATTTGGAAACGACAATTAAGACTTCCTAAAACTGTGCTAGAGATTTTAAGTCTAAATCTCACATATATCAGTCATTGGAAGAATTAGCTTCACATGTATGAGACGAAAAGATATTTAAAAGACCTGTGATTTTTTTTAGATGCAGGAAGAGTTGAGTTCACCTCTTTATCATGAGAGACTCAATTTGATCTTATCTACAGAGTGAATCTTCGCTATTTCCGAATACAAATTATGTAACTCTTGATAGAGAAGCATCAGAAAGTGTACACGAAACACAACACAACACATATATAAGAAAGGGAGAAAAAAAAAAAAAAGGCAAGCAATAATTTACTGAAACAAGACACAAAAATATGTACAAAACAAGTAACAAAACTGTACTGCTACTGAAGAGAGGTTCTGTTCTCTCTACTGAATTCCTGCAACTAAGAGATGGAACTACTACAACATGCAAACAGCACTACTAACTTGTTGATGATACATGAATATTTACAGATATGACCATAGTTGTATCATACCCACCATTCAGTAAAATTGATAAAAAGTTTGAGAATGAGATGATCCTTTTCCATTCATGGAAAACTTGAGGAAAGAACCTATCTATATCTTGGAACTAAAAAGAGGAAAATATAGGATACAGTGTTTGAGATATAGAAAAACAAACAAGCAAACGCAGGCAGAAAATGAGAGTCAAAGGGGGGTCTGTCTCCAAACCATGGAAAGTGCACAGCCAGCATTTTGTTTTCAAAACTTCTGAGAATATATGGAAGGAGGACAAGTTCCTACCAATCTCACTAAAAAGCTTCCCGAATCTAGAATCCATCAGAGTTATACACAAACCCTAGTCATCGGACTTCCTCAGTATCCGTTGATTGGTTCAGTCCGGTCTTGAACAGCCATCCTCTCTGAGACATCAGACAGTGACTTGAGATTGCACCTGATCAAGGCCTGAACGAAGTAACACGTCTCGTCGTTTGTGTTACCTTCTGGCACGTCCACCACAAATGACTCGATCACCAGTGTCCCGGGTCTTCCATCAATAATCTCTGGATGGACAGTCATGATTGAAGAATAGTTCTGCAAATATAGTATACAAGAAAGCGGATTAGAATGCTTGAATGCTTTCCACAACACCATGTAGCAGAACATATTTCTATGATTGATAAATTAATCACTAGTAACAACTAATTGAAGGGCATATTTCAATACAATGGTACATTTCAGAGCCCCCCTTAAGCTGTCATTTATTAGCGTTCGCGCAACACTCTTTACAAAGGTTACATCCTCCATATCCAGAAGATTTTCTTTATAAGTTTTGGAAAGAATCTCCAAACTTAAGCATCTCATACATACCATACAATCCCATATTCCTCCCCGTTCAACAAAAATCTATTGGTTAAAATCATTAACTATGTCAAATCAGTCTATATATTTAACTATGAAACAAGTGATCAACATCATGTAACTCAATAGAAACAAAGAAATACAAGTGATTATACCTTTAGCCTGTGATCACCGCCAACGATCTTGATTCCAAGAATGTGCTCGTCATCGTCAAGAAGCTCCAACCTCTCCGTGCTAGTTGTAGCAGGAAGCCCAGATTTGACATTCACTTCTCTAACACTACCAATACCAAGATCCCCATTCACCACACACCTGCTAACAAATGGCTTGTACTTCTGTGGCTGATCAAACCGCCTCACCAAAGACCAAACCTGATCAATAAATCAAACAATTTGTTAACACAAATAATACTTCAGCTTCCAAATTAGCAAACTATGCTAACAACGCAAAAATATGAAAAAGTGGGAGAAGAAAAAAAGAAGAAGAAAAAGGAAAACAACAATTTAAGTCACAGAAATAAAAAGATAACCAGATCTTGTAAGATGCGATATTTATTTCCGTTTCTTGCATTTTCTCTGTTACCAAACAGAAAAAACAGAACGAAAATTTTCGGTCAAACCTCCCAAAAACCACAAATTTCACTTTAAAAATCCATTACTAAAGCAAGCAACGAATCTTCAAAAAAAAAAATCATGTAATTAAGCCAAAATTGGAATTCTACATCAATTACAACTGAGATCTGTGGAAGGAAAAAAAAAGTCAAAACATCTAAAAATCGGTATGACAACAAAGTCAAACAAACCGAAGCGGTCAATCAGTATAAGTAAATCAAAAAAGAAAAATAATATTTATAACAAAAAGATCGATCGCATGATTTAGAGAAACATACGAGATGAACAGGGGCTCTGATGTGCTTGACGAGAGCAGAAGTGCACTGATTCTCTCTGGGCTCGTGCCTGTGGTGCCTCCGTATGTACTGCGCCTCCATCACACCGTACGAATCACCGCCGTTCATTTTTTTTTATCAAGACTCTCTCTTATCTCTCTCTCTCTCTCTCTCTCTCTCTCCCAAAAATATTAGAGCGAAAACTCTAAATAAGGAAAAGCAAATAGAGATAAGCTTTCTAGTAGTTGCAAATGGATTTGGTGCAAAGTACAGCCTTAAGCTTTTGCTTTGGTTTTGGCTTTGGCTTAGGCTTAACTAGTCTATCAAAAGATCCACAAATCCACCGACAATTAATTTTTTATATATTTGTCTGAAACCCCAAAGCGTGTTTTCCGGGGCCCACCAACTTGTAATTTAAAATTAAAAATTAAAAATATGCACTTATAGTCTTATCCTCTTCGATTTTTATTTTATTTTATTTTATCTTTGTTTGAAAATTTTGTAAGCGTTACAATTGGTTCTCTTTGGTTACTGTCACGGTCCAGTCTTTATATTTGTTTTTTTTTTTTTTTGTGATTATATGCGTGACAAGCACTAAGCTAGTGGCCTTTTTTTTATTAATTATTATTATTTTAAGTCAATAGTGGGTGTATTTAATTTTCGTAAAGTCAAATTTTGATGAAGTGGGGCTGATGGTAAGATGACTGTTACACATTCTTGATAATATTTGTATAGTGAAGATAATTATTGGGATGTAATTACAGTTTTATCCTTGCAAGTAGTTTCCTTTTTTTAAATGTTTTAAATTTTTACTTATCGTGACGATTAATTAATCTAACTAAAACTAAAGGTAATTTACAAAGAAACTGCTTTCACATTCATGTAAGAGACTTATATAGGAGTATTTTTCACTCGTTCCCTCCAAAAACATGACATGTGTTTATAGAGAGTTAAATTTACTTCTCTATAGACACATAATTTACCTCTCTAATATGGTGTTTATGGTTCGGTTTCGGTTTAAAACCATCCGTTTCGATTCAGTGGAAAGCACAAACCGTAATTATAACCGACTAAGCCGGTTACAATTACAATTAACTGCCGATTAGATGGTTTGGTTACGATTTTGATTTTTTTCAAATAATATGCCACGTGACAGCTTTTGATTGGTTGTTTTATTTATTTTATTTTATTTTATTTTAAAAACCAACAGTTAAATCATTGTTTTTTTTGGACTTTAAATCGTAACCGAATAGTGACCCAACTGATTTTGTGACCGCAATTATGGTTTTGGTTTTGACCGTATGGTTCCGATTTAAAACAAACGGTTTAACAAATCGTAACCACCTTTACTTTCTATGAATACATATCATATTTTAAAAGAGGGTAATACTCATCCCAGTCACCCCGGATGAAAGGATGAGTAAAAGTGAATTTATGTTCTGTTCTTAAGTTATCTTACGGACCACATTATTAAATGAAATTTTTTTATTTGACTTAAACACGTGTCGCGTTTACAATGACACCTTTGAGCTGTGGGTTAAAACTGGACCACGTAAGCAAACATCTATTTATCGCCACATTTTTTTTTTTATGAATTAATCTCCATCACCCATCCACCGACCCAAAAGAAATAATAGAAAATGTTTTATCACCTATAAGGCATGTTTATGAGTTGACATGTTAACAATAAAACATAAGTAGACATGTTTAAACAATAAAACATACCGGGTCATTTATATGTATGTTATTAGAATATTAATGCAATGATGTCTCAAATTTTACAAGTTGATTTGTTACGCATCACAACCGTATTGTTTATGAGTTGATATATTAATGATGTATTAGTTATAAATTAATTTGACACTTCATTTATATAAATTAATTTGAACTATACACTCCCAGTATCAAAATAACATTAATATGAAAGTGACTATATGTCTATATACATATTGTTGAAGTTTTTCTCTGACTATAGATATAATTTCGTGAATCGCACTTTATATCCCACTATCCCAATAAAGCAATAACAAAATGACATTTAGTAAATAGATATGTGATATGATATTGATGCCTAACTAAAGTTATAATTTCATAAAACGCATCTAAAACAAATATTCGGATATATTCTCATATACTGTAGTACGAGATTTGTATTTTCTTTTAATAATACAAGAACTATTATCATAAGACTGTCAGGACCTGTCGAGATCAAACAATACATGTGCGGTCCGGATAACTACTCATCTACTCCCATAACAGGAGATAACTACTCCCATAATCCGGGAAGAAAACTCCACATACATGTTTGTAAAATACGTATGGTGGGATTTGAACCTCACACCACTTATATAGAAAGAAGATGCACTATCGGCTTTGCTAAAAAGTGATGTGCACGAAATTTGTTTTTATTGCAAAAATTTTATCATTATCAAGCATGTTATATTGATAAAAAAAAAGGTATGTTATGAGATTTTACACTTTTTTTAAAATGGGATTTTGATTTTATCGGTGAAAATCGAATTTTAAATCCATTATATAACGATGTAAATCGAAATTACGTATAAAAAAAATGTATGCATCACGTACATAATAAGTGATAATTTCTTATAAATATTATGTATATATATATATATATAATCTTTATCACATGATTATATTCTTTCTTTTCTTGATTGCAAATCTAACCCTTTTGTTAGAGAGAGAGGAGAAAGGAATCCTTTTTTAAATATTAATTCTATGTAAAAGAAATAGAAATAGAAATAAATAAATAATAGCAAGTTGTAGGCATAGTTTTGGCATCATATGATATTGGGGATAGAGTTAGGTCGAAAAAAAATGGAAAAAGTTTGCTAGGTCTTCAAGGTAAAGGGAAGGCTGGAGGACGTGAGGCATCATGTGATACTGACAAACACAATTTGCTTCGCATTAATCCACTCAAGCCTTTGTCTTTTTCTGCCGCGTTCAATGTATATAGACAGATCCGTTATGATCAAATAATATATGAACGGTTTATACTCTTATAGAATTAAAAACAAACTCTCACATATACTTATAAAATATTTATGTCGGGATTTATTAAGGCATAAGAGGCAGTGTCCAGTTAATTTGCCTTTTAAAACTTTTTAAAAAGTTTTTAATGTGATTAAAACATGGAAATTATAGGACTTTTATCGAAATATCCAAAACTGCTTCCAAGTCCTAACTTCTAAATCTTGTAAACGCTGCTTAAAATGTATAAGTTTCACTTTCATTGAATTTTGATGTAACACTACAAATTTGAATGGAAGGTTCGAGTTAAATCATTTCAAATAGACTATAACTATGAGATGTAAATAGCTTGCCGATTGATATATAGATGATGTAACTCCTCAATTGTGTGGGTATATATAGTTCAACTTGAACATCATGATTTTTATTGATTTTATATATGAAACATGATGATTTAAATATATTATATTGTTTTTTTTTTTCGCATTTGATGCACTAGTCTAGTGCGGTATAAATCTTCCATCTTTGATGGGTTACAATTGGATTAATTAAACAAAAAATGATGGAGTTGAAAAAAAAAATACTAATACCATTCTACAAGAATATCCATATTCTTGGGATCAAAAAAACATTTTTTTGAAAAATATATATAATGCAAACACATATTTATGTACATCAATATGATTCGTCTATTGTTAAAATAGAACTAATAAAATTTTATATTTATTTTTTATTGAATTATTGTTGTTTGATTTTAATAACACAAACACGCAACTTAAAATGTGTGAGTCATATCATTCGATTAACATCATTTAATCACACAACTATTTATATCCACTATCATTGCTAGTGTCTATAAATATAATATCTTATCTCATGCCATACCACACACTGGTTCAACAATTAATATTGTATGGACTTCAAAATATAAAAGAAAAAAAAAGGACAATTAATATATAGGTAATGTTAAGGTGCATATTAAAAATATAAAAATTAAGTTTATTATTATATTCATTATCTTGTTTCTATAAATACAATAATTGAGTTTCCTATAAAAGAAACTTTTATATTTTTAAAATTATAAATTAACACTCATATTCGTTTTAATTTAAAATGTAAAAGACATATTATTAGATAACTGTTATTTCCATTGAAGATATTTTCATTGTGAGTATCTATAAATGTAATATATTATCGAGTGGTGCTATTGGCACACCCCCTACCGATCTATTTATGCTCTACTTTTTTAATTATATAATATTCTTTTTCTCCTTTATCAAAATTACTTAAAGAGACATACAATTTAAGGAAATAAATCTTCTACAAAGTAAATCTATTAAAACCTCATATTCCTTTTCAAAAAAAAAAAAAAACTCAGTAATATGTTTCTTCAAAAAAAAAAAAAACTCTTAAACCCTACAATCTGATTCTTACACACATATATAATATTATGGAAGAGTTTGAAAACGATATCAAAAATATGGAAGAATTGTCTAAGAACGATATCAAGCATCTGGAAGAATTATCTGTGAATAACATAAAACAAAAATTGTCTGACAATGATAGTAAGCATCTGGAAACAATTCATTCTCTGAAAATAAGTTTGAAGTTTAATTTTTCTTTAGAATGATATCAAGCTGTTGTTGTGTTGAAATACAATGTTATTTTTTATTTTTTTCTTTCCACCATGAAATAAGAAGAAAAAAAAAATCAATCAATGGAGGTGAGAGAGATGTACAAATACAGAGATCAGAGATAGAGAAATCATTTATGTTATGTATTAAGTTTGAAAAATAAGTAAAATGGGTAGTTTTAAAAATAAACCAAAAAATTTAATAAAAATTTAATTTTATTTAATTAAATCAAAATTTTAAAAAATAGAATATGAATAGATCTGTAGGGTGTGCCAATAGCATCATTATATATTATCTCATGACATATCGGTACATCATAAAGTACAACAATTAATATTGTATGGATTTCCAAATATACATAAATAAAAAAAAACAATTAATAGTGTGTTATAGTTGCAATTAGATTAAATTTTGGTACAACATGCTTTATATCCTGCCAAATCCAGGTACAAAAGTGGTGACTGGTTACCTTTTCCAGTCAAATTGTGATAAATGTTGACAGATCAAAGATACCCAATAACCAAATTCCAAAGTGTATGTTTTGTTGTGCCATCATTTCAAATCTTTATAAATATTTAACCTAAAATTCTACGCACTCGTGTCGATTAATAAACTCACCAGACTCTCTCACTCACCACTCACCCAATAAAACAACAACAAATAAAAAAGCACACAGATGTGATTTGTGAACACCTGCACGAAAGTTAAAAAAAAAAAAAAAAAAAAAATGGCCCCCCAGAGGCACCAATTAAATCACTGAAAATGAACATTTAAAGCTTTTTGTTAACTATAATAAATAATAAAAAGAAGATTCAGATGCCTCGGTCGGTATCGGACGTCCAATCACATTATCTCAATTGGCCCAAACTGCGATTCCTTCTTCAATGCCACCATGCCCACCACTGATAATCAACTGTTTGTTCTGTTAAAGCAAGACACACAACTCTTGTATGAGAATTCAGAATCCTAATGGCTCCTATTTTATTGGGTGGTTTTCTTCTGTTGAGTCCCCTAGAAATAGAATAATAACTAACGATTAACAGGACCAATGGGAGACGCGGATGTTAGCGAATGCCTTCTAATGCTAGTGTGAAGTTGTTATAAAATGAGGATATTTATCTTTATTTATCTCCGTAAGTTGTAGCTATAGGTTTATTTCTGACTCTTTGTTGTATTATCAACTCCATTATAGGTCTGTAAAGGGAGACAATTATCTAGTTATAGGTAATAACTGATAAGTGTTATTTAGATAGTCATCATCGGACTATGTTATGAAGGATAATTCATTTCTGATTTGATATTACTTTCAACTAATACTTAAATGCATGTGTTTGTTTCCACTGAACCCATCATGTAATGTAAATGATACAATATACAGGGAAAATTTCCCAAACCAAATCAAACCCAAAAAAATAAATCCTAATACAGACTAAACGTGGAATTTATATCCTGGATTATAGGTGGTTTAAAATGGAAATTCGATTAGTAAATATAAACTGTAGACGGACATGTGTTGATTGACATCAATTTTATCCACTATCGATGAGGCACAAATAAATGATAAGACAATACAAAGAGGCTTTTTGATGTAAAGACAAAAAGTCAGAGAAAGAGAAAGAGGCAAAGAGCTAGTGAAATTTAAGCGAGGAAAAGGAAACAAATTCAAGAAAATAATTAATAGAGAGCTTTTTGCGTTTCTATACCAAAACTAATGAGCCTATCTATGTAAACCTGTAACGAATTGTTGGACCACTTGTGACATGTGCGTGGCAAGTAGCAAAATTCATGTGGCGTTGATTAAAGACCCAACAACTATATATATGTTGCAATCAAGAGATGATAACGTGTCTTTTTGTGACTGGGTTTTTGGGAAAGATTTCATATGATTGATTCAATGTAGAGAAAGTTTTGAATTCATGACCATTCAAGTAGTGCATATTATGTGTACTTTGTTCTCTCATGAATTATAGTTTTGAGAGGATAAGATCCTTTATTTGTCACAACTCACAAGATCATTATTTTTCTTATTTTAGTTTTAGTTTTAATTTAAAATTTGATTATATTTTTAATGAAAATTAGCTAAAGATGACTTGATGGTTAAAATTTAGGATAACAGTTGAATTAGAAATTGATACCATTCCAAGTAAAAAAATAAAATAAAATTGAAATTGATACCATCCACCATGTGAAGTTGAGCTCATGATATAATGATTTCATGCGGCCCTAAATTAGAACATTGGGCCGATGGACAACCCAATCAATTCATTCTATACCTAGTCCATTTCACAAAAAAGGAATTAGGTGATGTATAAATAGAGCCCTAATAAATATCATTAATGTCCTCAATATTTTTGAATTTTTTAGAGTAATCGAATATGAAAATTATCCTCAAATCTCCCTTATATTATTAATATTTTCATATGTTTGCAACTTTTAATCATCCATGTATCAAACTATCAATCAAAACTGAATAACTAATATTTACTAATTGGATCATGTTCGATTATGTCACGTACCATGATCAGAATATCAGTGCACCCTATTGTGAGGAGGGAGGGACTAGCAAGAGCCATGAGTCCATGACCCCCCATTTCCTAAAACAATAATGCTACAAAATAAAAAATATGTAAATAAATCAATTCAAATGATATAACATGTTATTTTTCCTTATTGCGTGTCATTTTCCATATTATTTAGGTTATTTTTTTAATTATTATTATTTTTAGATTACGTAGCATTGCATCAACATTTGTTAATAGCTAAATTTGGCTAGTGACCAAAGAGAAATTTTCCACCCTCCTAGTCTGACTTCAGGCCCCAGGTTATCCACCAGGGGATCACGGTTCCCGAAGTCGAGCTACTGTACCACCCAACAGAAATAAAGGCGAGCTCTAGAAACACCCGGAATAGAGCCCAGCGCGATCAGATCGAGCCCGCATCACCAAAGCTAAAATCAGAAAGCTCCCCGAGGTCGAGACTACCTCGCTACCTCTCCGGAAGTTCGCCAAAACCTCGCTGCCATAGAAGAATGTCCGCAGGGTGCCACATCAAGCTCCAAGAGATCAAGGGAGGTCAGACCAAGCTCCTTGCTAGACTAAGCTCCTGAATACCGAAGCCGGGACATTGATCTACCTCGCTATACGAGATGATACATACCATATTCAACGACCTCTGTGAGGAATCACGCTGTGATGATACAAAAACACACTAGATCATATCTAGAAATATTACGTACGTGTAGAACAAGTAATAGAGTCTAAAGAGGAAACAAACTGATCTCCGCCAAGATATTCTCAACTCAGTTATTAACACAAAGTCAATAACGTTTAAATGAGAAATCTCGTCCGATAAGGAGTGAAGAGATTGAGAAAATCATGGGGAGAATCACAAATTTAACCTACCAAAACTATGTATAAATAAGAGAAAAAGAAAGAAAAAGTGGACTACTTTTCGACAGGCATACGAGAACCACCCTACTAGACCCCAGAGAAATTGAGAGTATTTGAGAGATATTTGTACATGATATACCCTTGATAATAAAATCATCTTTATTCTTTTTCGGTTGTATCAACATTAGCTTATCATCTGAACTAACTTGGCATAAAGTATATCTGACCCTGACCACCACCTTCATGGTAGTGGTCTCGAGGGTGTTAATTGAGATTTCTCACCCCGAGCAAATTTTCAGTTAACAACATTAATTTTCTTAAAACATATTAATTAAAACTTTTCTTTAAAATATTTCAAATTCATTCACAAAGTTTTGTAAATTTTATATTTTAGTCCTTCTAAAATATCATCTTTTTAATTTAATGGTCCATCCAAATTTTTGTCTCTGGCTCTCTACCCATGGTGCACCATAAATCTGATACAGGTAAACTCCATGACTTTTTTGAACAGTAAAACTTCATTAAACCTCATCAGAGGTAACAGATACAATGTCATTACAAGCCAATTTCAACAGCCACTATAGAAAACAAAAATCCTAAAAAATAGAATTCCCAAAACTAATAGCCATTCTAAATATATAATGAGCAGCTTTGTTGCACAACCTATATACAAAAGAAATGGACACATCTCTGTGTCTATCCAACAATAATCGAATATCATGAACAACATTATCTACGTCATTACAATTAACTGACTTTCCTGTACACCAATTCACAACTCAAAGAGCATCCGACTCTATACACAAAGGCAACCGACCATTATTCACAGCTAATAACAAACCTTCGAAGATGGCCCTTGCTTCAGCAACCTCAACAGAAACAAAACAGTCAAAAACAAGAGTCGATGCACCAATCACCACTCATTTATCATTTCTACACACTAGACCAACCTCAAACTTCTCTTTAGCTAATGTAGCGTCAATATTCATTTTATAACAACCCAACAAAGAAGTCGCTCGAGCCTACCTATTTGCAACATCATTTCTCCTTTTATCATTATTAACAATATCACATGTATAAGAAGAAAGAAACTCTCCAGCTTTACACCAAAAGTCAGATAAAACACAATATTTCTTACCAAATAGGAACACATTTATACTATGCCATATCAACCATGCAGTCACTATGAATTTCCTAATCATATCAGCACAACCAACCGATTCCAACCAAAGAAGTCTGTCACAAAAATCAATACTACCCAGTCTACACATATCAGTAAAATATGGACACTGTTTCCAATTGACATTAATCCTTTTACAGCCCCATAATGTATGATCCACTGATTCAGGCATCATCCCGCAAAAAGCACATAAAGGAGAGTCCATAATCCCTCTTTGGAAAATCAAAAGCATAGTTGGAAGAATACTTTTGCAAGCCTTTCAACACAAAATTCACTTTAGAAAGTAAATTAAGTTTCCACAGTCTTTTCCACCAAGGACAAGGACCTGTAGAAATTGATGGCGGCTTAGCATTCGCAATGGCTAAAGCAACTATGTAAGCGCTCTTCAATGAAAATAGGCATTTCTTGTCAAACTGCCAAATCATCGAATTCCCCCTTTGATTAATAGACAAAGGAATGCTCAAAATTGTTTCAGCCTCATCTGAATTGAAAGACTGTTTTATCACCTCCTCACACCACTTACCTTGCCTCTCAAACAAATTAGCCACACAACACCATCTGAAAGACACCTAGGAGAGCACACCTTAACACATGGAGTTTTTGGCAGCCAATAATCATTATAAACTGATATGCTCTTACCATCACATACCCTCAATCTAACTCCCTTAACCACAATCTTTCTACCCCACCAAATACTCCTACAAACAAAATAAAGATATTTACCCAAAGAACACTGAAGAAACAAGGTTTTAGAAAAATACCTTGCTTTAAGCACTTTAGCAATAAGTGAATTGGGCTGGCACAGTAACTGCCACCCCTGCTTAGCCAACATGGCTTGATTAAAATCCCCCACATCTCTATAACCCATCCCTCCATTATCTTTTGGTATGCACATCTTCTTCCAAGCTAACCAATTGCATTGAATTCTACGTTGTTGACATGTCTTGCATCCGAGCGTATCTCAAAATTGTCCACGTGTTGCTTAGCCGAGCGTCTGCCTAACCCGACCAAATCTCTTTCACCCCCGACCAGGGATCTACACCCGACCGGTTAACTAGACCCGATCATTTTGGGTTTCCCCGACCATCTTCTTTACTTGATCAATATAATTGCATTGGTTGAATGTTCCTCCATCTTACCATCTCAGTAACCCTGACCAGTTATTCATGGGGGTCATCTTCTAGCCATCTAAGATTGGCTTAATTTAGTCGACATTTGTTAACACGTCCCTTATTATCTCCGTGAAGCACGATGTTTATGCTGACATGTCATCTTTTCGGATTTTACCAATAACAAGTCTATCAACCAAGATTTTAGCAATCGCTTTGTAGACTACGTTATAAAGACTAATATGCCTAAATTATGAAATTCTCACTGGATTTTTAACCTTCGGAATCAATACAACTATTGCCTCTCCCAAAACTTCCATATGAGCATTATGATTCAAAACCTCCAAAACTATCTTAGTGAGACTGCACCCAATAATTCCCCAAAATTTATGATAAAAGAGAACTTGCAGCCCATCTAGAGATGGCCGCAGTTCGGTTCCAGTTCAGTTCCGGTTCCGGTTCCGATTCCGATTCTTTTTATTTATTTATTACATACTAACTAAAAAAAATTAGACATGTAATGATATGAAATTGTAAAGGAAGTTGATTGGGTAAGCTGAAATTAAAATAATATATATATATATATATTTTATATAAAACATTGATAAGAAAGAATTTAAAAAATAAATTATAAAATGGCTGGAACCGACGGTTCCAAAACCGAACCGGACCTTCGGTTCCAGTCCATTTTTTAAAAGAACCAAAACTGGAACCTTAAGGCTCACGGTTTCAATTTGGTTCCACGGTTCCGGTTTTGGTTTTTTTCATACGATTACAGTTCGGTTTAGGGATGAAAATTTGACCCGCACCCGCGGGCACCCACCCGAACCCGACCCTATAGGGTCGGGTTTGGATGGTGAATTTACGACCCGCAAACCTGCGAACCAGTTTAAAGATAAACCCAGCGGGTTCGGGTGTGGGTGCAGGTTGGAAAAACGAACCCGCGGGTGAACCCGCGAACCCGCATAAATAAAATTGATTTAATATTTATTATTTAAAATATTATAAATTTAAACTCCAATAGAAACATTTTAAGAGAGTAAAATATAAAAACTTCACTCATTCTAAATTTAACAATTACAATTCTCAACTTTCATTTATATATAGCTAATGGTAGAACCTTGCACTCTTGTTTTTTCAATGTGGGACTTTTGATAATCCCACATTGAAAAAACAAGAATGCAAGTTTCCACCATTAGCTATATATATAACGTGCTTTGCCTCTTGTCTCAAATAAGAAACATACATAAAATGAGTTGAAATTATTACTTTACTAAGTGTTTTTAATTTTTAAAATCATAATATTTCATATATTTAAATAATATAAAAATTTCATTATAATTTTTTGTTGCAGGGGTTTGCGGGTGCAGGTGTGGGTGTCCCCAAAACCCGCTGGTGAAACCCGCCCGCGAACCCATGAAAATAAACTGGTTCGCGAGCGGGTGTGGGTGACAAAAAGTTTCACGGGTGAGGATTTGGATTTTATAAAATCCGCCCGAACCCGACCCGTTGCCATCCTTAGTTCGGTTTCACAGTTTGAACCGAACTGATGTCATGTCTAAGCCCATCAGGCCTCAGAGCCTTCAATGGATCCATTTGCTTGATTGCACTCTTCACTTCATCAGCCCTAAAGGAACCAACCAATTATCTATTTGTGTCTCAACTTAAGCTGCCACATCTTCAATTCCACCTTCACAAGGCATATCTGAAGAGAACAACTTCTTGTAAAAATTAGTCACTACTACCCCCATCTCCTCAATCTTATCTCTCCAAATCCCACTCTCATCCATCAACCCCAACATCATATTCCTTTCCTACGCATAAAAGCCCTAGAATGAAAGAACTTGGTGTTTTAATCACTCACTTTGAGCCACAAGGCCTTAGACATCTGTTTCCAATATATCTCAATTCTTTCCAAGATTCTATCTATTTTCTCCTCAATCTCCCTAATTCGAACACCTTCTCTCTTACCCTAACTCCTCACCATAAAAGGACTGCAATTCAACCATTAAATGATTAAATCCTTCAAAATCTTGTTACTAGCCCTTCTCTTCTCCCTGTTCCACCTCCCTAAACTAGCTGCCACATTTGCTACAAAAGATTGGAGTTTGGCAATAGCATTACTGCCACTACCTAACTCCCAAGCCTACTGCACAATGGCCTTACATTCCTCCTCATCCGCCCAAGCATGCTCAAAATGAAATCTATACCCACCCTTTTTGTCACAACTATTATTACCATTATTCTTCACGATCTTATCAACCACAAAAATCTTATGATCCAAACCACCCCACATCTTATGGATAATAACAGCATTAGGAAACATTTCTCTCCAAGCCATACAACAAAGCCATCCCCCCTCAACTGCCTATTACATCAAGTGAATTGATTTCCTTGGAAACTCATATCAATTAACCCACTATCATCAATAGCCTCTCTAAATGAAGCCATGGCACTAGAATTTCTCCTCACACCTCCCACTTTCTCACTGTTACAAAGAATCTTATTAAAATCTCCAATAACTAACCAAGGCATCGAGTCAATGCCTCTTAATTTACACAGCAAGTTCCAAGAGAAAGCCTTTTGAGCTTGACTAGGCTCCCCATAAAAACCAGTAAATCTCTACAAAATACTTTCATTATCATTAAATACAACATCTATATGGTCTTTCGAAAAAGATCTCACATTCACATCAATATCTCCTTTCCATAACAACATTAAAACACCACCTAGACCACACTCGTCAACTGAAAAACAACCATCTAAGCGCAATTTGCAACTAATATTGTTACCCTGCGACAACCTTATTTCTGAAAGAAAAACTAAGTCAGATGTTCCTGCAGCTCAAGTACATGCAGAGCTCTGACCCAACCCTCGAATAATCCAACTGATGGTTTTCATGGCTCCCGACGATGCTGGAAACCAACCACCACCGATATATAAGAAGAAACAGAGTCGTTCTACCTCTCTTCGTGATAGGACTATCCTCCATCAAAAAGGAAACATCCCTCTTACCATTACTTTTCTGTCGGGCAATCCCTTTATTACACACCCCACTTGCATTCAACACATCATTTTCAATCAAACCACTCTTTTTGAGCACATTCAATTGGCTATTCGTCTCAACAACAATCATATTTGGCTCTAAATTTTCCTTACCCATATCTTCATCAACATGCATACAAACAACAATCATTCATAAAACATCCACCTCATCAACCTCCTTTTGTATATTTACCTCTTCACCCATATTAATATCATTCTGATATCCCTTTTCCACCACCAGCCCTACGCCCACCACCACCCTTATTTCGAGTCATAACTATAGCTCGCATCCATGGCCCATATCGGAGTTTTGAGCTATCCATTAAGCATTTGTCATTACGAGGACATTCTCTGAGAAGATGCTCAATTATGTCATAAAAATAGTAGAAATTCGACATTCTTTCATAACAAATCATAACTGAACTGATGTCTTTTTCATCCTCTAGTTCCACCCTTAAACCCCTTTTCAAAGGTACCATAATATCAATTAGAACTCTAACTTTAACAAATTTTCCCAATTGAATACCGTTTTCCCTGTAATCTATCTCTCTAACATCCCCAATCAGACCCCTCAAATACAAACCAACATCTCTATTCATACATTGAACCCAAAATGGAGCATACCTGAACTGAATTTCCGAGACCCTCTCCCCACCAATTGCTTCGCGAAGAACCAATTAGTGTTTGTCAAAAGACTACGGTCCTCCCTCCAAAATTCGCTTTCTATTACAGATACAACTGAAACGAAAAATATTAATCTCTACAAACTCAATTTCCACACCACTTGTTATTTCCTAGTGTTGCCAGCCACTGTACCCCCTATACCATCGAACAAGCTACTACGGGAAGGATATATAAATCAATAGTAACTTGGCAATTTTGGATCAACAGAGTTTGCGCCAAACTCCTTCCTGGACATTCGATTTTATCCCGATTGAAGACCATAACTTGAAAATGTTTGTCTTGGATCACTTGCAATCCATATTTGGTGACGATAGACTGATCGATGAAGTTGTATGTGCTGCCTCCGTCTATCAATATTGTGACGCCCTTTCCTCGAATTTTTCCTTGTACCTGAATTGTCTAAGGGTGGTCCGTTCCGACTATAGCTTGAAAGGATACTTCAGGCATGGACTTAAAAAGGATTGCTTCCTTTTGAACATCATTAATGTTGACGGTGCCATCCGTTGAAAAAATCCTCTATCATGAACAACTAAGGACGCTGACAGTGGTGTCTCAGATGAAACCTCTCATCACAATAATAGCATAGTCTTTTTTCACATCGCTCTCGTGCCTCCTGTCTAGTAATGCGTCTGACACCACTAGAGTTGATTCCAGTTGTTGGGTTGGTCTTTTGAGTTGAAGGGGGGCCTAGTAATCCTGCTGTGTTGTTAAGTCCAGGTCACTGCGATAGTAATACTGGTTAGGAAAGAAAGGAACTGATTCATTTCTTCTGTAACCCATTACGTTCTTCTACCAATCTTGCTACTCCAATTGTGTCTGCTAATGTCCGCGGATGTTTAATCTTTACGTCAAGACAAATTTCATCTCTGAGCCAAGCTATGAAACAACCTACAAGACAAATCTCAGGCAGTCCATCTGCCATATGTGACAAATTTTCAAACGATACTTGGTACACTACCAATGTGGTTGTTTGTTTGAGTCTGGTGAAAGCCTCAGAAAGGGTCCTCAAAGTTTGTCAGACCAAAATGCAAGAGGTCAGCTTTTGTAAATTCTGTCCAGGTCATAGGTCATCCGAAGTTGGTAAGCCACCAGAGTCTTTGTAAGGTTATGCCCGTTAGGTGGAATGAAGCGAGCTACACCTGCTGATCCGTTGAGACATTTTTGGATTCGAAGAACTGTTCTGCCTTATAAATCCATATGGTAGGGTCTTCTCCGCCAAACTTAGGAAAAGATTTTATGTCGTGATGGGTGCTGTCAAAGGTAAGGTATGAAGAAATTTGGTGATTTCACTAAAATGGATCAAGTAAGGGATCGAGAAGGGACCGGTGGTGGAGCCCAGAGATGGGTTGGGTACTGTTTTCTTATGTTCTCAAATGAATTTTCTACTAAGATCATGAAGAAGAAGAAGAAGATTTGCCAGTGGTTGGTTGGGGATGCATCTGCACCATGTCATTTTGACTTTAGGTTGTGTTGCTACTCAATTACATAAATTTTATTTACCATATTCATGAAAAACTTTTAATTATTATCTTTGATGCAGACAAACTAATAACATTGATAACTTTATTAAGAAGTTTTCTGTTTCAGGTTTGAGTCACCGTATTGTGGGTAATATATATATATATATCTATGTAAAAAAAATCGGAAAACCATTGACATTTCATCACATACTTGATGCTCTAAAGATTTTATGTGGTTGGCGTTGGCTTCTAGGTTTGGAGGATCCGCTGAGAAGGTGGGGGCTGTCCGGTCTACATTCTGTTAAGTGTCAAGCACTGTGACTGGAGGTTCTGGAGCTACGTTGTTGGGTGCTCCGTCGATGATGGTCCATAATTTGGCATTGCGAGTTCGAATCGCAACGTTTTCCGCTTCGAGCACCCGCAGTTTTTCAAGTGTTCGCGGTCATCTGAGCGGTCAGCATTGCGATATGCTCCTCAACGGTGGGGGCGTTTCCATCTCCTGACATTTTGAAGCCTTTCGTTCGATCCAACTGATTCATATGTCAAGCAGCAATAGGCCCCACGATGGGCGCTAAACTGTAGATGGTCGTTCTACAGTTAGTGGATTGGGTGAAATTTGTAGTAGGCTCAAGCAACTTGTTGGATTGGTCGAACTTGAAAAATTGTCGTCTTCAAAAATAACCCTAAAAAAAGATGAAAACAATAACAGGAACAGAAACAGAAGAGAAACGATGGTGGTGGTGGTGATTTTGGCCTTAGGTACGCTTTGGATGAGCATTGTGGTAAGGTGTGACTGAAATAGGAGTAACAATAGGATTCTGGTGACTGGAGTAGCAACTTGGGCAGAATTTCGGCACGCTATAGCTTTGGATCAATTGAACGAAAGTCAGAATCCCTCTCCATTGGTGAGAGGTTTCATTTATAGACATGAAAGAGGTTTGAACGTGGTCTGTTGGAATGAATCCCCCAAATCTCGGTCAAATTTCGTGGGATAAACTTTGACCCATTCAAATTATCAATCAAGTAAGCAGTTAAACAGAGATAAGCGACTGAGTCAAACAGTGACTCTGGTTTGGTTCTTTGGGTCGATCCGAACTCTTTGGGCCTGAATCAAGTCTGACCTGAAATGATCGATAGGCTCAAGCATTGGGCCTATGAGCCATTTGGCTACCGCACATAAGGATGGAAAAATAAAGGTCTAGACCCAAACCGGATCCAGACCCGTAAAAAACCCACAACGAATTAAAGGGTCGGGTCAAGGGTCCAGACCCGACCTGGAACCGCAAAACAAACAGCCGGTTAGGGTCTGGACCTGACTCGATATTAGTCTAAGTTTTACCCGACCCGGTCCATCTTGCTTTTTTACCCAGATTTTCAACCCGACTTTTTTGACCCGGATTTTTTTTGGGCCATAATTGTTTTAGGTGGTAAATATTTTTTTGGGCCTAAATTTTTATTACCCAAATCTATTAATCATAAATATCCATATCAATAAAAAGGACAAGTTTCTCAATCTCAGCCCATTGAAATTCTAATTTTTTACAATCCATATATAATAAAAACGATAACTCAAATATTACAATTTACATCAACAACACATCTCTAATAAAAAGTAAAAACAATCAAGTTAAAAAAATAAAATTAAAAACAATAATGCATACGCTAATGGCTCTTCTTCATCTATTGTTTCGGTAGCATATATTTCTTCCTCTGGAATGCCACCTAATAAAAACAATCAAGTAAAAAAAAACAAATTATTAGCAACCAAAATTACATATAAGACACGATTTCCAGTGTATGTATATACTCATTCATCAAATAACTGAAATTTCAAATCCTAGATAAATGAATTGATCGTGACCTAATAGAGGAAATATATATCATATCTATTCATTTGAGATTCTTTTGTTTCATTTCAATGATAAACTTCTGCCTACCGGTCTAAAATTCTAAATTTACAGACTTTACATATCAAGTCTACAAAAGACACAATTTTTAGTGCATTCAAAGTATGCTCATTCTTACATCCACATATATGTTGATATGCATATTAAATTGAATTATCATACATAATTAAACAAATAGACAAAATCTCCAATGCTGATAGATGAGCTGATAATGGACCAATGAAGATAATATGACTCGTCTCCTCATATAAAAACTTAAAATATATCTAACAAAATAACACTTTTGGCTCTGAAAACTCAATTCTTCCCCGGTTAATCCATATATCATCAACCATTCTATGACATAAACACACGCAGAGAAACAAAGTAAAGTAGGAAACTATGCTTAAATTTTGAAAAACTTCTCTTAACAATAATTATCTTTCAATCTCAAACAATCAAAAACTATGAATTTTCTTCTCAATCACAAGTCACACCTCACAATGCAAGTATTCAAAACAATCCCATTGAAAGCAAAAATACCCATAAACATTTTCACGAAAAACGAAACACCCACTAAACCCTTTATCATTATCTATAAAAAAACAAGCATTAAAGCAAGCACCTTCCAAGAACAGTAACGAGTATGTTAAGATAAGTGTCGATCATCTGCTCTCTAGTCCGAGCCGGGGGGAATTCCATCACAATCAGCCAGTGATTGTAGTCCACAATCTAAACACTAAAATTAAAGAACACCCATGTCGAAACTTAGGTTTTCTTGCTGAAAACTCAAATACCCAAAACTAATTTTCCTCCACTTTCCCCCATTTTCACAGCAACCAAATAGATTATTAACCAATAAATACAAAATAAAATTCAATACAGCAAAAAAAGAAAAGGAAATTAAAATCCCATTTAGTAGATTTATACAAACTTAAGTACGTTATATGATAGAGATGTCAAAAGTAAACAAACCTGAAAAGAACTAGACCAAAAAGAACATAAACCCATATCAACAATAGTTTTCAAAGGTTTCGAAGTTGTTCCTCCAGTAATGACAGTTAATAGTGCTGAAATTTGAAAAGTATGGCATAATAAACACAAATAAAAGATAAGAACTAACCAGGAATCAAGTCATGGGTGTTGTATCTGAAATCAACACAATGAGAGATGAGGTAGCTGAAATGAAGGCCTGGAGTGTGTGGTCGACGATGGAGTCAGGAAGGGGTTGAGAACTGTTATGGAGCGAAGGAGGTTATGGGTTCTGGTCGAAGAAGATGAGGCGGTGGAGAGAGACTGAAAGAGATAGCAGATATGGGTTTTCTTTTTTTGAAAAGTCGCTTTATTTCTAGAACCTGTTTTAGAACCGGTTTTTTACGGGTCTAAATTAGACCTGTATCTTTACCCTTAACCTACTCATAAATAATATGGATCTAGAAATTAGGATAAAATATGGGTTTAAAGAATTACGGTTCGGTTCTATACCCGAACCGTATTGGTGAGTGACATGACCCGTCCCTACACCTATCTTGAGTCCGAGAGGATCCTGTGAGAACTCGATCTTTCTAACTGAAATATGTGACTTATGGCAAATTTTATAGAAGATCATAATAATCTCAAGGTGGTTCCTAACAAAAATCTTTAACAATCAGTGTGGCTTTTCAAAACTTTTCCGCCTTGTAAGTTAAAGATGCAATTTAAATCTGTGGGTTATAGCCCATCATAAAACATAATTCGGTTAAAATGAGAAATTTTGTTTTTTTCTTGTGTTGGACCCGTTTGCTAAAAATTTACACAATCAAAACTATTTATGAAAAATATGACATCTGAAATCCGTTCAAAAACGACCATACAAATCGTTGCAGAAAATATACACATTTGCATGACCAATCAAAAACCGACCAGTACAAAATCGACCAGTCAAAAACTGACCAGTATAAAACCGACCAGTCAAAATGCTGCTGAAAATATACACAATTACATGCTTAAATTAAATCATGAACTACCATTTTCTGTCATCACATGTGGCCTATCTCACGATACCAAAGAATCTGCACGAACCTTGTGATCACCTGGGGAAAATAGTTTAAGATAAAAGAATGAGCGCTAACGCCCAGTGAATGGAAATAAGCTTAGAAAACATTTTTTCTTTCTTATAAACTTTACTAAAACTATTATCTCTGAATAAATCTGAAAACATATCTTTTCTCTACGCTTTTGAAATCAGTAGAATATCTTTCTAAAAACATTAATGCTTAATAAACTTATACTGGCTAAACTTAATCTAATATATAGAAAACTATTTTGTATCTATTTCTATATTTCTTTCTGAATTATGTATCTCTTCCTGAAACTGATCAGAATTTAATATGAACTGTTCTGTAATATGAATCTGTTCGGTATTACAAGCCGAGAACTAACTAACTGTCTTATATGTAAATAAAACTCATTTTCTATAAATCTATAGTAAGATCCTCATTTCCTTTTATAAAACAACTTACAAACTTAAAATCAAATAATACTTTTCTTTTAAGAAACTTTAAAATATTCTTTCTTTACGAATCTAATATATATATATATATATATATATATAACTTGCAAAACTGTTTAAACCGTATAATATAATGTTATGCTAATGTATAAAAAGGTTTGCTCCGATCAAATCTGTCGTTATTATGAATCTTTACAAATTATGCAATAAAGCCATTAAAAGTATCTTTGGTATGCTTCATGAAGAAATCTCTTTTTCTTTTAAATATTAAGTGATGTACATCAGATGCTGTTAACAAATATAATGCAGTTTATAAATAATCTAATTTCTTTACTTAATTCCTCTTTCTCAAATATCTGATGTAAATCTGATAATCTCTTTTCTTTCTCAACTGATCATAATTAGTATAATATATACTATATGTATATATATATATATAAAATCTGAAAATCTACACCAAACTAGTACCCAGGGAAATCTGTCATATGTAGATATGCACATTTTCCCCCCGGATCCCTAAATCCCCACATCCCCATCTCCATTTGGGGAATTTTTTTTGAGAAAAATGGGAAATGGGGATGATTTTCATCCTCAAATTGAAATGGGGTTGGGGATGGGGGGAGGTCCCCCCATCCCCATTTCCCCCATAAATATATTGAAATGGGGATGGGGATGGGGTGACCTCCCCCCATCCTCATTTCCCCCAAAACATATATAAATAAATAAATAAATATATTATGTAACACTTTATGATTTTGTTATGTATTTCTAATGCACACTTTATGATTTTATTATGTATTTGTAATGCACTAATGAATTTTAGTTTGTATTTGTAATGAAATATTTTTTTAAGTTGTAATTTTTAATCAAACGGGAGAATGGAGAAAAGAGAAAACGGGGAAAAATGAGGAAAAACGGGGAAAACGGGGAGCTGGGGTTGGGGATGGATATACCTCCCCCCAAATTCCTCATCCCCATTTTCCCCAAATGGTGGAATGAGGAGGGATGTGGGAAGGGTCTGGGAAGAAGGGATGAGGATGGGGGGACCTTCAAGAGAGGTAGTTCACTTGTTCTTAACTCTTGAAGAGATTTAATTGCACACACTCACATCTCATGCATTTGTATTGACATGCATTGATTGTTGCACACTCACACACTTACGTGCATTTGAATTGTTATGCATTTTGTTTCATGATTGCTCATGTGTGCATTCTTTCACACTCCACACTTGCACATATTGCACATTAATTAGTGTGTTGAGTCTGCCTGGAAAAGAGAGTTTCTTCTCTTACCGCGGCCTAGACCGCTTGGCAGGCGCTGCTTGCACCACGGCATACAGAGCGGTATACATCAGTTGGCCCATGCTGCCTTGACCGCGTCCTGCACACATGTACGCCCAGCGGTCCCTGAAGCGGTAGACTTCAGTAGGCCCCTGCTGCCTTGACCGCGGCCTATGCACTGCACGTACAACGGTCCCAATCGTGATGTTGTCCAGTAGGCACACTGATGCGTGTACCGCGGTCTAGGCACTTACCCGAGCCGCGGTCCAGCGAGCGGTATTGACGGGACTTTGATTCCTAAGCCCAAAACGACGCAGTTTTGTCTAGGGTTTCTATATATATGTTCTCTTCTTCCCCAACTCGTTTTAGAGCTTCAAGAACCCATTTTTATGAGAGAGAACAACCCTTAGAGAGAGAAAGCTTCAAGCTTTGTTACTTGACTCTCCAAACCCAAAACCCATCATCTTCATGCATTTCTAAGCATCTTTAAGGCATGAGTTTTCATCATTAGTTGACTTGGTAAGTTGAACAAAAAACCTCATCTTTATCATTTGTTCATACTTTCCAAGATTGTGTTTTTATTGCATTTATTAGTTGATTAAATGCTAGGACTCTATTTAATGCATCTATTTATGAGTTCCTTTGTATGATTGGGTTTGTATTGTGATAGCTTGCATTTACGACATATTTGCCCTCTAGCTAATTAGGACTCATTGATTGCATTTGTTAATTGCATTTATTGTCCTTGCCATGATTAATGACAAATATGTTGATATGGTTTTGTTTGATGACTAGAGTTTAGACTTGCACATCTATATCTAGTTAGGTCTGTATGAGCATTCATATAGACATTGATATCTAAGATTTGTAATTAGTGTCATTTTAATTCCTAGATAAGCATTTAGTGTTGCCTAACATTATTTGCATTTTGAATATTCATATATTCACTTAGGTTGTTAATCTCTTCTTGAGAGTTAAGTCTTGTGACTACAAAGTGTAGTGCACAAGCAAGTGAAGTCTTGCAACCAATGTGTGGTTGGCAAGCAAAGTGATCAAGGATTCACTATAAAGGCCCGTTGGGTAGTAGTGGTGGGTTAGTGACCGAGAATGGTGTGACTAGAGGTCAACCTAGGTTGTAAACATCATTACTATAGTGGATTTGAGGATCGTCTGTGGCTAGAAGGATAGCTCGTGGTTTTTCCCTTGTTTAAAGGTTTCCACGTAAAAATCAAGTGTTATTTATTATTCCGCACTTTACACTTGATTTTGTATGTTTGTTTATGAAGTGAATTTTTAATATTGACTAATCAAGAAAAATTGGTAATTAACTTGATTAAAACCTATTCACCTCCCCTCTAGGTTGTAGACACACGTTAAGAGTGTATTTTCAAATACTCTTCTCAAAACATACATAAATATTCTTTTATGAAAATTCTCATAAATAACTTGAATCTGAAAATCTGAAAATCTGTCTGAAAATATGGAAATCTAAAAAAATTGGATTTCATTCTAAAAATCTAGATAATTTGGAAATCTATCTGAAAATACTTGTACTGATTCTTCTTTGTAAAACCTTGTTCAATAAAACCAATTCAATAATAAATCTATTTCTGAATTCTAAAAATCTAAACGATTCTTAAATCATATCTAATCATCCGAAAATCTGATTTCTAAATAAATATGTAATCTGGAAATCTATTTTCAAAATAAATAAATAAATCATTTATTTCTATTAATCTTCTAAATAATAAAATCTAACATACAGTTCTTCTACTAACACAGTTCTTAGAACATGTTATATTATCTAAAGATTTGTTTTCTAAATCATTTATTTCTAATAATTCTCTAATTAACTTAATCTAACATATAATTCTAAATAAATATCTTTTAATAAAATTATCCACTCACATAACTCATGTGGACTGGATTCCGTTTGAATTCATCTATATCTGGATTCACCATAAATCACATAATACTCAATTTAGGAATTACCGGGAAATCTAATAATTAACCACTATATTCCAAACTTAATCAATTTAAAATCACTTATCTGTTGAATATCAATTATCATGTATCCACCATATTTCTTCATCACTTGCTCGGCTATTACTCAACTTTCAAGTCTCTCTTTCTCTCTCTAATTCTTGGTCTCTCTCTCGCCTAGCTTCTTTTTCTTCCTTTCTTCTTCTTCTTCTTTTCTTTCTTATTATTCTTTGATTTGGTCGAATGACCCCTTCTTGACCTTTTCTCCACTTCCTGACTTCTCTCTCCTCTCCTCATTCTTTCTTTTATTATCTGGTTTCTATTTGTTGTGTTCACGAAAACTGCTTCTCTCCTCGTATCTATTTCTATTTATCTCTTTTCTTTTTATTATTATTGTTTGCCACCCTCTCTTGAGTCTTGACACCTTTAATCTCAAATGCTGCCAGCACAGCTGCATTCTTTTTCTATTTTATTTAATAAAAAATCTCATCTCAAACTTATTTGGTACAGATTATTTGAGTCTCTTGGGCTTGGGCTTGAGTTGGATCCAATGTGTGTTGGGCTTGGAATATGGGTTTGGATAAATATTGTGGGATTGGGTTATGACAGTGAGGGTAAGGATCGGGTCTAGAAGACCCGGCCCATTCTGCCATCCCTAAAGGTCCACACACACCACCAGTTTACTAGAAACAAATAATATAATGCAAAATAATGGAAGCTATTTTCTTGCAATACACTTGCACGAGAAACACACTTGCACGAGAAAACGAAAATGAGGGACCTCACTAAATACATACACTAACTGAGTCATCGCAACATGGTACCAACTGGTCTCCACACATGTAGTTCATGCAATTCTACACGTATCAGATGAGTTTCATTGATTTTTAGCATTTTTGTCCAAACACAGCTACAGATATTCGCATTCTCCGGATCTTTCTGCATTCTTGAGATCGTTGTTCGTTTTCGATAGTTTTCAGTGAGATTCCATAATCTCCATTGGAATATTGATCGAGATTATATATGGAGAGATCATGAAGATTAAAATCATTCGCGTAGATTCCAGGTATTGTGATTTTTTGCTCTCTTTTTTTTCTTCTTTTTTTAAGCAAGTTTTTGTTGTTTTAATTTGTTTATTAAATATATAATTAAAAAGATTGTTATCAGTTGGCATTCCTTTAAATGCAGTAAATGAGTTTCACAGAAAGTACTCTATTTTCTCCTCCAATTTTGTTTTTAGATTTTAATAAAAAAAAAGTTATATATATATTATGATTCTTATCCAGTATCCACTCGTGTGTTGCTGTGTACGAATCATCTTTTGTAAGATTTCATTGGTAATTCCGAAACTGGAAAGATTTAGATGAGATTAGCCTCTATTTTTAACAACGTCAGCTCCAAGCTTTTTCTCTCAATTAAGACGATTGATACTTCCAAGAGAGATAATGAATAGTTAAAATCTAATTAATTCCCATTAATTTTCACGACTAAAAATCACTTTCAAGTGTCAAACCAAACAAACGTGTTTAACGAATCACACGCTTGCACTATATTATTTGTATCTTCTTCTTCTTTTGAGTTTGATTATATATATATTTGTTGACAAAGTGAGTCTTTTACAAGAAACATAAAAACTATATTATATTTATAAAGGAAATATTTGTTCTTCTTGTGTTTTGCAATCTTTCTATTATTGTTGTCCTACATTGTTTGCTTTGATAGACGTGTGGGTTTTGATAACTGCCTAATCTAACTTTTTTGCAATCAAATCCCTGGGTAGTGTTCAGGACGGACATTTCCAAGCATGGCTGATACTTATTTTGGAACCGTAGCTCTCTCGTGGTGGTACACCCACCCCTTTGATATCAACAACATCACATCCAATCTAATGGTTTCAGGTATATTCCAAAATTTAATCCATCTACATTCCGGAGTAAACGGTCTTGCTACCTCTCAATTTTTTATCACATCCCACATTTCTAGCGATTGAGATTCAGCACTTGTATATTGATCACTTTTAATTACGCAAACACATTTTGGGTCATGAGTAAATAACGTTTGTGTGAACTCTTAATCCATAATCGATCTCCTTTAACTAAGTAAACACATTTTGGACCGTTAGTAAATGACGTTTGTGTAAACCCCTAATCCAGAATAGATCTCTTTTAACTAAGTATACATATTTGGGTCATGAGTGAATGATGTCCAAGTGAATCCCTAACGAGGACAATGAAAATGTTCATAGCATGATGAGTATTCTTGAATTGGTCAAGTTAAAAAAGTACAAAATATTTTTAATCTACAAATTTGTCTTTTAGTGCCTAGACGATGACAACTCCCATGTTTCTTTGCTTGTAAATGACTCCTATAACCTTTAGTCTCACCATCTTTATACAAATTAAATTTGTAATTTTGACCAAAATACAACGACCAAAACAACATGGAATCTTGATGTTTCCGTTATTACCAATGTTGTGCCTAGTTCCCATTATGTCCTTGTAAGGTTCGTTGCCATAACTTATATTTGTTTTCAGAATCCGCCAATACATCCAAGTTTCTCATTATACTTCTTTTTATAGTTAAGGAAGAGAAAAACAGAGAGAATTTTAATTGTAACTTGTTAACGAACCATTTTGGTTGTTTTCAGGCCAAGACAACTGGTAGAGATTTTTCATTGTCGACAATTTTGCTAGTACTTGTAAGGCAAAATATCTGAATAAGAAGCAATGGCATATGCAGCAGTGACAATTCCTACCTCCCAAGTTGGCACGGCAACAAAAGACATCTACAATGAACACAATGGTCTTCGCAGATCGGAATCCGGCAAAGACCTTTGTAAACGAGGTGCTAGTATTCGGAGGTCGTATTCCGACAACCACATTTGCCACTCTGTTAACCGGATCCGTGCAACAGCGACAAAGCCAATGCTAAAGAACAGCCGTTCAGTTGGGGTTTTCCCTTTCCCAATATCAACCTCCATAATCCCAAATTCACTCCGGTCATTTATGTTTGACCCGGAAACAAGTAAAGGCATGAATATAATAGAAAAGGATATGATTGTTGTTGATAATTCGAAGGAGGAAGAGAGTGATGAAGAAGAAAAGGAGATAAAACGGGCAAATTGGGTGGAAAGGCTAATGGAGATAAGAAGACGATGGGCAAATGGACAGCAACTAGAGAGTGTAGACAGAGAAGTTCGTGATGAGAATCAAAATGATGTTTGTGATTGTGATGCGGATGAGAGTGGGTGTGAGGCGTGTTATGGTTCTGAAGATGACGAAGGAGGTGAAGTTACATACGACTCCGAATCCTTCCCGCGATTATTGGATAAAGTACCATTGTCTGATACCAAACTGTTTTCTCAGCTGGCTTTCTTGTGCAACATGGCTTATGTGATACCAGAGATCAAGGTATGCATCTTTGTTCTCCACAAATCACGCTAGACCTGAAATTACAACACCTATTAGATCTTTGAACAATCCAGAGTTGTTTTGATGAACTTTTCACTTTACATTTTCGAAGCAATCAAAAGGAAAAATGATCAAAATGCCCAGGAATTTGACTTCATTTCAATTTTAAAACACCTTTTAATCATATAATTTATTTGATTCACAAGGTAACTCAATCAAATATTTAATATAAAAAAATTAATTCATCTGTATTGTATAATATGCAGGCCAAGGATTTGAGAAGATATTATGACCTACAGTTTATAACATCTTCTTTGGAAAAGAAAGCAGAGGTGGCTGCCATAAAACTTAAACTTGATCAGGACTCTACTCATGTACATGTTGATACTCCAACGGCTGTTGAATCGAATCTGGAAAACACCATGGATACAGTGCAAACGCGTCCAATTCGACCATCTGTTGCTTCTAAAATCGCTGCCTCAGCTGCATCTTATGTCCAATCTCGTGCCAAAGACCTTCTGTCTACTGGTTCTGAGTTACAAAAGAAGAATAACAGTATAGATTCATGTGAATGTGAAGATCAACAACCACATGAGGATTGTGGGAATTCACCTCGAGTGTATAAATCGGAGGTGGCTGCTTATGTAGCAACATCAACAATGACTGCAGTTGTTGCAGCAGGAGAGAAGGAAAAGCAGCAAGCAGCAAGAGATCTTCAGTCACTTCATTCATCACCTTGTGAATGGTTCATATGTGATGATACAAGTACATACACCCGTTGCTTCGTCATTCAGGCCAGTCCTTTCTCAGCCCTTCTTCTTTATTGTATATCGGACAAGCCATGAACCCACAGCTCTCTAACACTGATAGCTCTGAAGTAGCCTCTGTGCATAAATCACAAATCATCATGTGGTGTATATGTTAGCATACATTTTGAAAATAGATTGACCTTAATACATTTCTTGAACTGCAGGGGTCAGACTCCTTGGCATCTTGGCAGGCAAACCTCTTCTTTGAACCCACTAAATTTGAGGTGAGCATAAGTTAATCTGAACGGATACTCATCAAAATTGAAATTTGTGTCAAATAGGAATAAGAAAGAAATCTAGGATCATTAAGAATCTCATTATCTTCCACACAGGATACAGATGTGCTTGTTCACAGAGGAATTTATGAAGCTGCGAAAGGAATATACAACCAATTCATGCCAGCGATTATGGATCAACTAAATAGATATGGTGAACGTGCAAAGCTTCAGTTCACAGGTCATTCACTTGGTGGTAGTCTTTCTCTTTTAGTAAACTTGATGCTTCTGACTAGAAAGGTTGTCAAGCCTTCTGCTCTTCGCCCAGTTGTCACTTTCGGCTCACCATTTGTGTTCTGCGGAGGCCAAAAGATACTCGATGACTTGGGGTTGGATGAGAGCCATATTCATTGTGTGATGATGCACAGAGATATTGTACCTAGAGCCTTCTCCTGCAACTACCCTAACCATGTCTCCTTAGTCCTGAAGCGTTTGAGCTCCTTCAGGTCCCACCCTTGTCTAATTAAAAATGTAAGTATCATCTTGAACACTTCTCATCATGTTAATGATCATTAACAAAGTAAGGAACCACCATTAAATAGGTTTAAGACGTTCAAATATATTGATGGGAAGAATCCATTTTCGAATTTTTACTAAGTTTCCTCATTGCTGAATCTTATGTCTGGACGTTTATGCAGAAACTGTTGTATTCTCCGATGGGTAAACTGTTTATTCTTCAACCTCATGAGAAGTCATCTCCTCCGCACCCACTACTCCCTCTAGGGAATGCTCTATATGCTTTGGACAAGACCAAGTGTGGATACTCACCGAGCGCATTAAGGTCGTTCCTGAATTGTCCCCACCCACTGGACACTCTAAGTGATCCTACTGCATATGGTTCAGAAGGTACAATCCTAAGAGACCATGACTCGAGCAATTACTTGAAAGCGATGAATGGAGTTCTAAGGCAACATACAAATACGGGTTCCCGCAAAGCCAGAAGACAGAGGAATCTATTATGGCCTCTACTTACTTCACCATCTCCACACACTTGGAGCCATGAAAATAAGTTGCAGGGTAGTATGTTAGTGACCAAGGAGATCATGACCGGTGTTTGAAGCCATTTTTGGTGGTTATCTACCAATACATATACGAAGACATCGAATTGGGTGTTTTGTTTTACTTTTTCTCAGTTTTGTATATCTCTCTCATGTACATCTGCTGCTTACCTGTACGAGTTGTACATTACTGATTGACACTGTTAATAAAAATGTCATATATCTTGTACAATTTTATTCGCTCACTAATGGTAATTAACTCCATCACCATTTGGACCAATATCATGGAATTAACCTTCAAACAGATCGACTCCAATGTCTTTCCGAATCGCAAAAACAAATAACCACCATACTTTTTTGGATTAGACAATGTACAAAACTTAAATCCTAAATTTGTATAAGCCAGAGTGACAAATTCAAAGAACAGATTAAAATCCTGTTATGCATATATATATATATATAGATGAGCTAAAACGGACAGCAACTTAACAAAATAGACAATAGAACAAGGTAAACTAGGAAACACTGCTTTCCTATCTGAAAGTTGAATCCATAAAGGCTTATATTGAATTCTCTGACGTTATAGAAAAGGCAAACTAGATTTACCATCCACACCCAGCAAACTAGATTTACAACCCAAACCCAACGCACAAACTTTGTCGAAGAATGAGAAAGAATCATTAACTACATTAGTTTCAAAAAACTTTAAGCTACTATTGTGTTCGCCGCATCAGTGACGACCTAACTCCTAAGATGGAGAAGAAAGAACTACCAGAATGTAGGTTTAAGAAATATCATATCTTCTCTGGTGTAATTGTTAAAATTCCTGAAATTTCTCATAGCATCACAAGCAATTGATAATTAATAGCATGAAATACAAAGAGACTTTTACAACAGAGTTTCAAAATGCAACACTCATAATTTGCACAACAGAATGCCTCCCAAAGGAATAGAAATATTGACATAAGAAAGTCCAGCTACTGGAAGAACTGAAAGTTAAGCAATGACAACAATGCTTCAGCAACTGAAAGTACACCAAGAGAATAAAAAGGATGTGAAGTTCTGAAGTAATAGAGGATATGTACAATCATGGTGATTAAAACTATTCTATTCCAGAAAGTCAGTTCAAACAAATTAACTACAATGAAGTTAATAAAATCACAGTTAAATTAAGACATATAAAGGAAGATTTCACCAAAATTTTGAAGTACATCATAAAGGCAGAGATCCAAAACATACATATAAAGTGCTGATCAGATTTATTTGTCATCCCATCGAGAATTAAAAAGATCAGGCATGGGCATAGAAACAACCATCAAAAGAATGCAGCTTAGAACTAATCCATGCCCAATGCCTCTGTGAAGTGCTCGCAATAGAATAATTCAAACATCCTCCAGCTCTAGCAAACAGAAAGCATTTTCACATGTTGATCGTAATATTTGAAGGAGTCACAGAATGCAGAAGCTTCCTTTACAATGCTAACCAAAGAAAACAGTCACATTTGCAGTACCACAAGGCATGGAAATTTATGAGCTTATTTCTTACCCTCTTCAGCCATCTTTTTCCTTATCTCGTGAGCTGTATTAAATATTCCAAGAGTAGGGGTATTGCACACAAAGCACTTCTTGTTCTTCGCATGATGCTGTGAAACAACAGAAGGAAAAATGTTCAAAAAGTTATTAAAGTAACTATGTATATATGAACTTATTAAGTTAGATATGACTAAACAACAAATGGTTAAAAATATGAACAACTTCAAGCATAAAATAACCAAAAGAAACGGCTGCTAAAATGGTAATACACGTTTTTGAAAAATCTAAGGAGACTGAGAACTTCAATTCCATAAACTCGTGTAGCCATTCTAGTAGAACCTTGCTGTATATTGTGCATGGCATTAGTTACAATTTCCCCAGAAAACATAGCTCCGTATTAGAATGCATTTTTTTTTAAATGTGTGGCTTTTGGTGGATGCACTTGTGTGTTGAGAGTTGACACAGTATAGGGAATCTCGAATAAACAAATACTTTGTCAAAACTCAAAACAAACATACTACTTTTGTAAACTTTATTGAATTGCCTAGATAATATTATCACAATGCCACCAATCTCACAAGTCTTCCCCACATCCATCACCTCCCCGAGAACGCTTTTGTAAAGTTATGATAATCAATAAATTCATGCATGAATATCAACTATAATAAAACCAACAGAAACACTACAACTGTTGTGTCATCTTTAATATACCTTTAAAGCACAATGCTCGCAGAAATAGTGCTTGCACTTCGTCGCAACAGGATCCACAAAAGGCTCTCTACAAATGAAACAAGCAAAGGGCAATGCATCTTCATCATCGTCATCACTTTGGCCTACGCCCCCTTCATCCGAATCATCCCCTCCCATAGCCAATTTTCTCTTCCTTGCCTTCTCTGCTTCGTCCCACTCCTTCTCCATCTGCCACCCAGACTTGTAATCCCCTCGATCGTGCATAAACTTACAAGAATCTCCATACCCACAGTAACCAGTCTCTTTGTAATCTTTGCATATATCTGGTTGATAATCAAACCTTGCAGATACCCTTATATGAGCAGAAGCCCTAAGAGGCCCATGCGAACCGCCAGCTTTCTCACTTGAAATGGTTTGCTCTCTTCGGAACCCAGCCTTGTGGTCAACATATCCATGCATCCCTTTATACAACTTCTCATTACTAGGAGCTGAGCTTTTCCCCTTCAAAGCCTCCTCTGATCGCTTAAGGACTTTCTCACGAAGAGCACGGGAGTCTCTTGAAAAATCGGTTTCAGTTTCTAGAGTTGCTGTTGCTTTGCTGTCGTGTTGAACTTGAATTTCCTTGGAAGAATCAAACTGAAACATTGGCTTCTCAGTTTCCGTGTTGGATTCAGTGGGCCCAGTGCTCTTGGAGGATCCAGTCGAAAAGTATAGCTTGCTGTCAGGCTTCGGGACCTTTCTAAGATTCTGTAACACTGAGCTTTCATTTTTCGAATCTTCATCTTCATCTTCATCGATAGTTCTTTTTCTGATGTTTTTATTCTTCGATGGCTTTCTAAAGAAATTGCAGACTGAAAGATAAAGAACACGTAAAACTGTTAGTTGAAGGTAAACAGCTAATAAATTCAAATGAGAATAAAAAAAAATACAACTAATGACACTAGACAGAGAGTAAAAAAGATGTATACCTTGTTCTGACGGTTGGGGTTCGCCAGACTCCGCCATATTAATGTTTTCACAAAAGGCAAAGCTCCAGGGCTCTAATCAGATATTTTGATAGTGACAACGAATCCTTTCCCCTGAAACTATCTACAGACAATGCGGATTTCAGATTTCACATTCTTAAACACGAATAGTTCCTATACAAGTGTGTATATATATATATATATATATATATATATATATATATATATATATATATTTACACCAATAAATTGAAGGATAGCTAATCTAAAATAAATATTCAGAAAATGAAAATGGCGGCATCTAGTGGGTGGTGGTGGTGGCTGACTTGACTCTTGAGACACTTGACGGGGAGTCTAACAATAAATTCAAAATAAGGGAAAACAGATGAGAGAAGAACCCAAAGCCAGAATTGTTTATTTGATAGAAATAGAATCTAATACCAAAATGAAACGAAAACAGGAAACCTAATTCAAATAGCAAACTTAGTAAACACTTTCAGGTTTTCTAATCGCGATGATTGCTTGGAAAAAAATCCAGCAGCATGTGCCAGGTACTCTACCGTATCTTGCAGCAAACATATACATAAATAAACGAAATCATATTTACATGTAAAAAAAAATGCCAATTACCTGACGGTGTTGAAGAGCGACAGCGAGAGGCGGTGGTGGTGGCGGCGCGTATAAATAGCGACGTACAAGTTGCGCTGTAAGAGCGGGACACGGACAATGCTGAGGTGGCGTTGACTTGGCTAGCGACGAGAGGCGCGCTGCAACTGATGCACGACAGTGGCCAGGTTGTGGAAAGTAGATGGAAGGAGGGAGAAGAGTGCTCAAATCTCCATCACGTAAAGAGAATTCAATAAGTTTTAGGGATTGGCCAAACGACGTAGTTTTTACGTTTAGAAAAAATTCCTCTACATAAGTATAAGCAAGGAGCCAAAGAAGAAAATACGATATTGAAATATAATCGGCAGAAATAACAATGAAAATTAAAAGGATCTCTTTTTATAAGATCGAAATCTGGATTTGAATATTATATAAATATATATTTATTTTTTAAAAATAAAATTGTTTAAAAATAAGTAATTTTATATTTATATTCATATTAAATAATTATAAATATAATATGGAATAATTATATATTAACACATATGATCATGATCTTCTTCTTCGATTACAAACAAACTTCATTTTTACTAAGAAAAAAAATGTTTTTTTTTTCAAAAAATAAAAGAGGCCGCAGGAAAACTTACACAAAACACTCTAAAAAAATAATATATCAATATATCACCATAATATCATAATAACGTATTGATATTAAACACCAATATGAGAAGTGATTATAGTTCATTTTTATTTTTAAAGCTATTTAAAATAAATAATATATTAAAATAAAGATTTTTGTATTATATATAATTATGATGAAATTTAAAATATGTTATAAATGAGAATAGTATCGGAAAAAAAAGATTTTGGATTGCATTGAATGTAATTCAATGATTTGCAATCAAGTGAAAAGTCATAATTTTTAACTTTTGATTTTAAGTTGTTTGACCACTTAAAAGAACAAACAAAACAACTTAATAATTATAATTAAGTGGAAAAAACAAACTGTCCCTAACTTAAAATTTATGAAAATTAGGCTAAAATTCTAATTAAAAAAACACGTCTTTTATTTTTACTTTTATAAACATATAATATATGTGTTAGGTTTAATTCAAATAAGAGAGCAATAAAGGGGAATTGGGATCAATATAGATATGGCGACAGTTCGGTTCGAACCAACGAACCGAATCCGAACTGTCGGAGGAAAATTGGAATCGGAACCGGTACCGGGACGGTTCCGGTTCTTGGCGTAAAGCCCAAAACAATACAAATCTCAGACAAGCAAAAAAGTGGCGTAAAGCGTTCTTGGAAAATACAAAACCTAGACTTTAACGCTACTGATATAGACTTGTCGTCGGTTTCGGTTCTTTTTTTTTTTTCCTTATATTTAATCTTATTTCATAAAAAAATTAGCCATGTAAAATTGTAATTTGTAAATGTATTTTATTGGGTCACCCGTAAATTAAAATAAAATAAATAAATGACAAATTACAAAATTAAATTAAAATAAAACTAAAAATTGTAAAATAATAATAATAAAAAGCTTTTAATGAGTATAGCTTCTAACAAAAAAGGTTTTTGATTGTGTAGATTACAAAAAATGTGTTTACAATGTATTTTTTAAAATAACTTTTGGTTGTGTAAATTATAAAAAGGGTGTTGACAATGTATTTATAATGAAAGAATTGTATGGCATTTAAGACAATTCATATGTTTTAAAAAAGCTCAAAAAAAGTTTTTTGGAAAAACCCAAATTTTGGGCTTCTTTAAATAGACATAAAATGGTTTTTATAAAGGGTAATTAAGACAATTCATACATTAAAAAAAGCTGTTTTGAATTTTGCCAAACAACTAAAAAAAACTTCAAAATAACTTTTAACATTAAAAAAGTGCTTTTGATATTTACAAAAGTCATACCAAACATATACTAAAACAATAATTGACTTATCTGAGATTGAGGCCCAAACATTGTCTCCAACAAGCCCAAAACAATACAAATCCCACACAAGCAAAACAGTGGTGTAAAGCGTTCTTGGAAAATACAAAACCTAGACTTTAACGCTACTGTTCTAGACTTGTCGTCGGTTTCGGTTTCTCTTTTTTTTTCCTTATATTTAATCTTATTTCATACAAAAATTAGCCATGTAAAATTGTAATTTGTAAATGTATTTTATTAGGTCACCCGTAAATTAAAATAAAATAAATAAATGACAAATTAAAAAATTAAATTAAAATAAAACTAAAAAATGTAAAATAATAATAATAAATAGCTTTTAATGAGTATATCTTCTAATAAAAAAAGTTATTGATTGTGTAAATTATAAAAAAAATGTTTACAATAGCTTTTGGTTGTGTAAATTATAAAAAATGTGTTGACAATATATTTAGTGTGGCCGATTGGGTCCGTTAGTCAAGTTAAGTCTGTTAGTCATTTTAAATGAGTCTGTTAGTTAGTCACTTAGTCTTATTCGGTCAATGGAGTTTGTTGATAGAATGTAGAAGCTGACGTGTGCCAAATACATAACCAATTTGGTTTTGCACTGTTGTATATGAACCAGGTGGAAAGAGAATGAAAGTTATCAGATAAGTAACAAACTTTTCTCAATTCTCTTCTCTCTCAGATTCTTCCCTTTTCTCTAAATTCTCATATCTCCTTCTATCAAAGCTTGGAATATTTCCAGGCATTACAATCTGACAACTATCCACGTTAATATAATGAAGCACTTACTAGTCATATAAAATTTAAGAACTTCCATTCAAATACAATGTTTAATGTGGTTCGATGATAAAAACGTTCATTCCGTTTGATAATACTCATGTTCGAGTTGCCGCCATTACAAATGATACAATTTAAACACCGAAAGTAAGACTTAGGTGGTTCCAACATAGAAATGTATTACACCAAATTAAGCAATAAACAACAAAGTAGATAAAACATTATGAAATATTATCAATTTCTCACTTTAAATAGGCGGAAATATCTCCGATTTTATGAATTTTTTTTGATATTGTATAAAAATACATTACATATTCACCGATATTGATATTTTATAGAAATAATGAAGATCTTTTTGAAAATTTATTAAATATTTTGTTGATAAGAAGTAAATATACACCTTCATATAGATATCGATACCTTTAAATAAATATATATCAATGGAAATATGGAGGAAATTATTGATACTTTAAAGTTCAAACATTGAATACAAGTATACATAATTCGAAATTTAAAACCATGCTCGTTTATTGCAAATATTCGTATATTTTGTAGGTATTACAATTAATTCGGTGTTTATAGATAGTAACACGATTCGAACTCGTAATATTACGGTGGTGTAAATGTAAGATTGGGGTAGATGCATACCACTTAACAAACATAATCCTCACATTCCTTTTATGGATAATTTAGAATAAAATCAGTTTATATTCATTTAAAATATGTTATCTTCAATTTAATGGTGAGGAGTGAGAACCAATGGTTTAAAGGTAAATGACAAGCATTGAATTAAAACGAAATGGATGAATAATTTTGAAGTTATAAATTTAATTAAAAAAATTAAATTTATATAACTTAACCCTCAAAATAATAGAGAGAAAAAAATAAATTAAATAGAAAGAACTTGGGGCATGGGTCCGATTCGTGACAGAAAAATAACAACGGTAAAAAATTGAAAAAAAATAAATATTTAATTTTTTTATTATTAAAGATTTTGCCCTCTCTCTCCTCTCTATGTTCTCTTCCCCAAATTCTATCATCGTCTCTCTCTCTCTCTCTCTTTCTCTCTCAATAAATTTTTGATTTCAAAAATCAAAAACCCCCTCAAATGAATATGAATGCACCAACTCTCTCATCGTCAAACTGCTATCTTCCCCGCCTCTACGATTTTCTGTTCGCATAACCTAACTCTCTCTATATCTATATCTTCTCCGCTCAAAAACTTAATATTGATTCCACGCCCCTCATCTTTCCACAATTTAATTTAATACCCCAATCTTCCCTACCACATTTGCTATTCGGTCCTTCTTCCAATCTTCCTCCGCCCAACTATCCCTAGACTTTCATCTCATCATTGATTCGCCAACACTTTAATACTTCAAAAAAGGTTTAAAAAGAAAACATCATCCTTAGGGTTCTGATAATCTCACCCGTTTTATTGTTTTTTTTTTGTTGGTTATCATGCTTTCTAGGGTTTGGTCTTTAGATTCACTTTTTTATTAGGAATTGCAATTTCGTATATTTTTCAAAGGTAATATAATACCTACCAATTTCTTCGGTTGGTGAAAATTAATGACAGTATTTGAGTTTCTGTAATTATATGAATCCAAATAACTTAATTTAATCCAGTGAAAGATCGAACAAGTTGTAGTAGTAGTTTCTGTTTGAGCGTGTTCAGGCAGGAGGAGGAGGAGGTTGTGGTGGTGGTTGTGGCGGTGGTGGTCAAAAGCGTAGGGTTTGCATGGGAGAGCATGAAGGTTGGTCGGAGCCACCACTGAGTGGGATGTTGTTGAACGGCTTATTGGCCAATGAAGCGGCTTCAGTGATACGACTGCTTGACCGGGAACGATGGTTGAAGGCGGAGGAGAGGACTGCAGACCTCATTGCCTGCATTCAACCAAACCCTTTCTCCGAAAAGCGTCGCAATGATGTTGCAGACTATGTCCAACGCCTCATCACCAAATGCGTCCCTTGTCAGGTCGCCCTTTACTTTTTTTTTTAATGATATAAGAATTCGTTTGTGTTTGGTTGATCGTGTAGTATGTTATGGATGCTAGAGCAAGTTGACTACTTTGATCCCTGTTTTTATCCCTAGTTTTTTTTTTTTTTTTTTTTTTAATTTTATTTGGTCCTAAATTGAACTGTAGAGCAAGCAATTAACAAGGCACATTTGTTGTTGTCTTATAGTCCGTTAATGTGAAGCCATATTTAACAATTCGGTTGGTTTGGTTTGATAGGACATGTGGCGTCTAGGTTTATTTACAGTGGAAAATTATTCAACTTTATCTCCTCTCTATGTAGTGTTCTACCATTACTCATTTGTGATTGTTGTTGTCTACAGGTTTTTACTTTTGGATCAGTCCCCCTCAAGACTTATCTGCCTGATGGAGACATTGACTTGTCAGCCTTCAGCGAGAACCAAAATTTGAAGGACAACTGGGCTCATCAGGTTCGTGATATGTTGGAGAATGAGGAGAAGAATGAGCATGCTGAATTCCGTGTCAAGGAGGTTCAATACATTCAGGCAGAAGTAAGTTTCCATGCGTACCTTTGATGTCTTTACACTCTCTACAAATTATGCTTTATCATCTTCCATCTATGTCTGTCTATTCTATTTATTATCCTTACGTTGACTCTGCCTGCAAGTAAATTTTACAAATGTTGATCTGGAGAATGAAAGATTGCTTCCATCTATAAATGTAACTTAGTTCAGCGGTGTTTATTTTTCAGTGTGAAGCAGGTGCAAACCAAAACACCCAATGTGCATTGGCCTTTCCATACAAAGGCTCAAGCCAACCAAATTGTATTGTCTAACAATGTCTCCATATCATTGCTTTATGACGTGGCATAGTGCAGATTGTGTTCTAGCTTATTTGGTGGCATGAAATGAAGTCGAGTTGTATTTATATTTACTACTTTAGTGTTCCATGAGCTTTTGATAGCCATGTTTGTTGTATGGGTGTAATCAGTGATTTGATTGCGAAGTTAGAATAATTCTGTATTGCATATCATTTCTATTGCAGGGGATTTATTTGATGATTGAAATTTTTTATTTTATATTCCCAAAATATCGCACTGTTGTAGATATCTTGTTAAAATGAAGAATGGGGATGTCTATGTATTGGCTTGCATAAGATTTTTGAAGCTGATTATATATAATGAAAAACTTAGGTCAGATGGGAGGCCTTTGGTCTTTTCCTTTTTTGGCATTTAATAATGTGAATCAAACCCTTAGCATGATATTTCTGCCATCCCAATGTGGAATGGGCATCTGTCCAATGCTTTTTATTAGAAATCATTATCATATATTAAAGTTTTTCCTTTTTATATGCTTTTTAACTTATGATTATTGATATGGGAAAAACCATTTTTGTAATGCTTAGTTGTTCTATTGTTAGTTTGTAATTTGTTGGGTAATATTTTCTATTCCACATATATGCTTTGGATCTCTGATCACAATTTTACGGCTTTGAAGTTTAGGTTTAGTGTTATGATATATTTATTCAACAAGATACTTGTTTGTCATCCAAATCACTATCCCTTCCATCAACATCACCATTGCTGTCATCCTCATTATATTTATTTTGGATGTTTTAGCACTACAAGATTTGTGTTTCACAGTTAATATAGCATTTTGTTTACTGTTATTGTTTTACAGGTAAAGATAATAAAGTGTCTTGTGGAAAATATTGTGGTAGACATATCATTTAACCAGCTTGGCGGGTTATGCACCCTTTGTTTCCTTGAGGAGGTAAGTGGTGCATCCTAGAAGTATTGAATCTTTCTCTTTCAATGATAAATATTTTTAAGGCTTACATATGTTTGTTAAATAGTATAATCTGTACTCCATAGGTTGATCATGTGATAAATCAGGAGCATCTATTCAAGCGTAGCATTATATTGATAAAGGCCTGGTGTTATTATGAGAGCCGTATACTGGGTGCTCACCATGGACTTATCTCAACTTATGCCCTTGAGACCTTAGTTCTTTACATATTTCATGTTTTCAACAATTCTTTTGCTGGACCGCTTGAGGTATTTCTTTGACCATTTTACCTCCCTCTTTCTACTTGTTTATTTATCTATCTGAAAGTTTATTCCTTTGTACCTTGTAGGTTCTTTATCGTTTTCTAGAGTTCTTTAGTAAGTTTGACTGGGATAACTTTTGTCTTAGCCTCTGGGGTCCTGTACCCATCAGTTCGCTTCCAGATGTCACCGGTATAGTATTTTGTCTCAAAGATTTCTGAATAAGTGATTTTCTTGCGTGCAGTTGTTCAGCAGTATGCTGACACAATATTTTTTCTTTATTGATATGTTTTGCAGCAGAACCTCCTCGAAAAGATGGTGGAGTGTTGCTTCTTAGCAAATTGTTTCTTGATGCTTGTAACTCTACATATGCCGTTGACAATCAGGGGCAACCATTTGTTTCCAAGCATTTTAATGTTATTGATCCTTTGCGGGTAAACAACAACCTTGGACGCAGTGTTAGTAAAGGTGCATTTTGTGATTTTTTCACTTTTTAACTTCTTTGTTGGTTGTTTTTTTTTTGTTTCGGATAGTCTTTTTAAGGTGATCCCATTTATTCATGTCTCTGGCATAGGAAATGTGTGTTACTGTTGGTTTCTGTTTGTTCTTATGGGAGTTAATGTATTTTCTTTGCTTGATCGATCTTTAAAATTCTTCGAAACATTGCTCTGTTCAAGTTTCCATTTCTGGTTTCCCAGTGGTTTTCATATAATGTCATTTTGAATTCTTTCTTTATCTTTAGCACTCTTTTTTAATAAAGTTTTTTCTTTCCTATCAAAAAAATTCTTTCTTTATTTGAATCTGCAATGGGATTTCTATGCTAACATATTAAGTGAATCTGTATGTTTACTTGACTGATTTTTGGTTCTATCAAGTCAATATTTGGGTATTTTTTTCTTTCTATTTAATTATAATGATCTTATCAACCCTATATTTTAACTAAAAGCCTAAAACTAAACTTATCAGTTATCAGTGTAATGGAGTAAAAATATTCTTATCTTCTTTACAATTACGGGTCACAACATCGCTCTTGGAGTTCTCTCTCTCTCTCTCTCTCTCTCTCTCTCTCTCTCTCTCTCTCGTGAGGTGTTAGTTTTTGTGTGCATTGGGGTGGGGTGGAGAACTATCTCCCATTATGTGTGACAGCTTTTAGCTTCCCATTCATTGTCTTTGTCATATGACTTGCAATATTAATGGAAATTCACAGAGGCCTAGACTCTAGAGGACATTTTGAAGGGAGTGTTCCTTTTTTATATAAAAAAAAGTTGTTTGTTTTTGTAATTTTTTTGTTAACCCCAAAGGATAGGCTGATTGTTAACTGGTAAGAGCTTTCATTTATAACCAAGAGGTCAGGGGTTCACTTTGAGTTGTCTATTCAAGATATTTTGTTTCATGAGTTTCCTGACTTCCAAGGTTGTGGCTTGTGGGTCTAGCTCATTCCCCATTATAAAGCCTGATGAATAAAGAAAGGTTGGAGAGATTTTTAAAATAAAATAAAGTAGGTTTTGTGTTTGAGACTTAGTTGAGTTGAATTGGGTTTCTGTTTCATTTGGAATTTTAAATAATTCTTTTTGTTTATAGTCTGGAATTCAACTTATTTTTATACAATCATATAACATCTCCTTGAATTTCAAAGCATTTGATGTGCTTGTAATTCTTGGTTTGGTTTCTTCTATTGGGTTTCTGTTTCATTTGGAATTTTAAATAATTCTTTTTGTTTATGGTCTGGAATTCAACTTATTTTTATACAATCATATAACATCTCCTTGAATTTCAAAGCATTTGATGTGCTTGTAATTCTTGGTTTGGTTTCTTCTATTGGTTTGAGTTGTTTGTAATCTGTATTATGTTGCCAATATGGGTTACATTTTTCCAGGTAACTTCTTTAGGATTCGCAGTGCATTTGCATTCGGGGCTAAGAGGCTGGCAAGGTTACTTGATTGCCAGAAAGAGGACTTGTATTATGAAATAAATAAGTTTTTTATGAACACTTGGGACCGACATGGTAGTGGCCATCGCCCTGATGCGCCAAAGAAGGATTTGTTGCGCTTGAGGATGTCAAATTCGGACCATCTAAGTGAGTCTGAGAATTATCAACGCAATTCAAATTCAAGTGTCAAAGGAAATGAGATTTCCACTAGTTGTGAAACTCAAGTTGACAGGTCTCATGGCACTTCTAGTGCTCCATCTCAGCATTGTAATTATCCTTTAGAAAGCACTTCTAAAACCAGTTATGTTTCTACAGATTCTCGTATCCAAGCTCAAAAGAATCACAGTAATATGAGCAACAGGATCTCTGATCTGATCAGACGGGATAGCAACTCCAATCAGATTGCACACAATGATAAAGGTCAAAAGAATTTTAAGCCTGATACTTTGGTTACCGACATGAAGGGTAGGTATCTTTTCGCTAGGACACGATCTAGCCCTGAGCTTACAGACTCATGTGGAGTAGGTCCTTCCCAAGGAAAGCTTATTAGAGCCTCAGAAAGCGGAAAAAACCAGATTGCTACTGCAAGGTTGGATAATAGTCGGAGGAAGAACTTGGAATCTGATATTTTGCCAATCCAGGGCATTAGATCTTCAATCGACGATCCTTCATCCACTAGGCACGCCTCATCCCATCAAAGCCTTGATGCTTCTGCTGATTCAAACAGTGTATTTAATAGTTACAATGATGATTCAGTCTTGAGTGCCATGGGTGAAGAATTTTCTTCTGTTGGGACACATAGAATGCAACAAGAAGAGCAAGATCTTGTGAACATGATGGCATCTTCCATGGCCCATGGTTTTAATGGACAGGTCTCTATTCCACTGAATTTAGCTTCTAGTCACTTACCTCTTCCGCTGCCACCTTCCCTTCTAGCTTCAATGGGATATCACAGAAATTTTAGTGGAATGGTTCCCACCAACGTTCCCTTGATTGAAACTCCTTCAGGTACAAACATGCAGTTTCCCCAAAGTTTGGTTTCCTCACCCTTAACTCGTTATTTTCCTGGCATTGGGTTGACATCAAATCCAGAAGATTCACTCGAACCTGGTAATGAGAATTTTGGTCCTGTGGAAATGAACCCTAGGGAGGCTGATCATGATTACTGGCATGAACATGACCGGGGCTCCACTGGCGGGTTCGATGATAAAGGAAGTTTTGAATTGCTTCAGTCAGATGATAAGCAACAGTCAACTTCAGGTAGTAATATCTACATTCCTCCATCCCGAACAGGTGGCTCTGGCAGTTCTAGAAGAACTCCACATAAATTCACTAAAGAAGTTAGAGGGTCGATGAGGGAAGATCATGCAGATCCATTCCATTATCAAGATAATAGAGGTAATGAGGTTCACTTTGATGACAGATCTGTGAGTTCAAGGTCCATCCCTACTTCACAAACAAGTTCTTTAAGAAGTAAAACCAATTCCGAGAGTTCTTGGGATGGATCATCAGCAAAGAACTCGAAGTCAGGTAGAGAAAAAAGGGGTCGGAAAACGGCTCCTACTGCTGTGTATGGAAAAGGTAAGAGTGTATCTGAACATTCCTCTGTTCAGACTGATGATGACAGCAGAGACTGGAATCCTCTCCCAACCATGGGATCTGATATTTCTGATAGAAGCACAGGGTCTCAGTCTATTGCTTCATTGCATGTCACAAGGCATCAAATGCCTGGTTCTGAAGAAGCTCAGATGAGTGGATCAGATTCAATGATTCCCATGGGTCCAGTTCTCTTAGGTCCTGGTTCTCAACAAAGAGCTATGGATAATTCTGGAGTTGTGCCCTTGACATTTTATCCAACGGGGCCACCAGTTCCATTTTTTACGATGCTTCCAGTTTACAATTTTCCAACTGAGACCGGAACCTCTGATGCAACAACAAGCCTTTTTAGTGGGGATGAAGCACTGGATAGCAGTGATTCTGGTCAAACTTTTGATTTGTCCGAGGGACCTGATCAGTCTGAGGTACCAAGTACTTCCAGTTCTATGAGAAGGACTTCTCTTGCTGAGCCATCAGAGCACAAGTATGACATTCTTAACAGTGACTTTTTTAGTCATTGGAAAAATTTACAATATGGGCGGTTTTGCCAAAACCCTCAGTTATCTTCACCTGTTGCTGTGCCCCCTATCTATTTACAGGGCCGTTTTCCGTGGGATGGTCCAGGAAGACCACTTCCTTCGGCCAACATGAATCTTTTTACGCAACTTATGAGCTATGGGCCTCGCATTGTTCCTGTTTCTCCTCTCCAGTCTGCTTCTAATAGACCTACTGGTGTTTACCAACGATATATCGATGAAATGCCAAGATATCGTGGTGGGACTGGGACCTACCTACCAAATCCTGTAAGATACATTTTCACAATCCTTTTCCCCTGACTTCATATTTCTTTATGCACTTAAATGTATTTGGTCTTTGCCTCTGGTGTGTGTGTGTGTGTTTAAAATACAAGCCGTTTGTTTTCACATACGCTTCCCGTCAGTTGCCAACAATGTTGATCTGTACGAGTAGTTCTCTGGATAAACATTTTTCAAGAAACATACTGCCAGCAGTTTTTGGTTCCTTTAATTGCTTGCATTTTAGTGGATAATGATTAGATTTATGTAGAACAGACATGGCTATATCTTAGTTTGTATTCGTTGATTGAGTTATTCTCCAAGTTTGTAGCTTGCTGAAGATGGAATCAATGTCTCATTGACCGTTATATTGTGTGCCATGAAGTACTATATGTCAATGTTTTAGGAAAGGGTTCTCTATGTAACATTCTTGTTTCCCTTTCTCATACTCCTAGTAAATAGATAATTTTGTTGGAGAAATATTGAAATAATATGAGTGGAGTTGCAAGGGATGCCCCTTAATTAAAGCACAATCTTTGGAATCAAAGATGAGTAATCTTTTGAACGTATCGTAATATGATTTCTATGGCTTATTGGTCCCATAAATAACCTAATTGCAAATCACTGCCCTTAAATTTCGATTGGTGATGATGCCACCGATAATGAGTCAGAGACTCAAAAAGTCCAAAATTTAATGTTTTCTTCCTTATTCTGGTAAGGTGAATAACAAACGTACTTTCCTTATTTCGTTTTCACCTTTTTTCATTTTCCTTAATTAATTTCTTTGGCGTATGTGATTTCCGTTTGTCAAGCTTGGTTTTAATGTTGCTTGGGTGAGTTTCATTACTTATGTTTATGTACATCTTATTTTAAACATCTTCATTCTCTGATTTTTATGTTATTATAAAGCTTTATACTGTAGGTCTTACATTTTGTATTGTTTTATTTCAGAAGGTTTCTGTAAGGGACCGGCATTCTACTAGTACTAGACGGGGTAATTACAGCCATGACAGGGTTGACCACCATGGTGACAGAGAAGGAAACTGGAATGTCAATTCCAAGTCACGAGCTTCAGGACGTATGCACAATCGCAGCCAAGCAGAGAAATCGAATTCAAGACCAGACCGGTTGGCAGGAAATGATAGTCGAGCTGACAGGCCTTGGGGTTCACATAGACATGACACATTCCCTTCATACCAGTCTCATAATGGTGCAATTCGCTCAAATTCTATTCACGGTGGTTCTGCCAATGTGTCATATGGCATGTATCCAGTGCCAGCCATGAACCCTAGTGGGGTGTCGTCGAATGGACCTACAATGCCATCTGTTGTCATGTTTTATCCTTATGATCATAATGCTGCTTATGGTACTCCCTCTGAGCAGCTTGAGTTCGGGTCTCTTGGACCAGTAGGTTTCTCAGGTGTGACTGAAGTATCACAGCTAAGTGAGGGGAGCCGGTCAGGTGGAACATTTGATGAACAAAGATTTAATGGCACCTCTACTCAACGGTCTTCACCAGATCAGCCTTCTCCCCATGTCCAGAGGTATGTCATTGGATTTCTCCAAGATATTTATATATTTACATGACCAATGAATGCACCTCTTGTTTGAATAATGGTCTAGCTGTGAATTCTTACTTTTCAGAATGCCTAATGGATATGGCTTATTACATGCCTAATGGACTGCAGTACTTTATCTAATAAGCCATATCCATTAGGCATTTACTGTAATATTCAGCAATGCGACTTTGATTGTGCAGTTGCTTTCAATCGGATTTGGTGGGTTGTGTTCAATTAAATACAAGAATAAGAAAATGATGGAATCACTAGTAAAAAACAATTAGGCTACTATTTGTATCCAATGATCGTTCGTAATTTTGTCTATATTAATGTAATGTAACTAAATATGCTATTGCATTCCTTTCGTCAATTGCTTCTTTTTGTTAACTGGGATTGTTTTGTGATTGATGGCTGTGAATTTCTCATCTTAACAGGGGGACTTGATATTATTGCCAGATCAGTGGCCCAGAGGAATTATCAATTAAAAGATGAGGATTTTCCTCCTCTTGCATTTCAAAACCAAGGAAAGAATGATGAGAAACCCTCTCATTACCATGATTTTTTGCTCTCACCTCACACATGAAAGGAAGTTCTAGTTTTGTGATTTGATGATTCCTTATGGTTTCTCCTGGAAACGCCACCCATTCATGTTGCAGGGTGCTTGTATGTACACTATGAAGAATCCCCCGAGAGAGGCACAGGAGCACATTTCCTAACCTGCTCTGTTTTTCAATGAACAGACTAGGGTTGAAGCTGGTTGCGAGGACTCGGTGATTAGGTTTTCATTTTAGGACTCCACACATTGTAACTCCACTGAAGTATAATACCCTCAGGTTCAGAAATTTAGGGTTTATCATGTTATAAATTTATTTTGTCATGAATTTCTTTCACAGAACATGATAGCTTTTTGATTCATTAAAGTCAGTGTACTAGTTCTTAACTATCAACTTTTGTTTAAGAAGTTAATGGTGCAGAAATATCACCAAGTTAAGATTAGATTTAGAAATTTTTTTCTGTTTAGTAAACTTCATAACAAGGTCTGCTATTAATTGGTTTTTGCAATATGTTCGTTGCTAGAAAAGATGGGTCAGCTGTTTTTTTTTTTTTTTTTTAATTACACAGACTATTGTTGATAATTCAAAAGAAAGCTTGTGCTTCTGATTCGGAACAGGGATGGTTCAAGCAGTTGAATTATGTCAACTACTAACAGTTTAACACCGAGTATGATTTACTCGTAAGGAGCTGATATATGTTGATTACAAAATGTCAACCGCCTGCATATAAGGTGTTTTTGTCATCTGATTGCATATTCGGTGTTGTGATAATCAGGGTAGAAAGTAGCCATGAAGTTTTACATACGTTCGTTTCCTTTATGCAGGGTATGAAACATGCAACATTCCAAAGAAGTGTTGTATAATGGTATGCAACAAATTTTGGTGAGAACCATTTGTCGTTTTCTCAGTTTTGGGATTTTTATTAGATATATGCATCTAATCTAGAGTCACTTAAAGCTGCTGAGTATGCAATCACAACTGGAATGCAAGAGAATTACAAGTTGCGAGATATAATTAAACAGGCGTTCAATGAAGCTGATGTTGCAGAAGAAGCAGCTAGGATTGCCAAGGATGCCTTGCATGAGAAGGAACAAGCCTTAGAATTTATTATCCAAGAGAACGAAAACCTTAAGATGGATGAATGAAGCCGAGGCTCTTGATAGTATCAAGGAGTTGAAGCGATTGGTCTATGAAGGAAACTAAGAGATAAAATTTGAGGATATAGAACCAAGTCAGGAGTTACAGCCTCAGAATTCACTGGATAAGGAGCAGAGCCAATGCCAAGGCAAAAAACTGACAAGTGAATTTGGTGCAGCAGAGAAAGACTTTGATGATTTTGGGCAGACCAAGTGGGAGAGAAGATAAAATGACTCCCCATTCCCTCGGTGAGTGTTACCGGAAAAATTTCCCGTTAATTTTTTTTTTTTTTTTGGAAGTGAATTTCCTGTTAATTTCACCAAGTCTTTGAGGTTAAACTTCTCTATTTATAATTGTATCCCTGTATGGTTTTTATTACTATATTTTTAAGTCAACTTGTAGAATTGGATTGATTTTTTATTTTTTATTTTGTGAAAAAAAAAATCGTAATTAGGTTTAAGAGAAATTTGTGCACCAAAATTTATACACACCACCATATGTAGGGGTGGGCGCGGTTCGGTTCGGTTCGGTTTTGGTCAAAACCGTATTGAACCGTTATATTTTCGGTTTTTGAAAACTTGAATAGGTTTGAACCGTATTGGACCACAAAACCGAATTGAACCGAACACCTTTATCTCGGTTCGGTTCGGTTCGGTTCAATTCGGTTTTGGGCCTATTGGGCCTTAAGGTTTTTTTTTTACATATTTTTTCAATTTTTGTATCATTTAACAACCCTATTTTTGTATTTAGACCTTTGGCCTTTGGGCAATTGACTTTGTGCTATGTTTTTTTAACAATCTATTACATTCAAAACACATCTAAATAGATCACATTACTATTTAAGTAACATTACTATTTAAGTAATCAAATTTAGTCCAATTCAATCATAAGTACTTGCTCAATAGTTGTTATTCTATCAAATTCAGTCCATACATTACATAGAATGATAGAAGTCCAAAATAAAATAAGATCATACATAAATAATCCAACATACAATCCATAATAAAATTTGTATTTATAGTTCGGTTCGTCAGGTTCGGTTCGGTTTTGGAAGGTCCAAAACCGAAATCGAACCATATTCTATGCGGTTCATTCGGTTCGAACCGAATTGAACCAAACTCAACCTTAAAACCGAACCAAATACCATATTTTGGTTTGGTTTGGGTTGGTTCGGTTCAATGAACCGTGCCCACCCCTAACCATATGTACTGTATGACACAAAATTATGTGTCCGAGCCTATTAGAAATTTAGAACTTTTATTTAGGTTTAACAGGTCCAGTTTCTTTTGAAGAAAAATAAGGTAGGATTAATTTGCCAAATGATAATGTGATCGATGTCCATGAAACTATATCCTCTCTTACCAACTTCAGGTAATAATCATTTTAACCCCTATAGTTTCAACATTCTCTACTTTCCCCTCTCCCATACACAAATGCAATTATACAACGCAATCTCAACATGTAAATATTGGTACACATGGAGGAAGGTGGAGAACATTAAAACTAAGGGGGGAAACGTGGAGAATAGGGCAAACTATAGGGCGGAAAATGATTATTTCCCTACCAACTACTTGGTAGCAGTGTAGTACCAACAAACATAGATCTACCTTTGCTCTGTGTTAGCTTGATAAAATAGAGTACAAGGATTTAAATACAAGACCCCTCTCAACATAAGTGATCAATGTAAAACATTAAACGAAGCTTGTTCTGCAACAAATAAAATTTCAAAGGCCTTTATCAAAAATTCATGTTGAGGACACTTTTCTCTCGATTCCTAGTTGAGGTACTGCATATCTATTTTGCACGCAAACCCGGTACATTCCTAAGCCCCATCTTACCAAGGACAAGCTTTGGAATGGCTGGAGGTGTATCGAGCCCCATACATCGGCTGAATTCATTTGCAAGCTCCACAAGCTTACACTTGTCCTTGCCGACTTTCTTATTCGAATTGTAATAACCAAGCCAGGCCTGGTATGCTGCCTCTTTGTTCTTCATCTCCACATGAGAAAGTGCACGTTCCACCTGTTCAATACAATGCAATCGTCTTACTAACAAGAAATGATTGTGCAAAAAGAATTGCAAAGATCATAAACCACAGAAGAATGGAACAAGCAAAGAGGCAAAACAGAAAACGTCCAGGTTCACCTTTTTCTGTGTGTCTGGATCGACTGAAGGTGCAGAAGCTTTTGTAATTGGCAAGTCCTTGACGGAAGATAAAAAGAATTCCTCCCAAGGTGCAAGTAACAATATGCCTTCTCCTTCTTTACCTTTGCGTCCAGTTCGGCCAAGCCTGTGTATGTACTGTTCTCTTTCAGCCGGTAAACCCACCTACAATTGTAAAAATCATTCCATAATATGGTAACCAGAGTGGAAGGGAGAGTTGTTTGTTTTGTATTCATATCCAAAGGGCTTGAGCACCAAGGAAAGTATCAAAAAATAAAAAATAATTATATAAAGTTTCTAATCTTTCTCGAAAATAAAAAGGTTCGATAAAGTAGAGTTTTGCCTCGCAAAAGTGAATATTCTGCAAAAGGTGAAATAGAAAAACGTGCTTGTAGGTTATTTCCTATTACCTGAATGACGAGGGTAACATCAGGATAATCAACCCCCCGAGCAGACACATCAGATGTCACGAGAATAAGGCCTTTTGACTTTCGGAATTCATCAGAAATTCTTGTTCTATAACTCTGCGGCTTTCTAGAATGTATCTCTCTAACATTCAATTTCAGCTCACCAAGAAGCTCAGACACCAGTCTGGTTACCATAGCTGTTGTGCAAAACACAAGAACCTGCAGAAACCAATTGACATTATGCCCGTAAGAATATGTTGCTATTGATGAGACTTCAAAAATCCATATTACATAGCAGCTTAAGAGTATATGCCTTAAATATTTATCACGGCATCATCCATAAATGTTCTACGCACAATAATTCATAAGCCACGAGGATGATTTTTTTTTTTCCTTTAGGTACTAAACACATAAGAATGAGAAAATAATGAATAAAATAGGTAAGTTATTTTGGATAACAGGATTATGGAGTAAATATATACCTTATAGTCAGGGTTATCTGCAACGTGCTCTTTCAAAAGCGCATACAGTATGGGAAACTGCTTGTCTAATGGGGCAACTAAATGCATCTGTCTGACCTGAAATGATCCAACATATCATGATTTGAGGAGTTATCAAGTACGCGCTCTGAGTTATTGAGCAGGGTCACAAAAAGCCTACCTGTGAGTGTGTTTCCTCACTTCCCTCTTCAACAGTACTGATAAATTCATGATCTCTTTTTAAAGCGATATGACAAATTTGACGGACCTTCACACCAGAAAGCACCTTTAGTATTTTGTTCAAAATTCACAAGGCACTCTTACATGAGTTACACAAAACAAAGATAAAAAGTAAACCTCTTCAGATACTGTAGCAGAAAACAGAAGCGTTTGTCGTTGCTTTGGAACTGCAGCAATTATCTTCTCAATGTCTTTACGAAATCCCATGTCTAACAAGTGATCAGCTTCATCAAGTACAAGGACCTTCACACCCATCAGCCTTGTTGCAAATCCTGCAGTATTCTCTATATGGTCTTTGAGCCTTCCAGGTGTAGCGACAAGAATCTGTGAGTTTTGAATACGTGAAAATATAACAAAAATATGTTAACTATTTCATGATAAAGATGTTTACCAAGTATTAACTAATCATGCAATAATATATGCAGTACATGATACGAAGACCCAGTGTCTGATTGGTAGATGGTCTGGGATCCTCTCTAAGTGAATGCAACATATTGAGAATATAGATCCTACATATCCAATCTACAAAGCCATTCCAATTCTCTCGTTCTATGCCCAGTGCATGACATTCCAACAGTTCCACAGCATATCAAACAATTAGGATCATCACATTTGTTCAACCGTTGGCCTATTAAATATCCTATGAGGCTCCAATAGATGGCAGGATATGAAATTAAGTATGATGGATGTCTTATGATGAAGATAAGAAATTCACCTGGCAAGGGTTTGTCTGCATGCGTTTTTGTTCTAGTGTAAGCCTTGTACCTCCTATCACAACCTGAACTCCAATAGATGGATGATACTTTAACAAAGTGTTGGCTTCTGTAGCAGCTTGATTAGCAAGTTCTCGTGTAGGGCACATTACAAGCACAAGAATTGGGGGGCGCTTTTGATCACGACCAACAGGAGGAGATTTAATGACAACTTCAATAGCAGGAAGCTGAAACCAACAAACATCAATTAAGTGAATGACTCCTGAGATGCTATCTTGCTGTTAGTAAACAAAAGTAAAATAGCTCAGAGAATTTTACGTCCTAAAGAGTCACTGATGACTGCAAAGGGTCAATTCTAGTCCAAAATTATAAAAATGAAATAATGCTTATATTCACTTCCTCAAAAAAAAAAAAAATTAATGCCAAAACTATAAAGATGAGGAGGGCAAATTGGCCAAAAGCTAATCATGACTTTACACTTCTATTTTTCCTATTTCACAAGTGTAATGTGAGGCTTCCTGTAATCTTTTTAGATGCAAAGCGTGATATCTGTTTTTAAGACAGTATGATAAGAGAGAAGATTTCAATGCTTTGATGAACTAAATGCGTATAGAAATCATAAGAAAATCTGCAATGACATCAAGTATGCTACTAGTAAGATGGGGAATCTGCAAAGAGTCTTGTGTTGGTTTAGAAATTAACATGAAAATATGTGAAGAAAATAAAATGTCTTACCAAAAAAGCCACTGTTTTTCCAGTGCCCGTCTTAGCCTTGGCTAGAACATCCTTACCTGAACAAAAATAGCTAGCTTAAGCAAACAAAATCTGATATTGACATATTTACTCAAAATATATCAGTTAACAGATAAACAAATAACAGACTGGTCCTCAAAAGATAACTAAAAAAATTTCATCTGTGAAGTTATGAATTAAACCAAAAAGAAGTGAACCTTTTAGTATTACTGGCAGTGTTGCCTCCTGTACTTTGGTCATCCTCTCGTATCCAGCACCCTTGATTCCTTTTAATGACAAGGGAGATATCGCACATTCATCAAATCTGTACACGTAACGATAAGTTAGATATTTTTATGAGAGAACCAAGCAGAGAGTTAAATAGCATTAGCCATGAATAGCTACAAAACCTGTTTCTTCAAAATAACTATATCAAACACTTATTAAGTGCAAATAGTCTGTACAAGCTAAATGAAACCCTTCAAAGTAAATAATGTTTTTTAGCATACCTGCTCTCACTCAAGTAAGAGTTATCATTCCCTGGTGAACTTCTCTTTACACTCTTCACATCATCCTCCTTATCTAATCCAATTGACTTCCTTGCATTCATTCGAAGAGTACTGCCATCATCATCATCATCATCATCATCATCATCCTCGACATCACTAACTTCCTCAGTAAGCAAATCCTCGAAACCATTCATAGTTTTGCCTCTCTCCTCATCCTCATCTTCAACGTCACTATCGTCGCTATCATCCTCCGAAAACTTTGCTTCTCTTCTTAATTGCATTCCTTCTTTCTTAAAACCCCCGCCATCATCCCTCTCATTTCTCCTCTCTCTAAAAGAATTTGAATTTCCTCCTCTAGAAGGATTCGAATTTCCTCTAAAAGAACTCGAATTTCCTCTTAAAGAACTCGAATTTCCTCTAAACGAACTCACATTTCCTCCTCTAGAAGAATTAGAATTTCCTCCTCTAGAAGAATACGAACTTCCTCCTCTAGAAGAATTCGAATTTCCTCTAAAAGAATTCCCATTTCCTCTAAAAGAATTCCCATTTCCATTTCCTCTAAAAGAATTCCCATTTCCTCTTTCAATGCCTCCACTCTTTCTCCGCGAAAAATCCCCACCATCGTCCCTTGATTCACCGTCAGATCTCCTATTGAACCTTGGATTATCATTCCTCGAAAACGAGTTAGCTGAGTTCCGATTCATTCTTCCCCTCCCCCTCGACTCGCCAGAGTCGTTCTCTCTTCTCCTCTTCATCGGAAACGACTCTCTCTCTCTGCCACCCCTACGTTCTCCGCTACCAGCCGACTTAAAATCTGAGTCGTCGTCGTATTTGTTGTTGCGTTTAGACCCTAAATCACTAACCCAGTCACTCAGCTCCGCCTCGTCCTCAATTAAACTCTTTGAAGCCCGAACTTCTCCTCCTCTACCTCTCTCGCGAGTACGGTTGAAATCGGAACCCGACGACTGGGACCCGGGTCGGGTACGAAACGGTCGAGTCGATAATTTCCGTACACTGGGAAGTTGTGGCTGCTGGTTTATGCGAGTTAGGCCTAGGTATTGGAGTTTAAAAGGGAAGATTCTGCAGAAAGTGGGTATGGTTCGAACTGTAGGTTGAAGATTCATAGAAGGGAAACCGGTGACAGAAACAGAAGGATTGAGAAAGCGGAGATGCGGTAATAGCTTAATGGGCATAGCCGTACCTGTACCTACCGGTTCCCGGTGACGAGAGACGGTTGTTTTGGAATTACAATATCGCGAAACGGCGAGATTTCGCCGAAGGAATTGGTGGGATTCAGTGAGCGAGAGAGAGATATATATATATAGAGAGAGAGAGAGAGAGAGAGAGAGAGAGAGAGAGAGGAAGTTGGGTTTTTTAGGGTTTAAGACTTCGATTTTGAGAGGTGAGGAATGTGTGGTAGGGTTTAAGGATTGGGCGCCAGCAAAATTAAACGTTGTCGTTTACTATGTCATCAAGGGATAATTGGAAATAAGCCCCAGATGTTTGATGAAATGTCAAATTATATTCTTTATTTAAATGATAGCATTGATCTCCTTCTGTCAAAGGCACCTTGCCTTGGTGGCTGAACAATCTTCATCCTTCATCAACCCATGGAGATTCAAGCATTGACATCTTGTATATATTGTTTCACCATTGTACATAAAACTGTAATAAGTTTAGGGAGACCTCTTTCGGTGTTGGAAGTCGACTTCTTTTGATTATAGAAGTAGATATTCAAATTGTTTTGTAGTGTTACTTGATCTTGGTAGGTCATAACATCCTCTAACCCATGTAGTTGTCCCATCATTTCCTATAAAACCATTATAGTGTTGCTTGATCGCGATAGGTCTCAACAACCCTCTAACCTGACTAATTGTCCCAACATTATCCATAAAACCACAATAAGTGTGTTGAGATCTCTGCGGGTGTTTAAAGGTTATGGAAGTAGACATCATTAGGGGTGGACGCGGTTCGGTTTGGTTCGGTTTCGGCCAAAACCATATTGAACAGTTATATTTTCGGTTTTTGAAAACTTAAATCGGTTTGAAACGTATTGGACCACAAAACCGAATTGAACCGAACACCTTTATCTCGGTTCGGTTCGGTTCGGTTCAATACGGTTTTGGGCCTATTGGGTTTATTGGCCTATTGGGCCTATTGGGCCTATTGGGCTTTGAGGTTTTTTTATATATTTTTTCAATTTTTGTATCATTTAACAACCCTAGTTTTGTATTTAGACCTTTGGCCTTTGGGCTATGTTTTTTTTTAACAATCTCTTACATTCAAAACACATCTAAATAGACCACATTACTATTTAACTAATCAAATTAAGTCCAATTCAATCATAAGTACCTACTCAATAGTTACTATTCTACCAGATTCAGTCCATACATTATATAGAATGATAGAAGTCCAAAATAAAATAAGATCATACATAAATAATCCAACATACAATCCACAATAAAATTTGTATTTTTTTTTGTATTTATAGTTCGGTTCGTCGGTTCGGTTCGATTTTGGAAGGTCTAAAACCGAAACCGAACCAAACCATATTCTATGCTGTTCATTCGGTTTGAACCGAATTGAACCGAACTCAACCTTAAAACTGAACCAAGCACCATATTTCGGTTCGGTTTGGGTCGGTTCAGTTCTGTTCAATGAACCGTGCCCACCCCTAGACATCATAGCCGTGTTGTAGTGGTTATGCACCTTCCATTTTAGGTTAAAGTTAAACTTGAGAAAACATATATGGTAATGAATTATAATTGAGTGGTTATTCATATCTTTTTTCACACAACATGGAGGTTTAAGTTTCACTTTTGCGCATAAATTGCAAACTTTGGGAGACCTCTAATATACTTGTAGTGATTGACCTTGACATATTAGATATACCAATTATCAAGCTTCCAGATATAAATGTGGGTGTTGAACACACACACACACACACATATATATATATATAATTAAGAGTGGGATCCCATATCAATTTTTCATGTGGGATCAAGGTTTATTATGTTTATCACATTTGATAAATCTTGATCCCACACGAATGGGATCCCACAATAGAAAGTGACTTAGTGACTAATATATAAAAAAGTCAACAATTAGTATCATCACATAATACAATTCAACAAGAACATCATCCAAAAATTGCAAGAAACAACAAACACTAAAACAAAATTTCCAGGAAAATTAAAATGCTGACATTTAATTGAAAGCTATTTTTTAGTTTCCACGAAACTATCAGAGACAACTTTGAGCAATTTCTTATACTTAGACTTAGCGATTTTCTTGAGTGTGTATATTCTTGTTAGAGATAACCTGAAACTTGGTTTCAGATAGTGCTGGCAAAATGGGTCGAGCTTCCGTGGGCCGTCCGGACCGTTCCGGCCTGCTAGCGAAACGGGTCAGGCCCAAGCCCGTTTCGCTGGCGGTCCAGGCCGAACCCCCATTTGGAAATATCGGACCGAGCCCGGTAAGGCCCGCAAAGCCCGTGGACTAGAAAAAAAAATTGAATTTTTTTTTCTGGCCGGCCCGTTAGGGCTCACCAGAAATTTTTTTTGAAAATTCGAAAATTTTGATTTTTTTTAAATTTGATATTAAAATTATTACATTAATTACTCAAAATTATTACGATGTATAAAAATATAATATTGAATTAAAAAATAAAAATAAAAATCGAAGCCTACGGGCCTTGGACCCAGGCCGGGCTCCCTTTTTTATCTATCAGGATGGGCTCCCCTTTTTATCTATCAGGCCGACCCATTTTGCCACCATTAATTTCAGATTTCAATATATTCTCTTCCTTCATCTTCTTCCTCTCCTCTCACTTTTTCCTCTTCTCGACCTTGTTGTTTCCGATCTCTTCCTTCAATTCTTTAATCCTCTCTTTGTATGTTTTCATCACCAGCTTCTCTTTCTCCCTCTCCTCCCTCGGATTCCTTCTCAGGCTCACCTTTGCTGCATACGACAGGTGCTTATGCGGCTGCTTCCATGACCTTCCATCATCAGTTCCATGTGATTCAGACTCTTGGCACTTACGCTTGTAGGCCGCCGAAGCCTTCGTCTAGGTTTCTGAAATCTATATATGGTGCAAGCCAAGGCAAAGTTCTTGACCACTCTATTTTCTGGCTTCAATTCTATGATAGTCAAACACACACACACACACACACACACACACACACACACACACACACACACACACACACACACACACATATGTATATATATATATTTTTTTTCAAGTCAGTACGCACTGATATAATTTCATCAGTGCGTTGGATGTGGACCATTAGATTTACATATTATGACTCAAAATGTATGCACTTGTCAAAACTTCTTCATAATCGGTGGTTCACATGCAACGCATTGATATAAGTTATATCAGTGCGCACTGAGGAGAAAATGACTATATATATATATATATATATATATATATATATATATATAATAACAAACACATCATAACATGCCCTTGAGGCGTAGCTTAGCGGGTAGATAGACGAGTTTGGGTCTTGGGCAAATGACTCTCAAGTCAGCGGTTCGAATTTTACCAATATCAAAAGCTTCAAAAAAAATACCTGGATAGATAGTTATTGTAAAAAAAAAACACATCATAACTGGAGATGCACATTGGGGAAATGAGGATGGATATAGGTCCCCTCATCCCATCCCTTCCCATTTTTCCCCGCTTCCCCATTCCCCCGTTTGACTAAAAATTACAAATTAAACAAAAAAAAATTCATTACAAATACAAACTAAAATCTGTTAGTGCATTACAAATACAAAATAAAAGAGTAAATGAGTTTATATAGATAGGGTTTTTGAAGAATAAATATAAATAAATATATATATATATATATATGTGTTTTGGAGGATGCTGAAAAGGCATCAAAGCATATCAATGGTTCAATCCTTGGTATGAACAACCTATGTGTGCATGGAAATGCACACATGATGGGTTGGGGAGCCTGGTCTGCAGGCCTTGTGGTGTGGTCTAGGCACAGGCCATGCGGTGTGCCGCCTCTGAGCCATATTGGGTTGACATCCCCATTCCATGCAGTGTGTTGCCTCTGAGTTGTGGGGGACCCACTACTTCACCATCCACATTTCAATTTAGGATGAAAATCATCCCCATTCCTACCCCATTCCCCAGTCCCCAGTTTTCCCCAAAACAATTTTCTCAAATGGGGATGGGGACGTAGGGATTTGGGGATCCTGTGTAAAATGTGCATCTCTAATCATAAACAAATGTGGAGGTTAGACACTCATACTATTTAGAATTAAGACTATAGTAATCAATACGACACCATCTTTCAATTAACAATATATACGAATATAAATTGAAAGTGAATTACTCATTCACACAAATAAAAATATTCAAAATAGAAAGATTATTTTTGAAATAAAGAATCCGGCCATTTTAAACAACAATGAAACATGAGACGATATTGTCTAAACAAATTAATAAATCCTACAATTATCTGTGGTTCTTCAATATAAAATTAAATAAATCTGTCTCCTCCTACAATTATCTGTGGTTCTTCAACATAAATTTAAATTTGTCTCCTACGTCTCTGTTTCTAAACCTATGTTGCCCTCAATTTAAAAGAGAGGACTCCTAGGAATATTTTTGTAATTAACTACCTAACTATGATCACTTAGCTAATTTGCTAGACAAAATTCAAGCAAATTAGCTAGTAATGGAAGTATCAAAGTTTAGGCAGTTGATTCAGCTTTTTTCCACTTTGCAAGGCGCACCATGAAATCCATCACTTCATCTGTGTCATGGAGAGAGTAGGAAGCCTTTGTGTCCCTTGGAACCGAAGAAACTATTATCGGGAATCCACGTCCAAGGCCTTGAATAACCTGTAATTATTCACATCATTCAAATTAGCAGTTCGTCCACCATGAAATATATATATATATATATATATATATATCTGAGTATGGAAGTAGCCATCCAAATAGTTTAGTCATTATCTCTCGTGGACATATATGTTTTCATTTCATTAATTAAACAAGGTCAACAACGGCCTCTACGTCATGCAAGTGAACAAAAACGGATGTAAACAGTTTGACATTTGATAATTTATAATAAATAAGTTTATAATAAGGTTAAGAAATAATTACAAGTATATTTATATTAGAGTTGTTTATATTATACCTCGAAAGCATCTTCATCGGTCCTATCATCTCCTATGTAGAGAGGGAGAAAATCTTTTGAACTGGTGAAACCAAAGGTGTCAAGCAAATACTCCAAAGCATGACCTTTGTTCCAATTTATGGATGGATTTATCTCCAACACCTATACATTAAAAACATGCACAGAAAATTAAGAAATGATCATCAAATCATTTTTAACTATGGATGTCTGCACTTTATTTTCATGTATATATGTTCATTGGTTCGAGTCAGAAACCAATATTTTGATCTAAAATGCTGACTTAATTAATACTGTTTACATGATATGAGCATATTATATTACAAATTAATCGTAGCTAATAAGAGCATAAGACAATTCACAATACCATTTTGCCACAGTTGATGCGGAAATTTGGGTAAGCTTTCATAGTAGAATGCACCATCTCTTTGAATATGTCCACTTCCTATTGTTGACGAACAAGTAAAATGATTAGCTTATTGAATCAAGGATTGTGTTTCACAAATTAATTCTAGCATCAAATTAAATATTTGATAAAAGCAATTTTTTGTATTTGGATTATTGATGCATTAGCATTACCTTTTCGTTAACATGTCGATAGTGCACAGAGACACAGAATTTGTTGTCTTCAACCATAGCACCTTCAAAAGTCTTGATTTTTTGTTCCAGCACTTGGATTATCTGGGAAAATGAAAAAAAAAAGTAACAACTTAATTCTGTGTTAAATCATCAAATACTGCTTGTAATTAAATAAAAATGTATAAATATTAATACAGTGTACCTCCTTAACAGTTGGCAAGAACTCTTGAGCAGGTTGGAATTTTACAAATTTAGTACCCTGTGAAATGAAATGAAACAGTGTCAATATACAATTCAGTAGCAATTAATATTTTTATATAAATTCTTTCAACAAAAAAAATTTGATTTAAATTCAAATTTATGTTGAAAAACATTGCATTAAAAAAAATCTATCTAGAATATCATAAAAAATATGAAACCTGTTCATCAACAGATTTGGTCTGATGCCCTTCATCTTCATACTTCAAAGACCCGGTTGGAGTTGATATATCCATTCCATGACTCCCAGCATATACTATATTGTTCAGTTTCACAAAACCCTTCACCTATTTACAATTACGTTAATATATATCTAATATATAAATACATTAACATAAAAAAATAACAATTAATTTGTGTGTATATATATGTAGAATTTTGGTACCTTATCAATACACCTTCCACTAATAATAGCAGTAGGAAAAAGATTGCCAACGTCACGTACTGCAACGCGCATCTATGTACAATTTATGGCATGTACGAGTTCGTTAGAGTGTACGTGAACATTCAAAAATTGAATTCATAAAACGAATCAACAAATATTATCTATTAGATGTATGTATAGTATGTTCGAATTATATATAGGTAGATATATATATATATATAGAGAGAGAGAGAGAGAGAGCATGTATATGATTAAAGAATCAATTACTACCGCGTTAGATATGAAAGCTTTGTCGGGATCATCTACGATCGGTGACAAGGTTCCATCATAATCCAGAAACAAGACTAGTTTTTTCCCTCCTACAACAGCTATCATCGCTTCAAATGAGTCCAAAGCAGAAGGATGCTCTTCCTGTGTTGTTAAGTATGTATTCAGATTGATGAGATCATTTATGATCGTATGCAAAAAAAAATTATAATACTTGATAATGATCATGACTAAACCAAGCTTAATTGAACTAATTTAATTAATTACCAGCCAATTTCTATAAGAATCCAGCAGATCACCATGATTGTTGTCCGCAGCTGATCCGGTGAGCGATCCCATCGCAAGCTGTTGATCAGTTTTGTATAAGGTCGGATTTTCTACTTAGTATATGATTAGATAAACTAATTGTTGATCAAAAGAATACTAATAAGAATTTCCTGAGAGATAATTTATGAATGTATTATGTATATGTATAGGTTTTGTTCTTGCAAAGTTCTACATTTAATTTTAAAAGAATTATTAATTAGTTGATCCTTACAAGTATATACTACTGAAAATGGAAACTTAACTGTGGTCTATGTATTTGCATGAAATATATCAAGTGATTCACGTGCATGAATACTTAAAAAGCATAAGAAAGAAGAAAAGAAGAAACGTTACCCTGATTTCGTAGGCTGTTAAACGCGACAGGTGAGGCTGAAAAAGAGACTTGAATTAGTAAAAGTGACCAATGTTTTGATTTGCATTCGTTTAAAAAAAAAAAAAGGAGCATAATATAAACAGATTCAAATATACATACTTGATTAATTGGACGTAAATAGATATTTTAAGGATAGGTATGGATATATGGACATACAACAGGAAATTATAATTGATATATATGTGCCTCGGATAGGAAAAAACAATAGAATAAAATACTACTGAATCAAAGTATGTATCTGGATTTTTTATTTTATTTTTCCAAAACAAGCAGAAAAGCTTCCTTTTAAAAAAAATAAAAAATAAATTAGCAATTATATTTGCTATAAAAGTTTATTATGGTCTCCTTTCAAGTAAGGCAATGTTACAAGGGTCCTATTTTACTTGGACTAGGATAACAAAATGATATATGTTACTCAAAATAGTGTTGTGGCAGAAAAGTCAATTAATTGATATAAAAAATATATAAGTATCTAGCACGATATATTCAATAAGAAAATCAATTGAAATAAATAAATGCACGCCTAAACTTTATATGATTTTATTATATGTATCTGTCTATATAGATTTGAGAAGATTTGGTGTTTATTATAAAATTAAATATTTTTTGTTTACAAATTTGTCGACTAAATTAAACATAAATACCGGTTAAAAATGTATTTTATTGATTAAAATTTGTTTATATCGTCATTATATTTTCCTGAAATATGAGTCATACTCATATCGATCCCAACAGCACTATACGATATTAAATTCTTTCTCAGCATCGAATAGTATTTTGAACATGTTAATTTTCTCAAGAAAACCAAAAACAGATTATTGTTAATTTGCAAAATCTAACATTGAAAAGACTCAAAACAGTAACACAAAACCATAATTACAAACCGACACAAAAATGGCTGAAAAATTAAAATCTGTAATGATGAAAAGAAACTAAAACAAGAAGAAGAAGAAAAATCAACAGAGAGAGTGTATTATCAAAATAATGTCAAATAAAAAGAAGAAAAAAACAAACGTACCTTGAAGAAGTTGAGACTCGAGAGATTCTAAAAACTGTGAAAGTTGATAGAGAAGGAGAGAGTTGTTGGATATGAAAATATTACCAAGGGAGAGGTGTTGTATTTATAGTAGTGGAGGAGGGTCCTGAATATCCTATAAGCCTTTTACAAACGACACGAGATACTTGTTCTAATTCTTTTCAAGTATGGAAGCTTTTTTTTTTAATAAGGAAACTTTATAACCCACTGTACTTACTTTATTTTATATTTGACTAATTAAAACAAGAGATTGAATAATTAAAGTTGTAAATATTGGGAGGGTATATATATTCTAATAATGACCTTATTGTGTTATAGTACATTATTAACAACACATAAGATATATGGTAATGACAACTTCAACGACAGTTCGTATACTATACAACTATGAGTTATCGTATAATTATGTTTTGAATTAATAAAGTGGGTAATTCTGTAAGGTTAATTGTGAGTATGTCAATGCTATAAAGTGAGATTGCGGAGTATAACGTACGTATATTTTGATTCAATTATATATATATATATATATAATTTAGAGGATCAATCATAAAATACAATAATTAAGTTAATTTAGTCTACAAAATAAGTACCAAATAAGGGTCTATTATAAAACATGGTAACCAACTAGCTTATTTTGTATATATTGCCATTAGAATTTCACTTACTATACTTTGCTAGGTACAACTCATGTTCACATAAGTATGAGTTGTCATATAATTAAAATAAGAGATTGAATAATTAAAGTTGTAAATTTTGAGAGGGTACATACTCTAATGACCTTCTTATGTTACAGTACATTATTAACAACATATGAGATATATGGCAATGAGAACTTAAGCGACAGTTTGTATACATGTAATTACGAGTTGTCGTATAATTATGTTTTTAAACTAATAAGGTAGGTAGTTCTATAAGGTTAATTGTGAGCATATCCATGCTATAAAATGAGATTGCGGAAAATAATGCGGTACATATATTTTAATTCAATTATACATCAAAATTTAGAAGATCGATTGTGAAATACAATAATTAATTAATTTAGTCTAGCGAATAAGTACCAATTAAGGGTCTATTATTAAAACATTGTATACTTTTAATACAATTGTAACACTTGGTGGGTATAAACCATAGTTTCTTATAAAATTAATATGGTACCCAACTGGCTTATTCGATAAGTTTAATCATGAACAAGTTGATACTATAAATTTAATAACAAAGTATAACTTGATATATATATATATATATATATATATATATATATGTATATTAATTAAACTATAAATTTCATAAGACCGGTCATGAAATATAGTAATACACTAGCTAAGCTAACCGAATTTATCAATTAAGTATAATAAAAATGATGTCGTTATAAAATATATATGGTATCAACTAATTTATTTGATGAAATTTTCTATAAAATTTCAGTGATATATTTTATAAGTTAAAGTTCGTGTTCGCATAGAAACTATTATATAATGTTACAAATTAACAAAGTGTATGATTTTATAGGTTTAATTATGATTGAGACCATACTATATATACAACAGTAAAGCTTAAACAGAGTATAACATAATGTATATATCTTAATTCAATAACAAAATTTATAACATAATATATGCATACATGATTTAAGCTAAATCAATCTAACAAATGAGAGCTTCTTATATGATATGGAATCCGATGGACAAGCTTATATCTTATAGAATTTCACTTATAATTTGGATTGGATATGGTTTTGTATTATATTAGTTATATTGCAAATAGTATTTAGAGACCCAAAAAGTTGATTATTTTGTGAAAATTTGAGTTTGACATGAACTCTCGCCAACTCGGCAACCACTTTATAAAATTTCTTCGAAAACATCTTAATTACTCATGAAATTTCTGTACGCTTTTCATTTGACCTAGAATCCACATGACCAATAAACATCCAGGAAAAAAAAAAAGAAGCATTGACTTCGATAAAACCAAGAAAACTGAAACAAAACTGAGAGCTGCTAATTGAATTAAACTTATTTAACTGCCATTGACGTGGACTATCATCACTTCACTCAATTGTTTCACGGTCCAATTACAAAGTGGTCCCCAGCTCCCTCCCAGTTCTCAACCAATTTAAAATCACAATCCCACTTAAATAACATAAATTATTTGTATTTATAATAAACCCACGATTTATAAATTCACTTCAATTGGTGCGGTCTAATGGCCAACAATATTATGCAACATATATAGTAATAGAGGACTAATTGCACAAAGGTCCCCCTTTTTAGTCATAACTGCACCAATATGGAAATTCTGTCTATAATTGCACAAACATCCCCTACCGTTTGTTATCATCCGTTAGAAGTTAACGGACCAAGGGTAAAATTGTCCGTTTTAGTTGTTAACTATTTAAATAATAAATCATTAATAAAAATATATAAAAAATGATGGAGGAGATCCATCCAAATAAATATTTGGATGGAGGGGATCTATTTTCCTATAAATAAAGAAAAGTAAAAAAGGAAAAAAAAAATAAGAAAGGGATCGATTAAAAAAAAAAATAGAGGACAAAAAAAAACTAGAAAAAAGGGAGATGGAGTATCTGCTCCTCATCGGAGCGATTTACACGATCAATCCCGCGAGAAGCAGATCCTTACGTAGGAGCGCTGCAGTTCCAGAAGCAACGCGTAGGAGCAATGCAGAGAAGCAGATCGACGGAGCGAGCAGAGGAGAAGATCGTCAGAGGAGACGAAGCGATTCGGGTCGACCCATAAGACATAGTGGGTTTCAGGTTGTCGAAGTACTTGAGACGATTCTCTGCTCGACATCAAATGACTTTGAATGAACTATTGGGGCTGGGAATGGAATTGAATTACTTGATTTAATTTTGTGTTTTTTGATTGAGTTGATTAAATAAAATTGTTTGTGGATTGATGAATTTTTGATTGGGTTTGATGAATGAAAATTGTTTGTCTTACATGCAGCATGAAATTGATTTTTGGATGATAAAGTTGGTTTTTGAAATCTGGAATGGTGTTTGTAGAGTAGGAAAATCAAAAGGAAGAAAGAAAACGATACTACCAGAAGAAAGAAAAAAAGAAAAAGAATTTGGAAGAAAAAAAATGTTTTAATATATTTAAATAATAAAATAAAATCTTTAAAAAATAGATAAAATAAATTATTAGGGTTATTTTGGTCATTTCGAGTTAAAGTTGTGGCCAAAAGTTAATATTGACAGAAGTTAACTAATAACAGGGGATGTTTGTGTAATTATGGTAAAACGTTCCATATTTGTGCAATTATATCTAAAATCAAGGTATGTTTATATAATTACTCCAATAGAAAACAATGTTCTCTTAGAGAACAAAATCAGTCTGATAAGATTAAATTCGAATTTATAAATATGTAAGAGAAATATCAGTTAATCAACTTCATTTCAACATAGCTAATAGCTTGTTTGGTTGGGTTCGTAAAAAATCTCTATTTGTAAAAAATCTACTTGCAGTATATCTATTAGAAATAGAGTTTTTGAAAGAAAAAAAATATATAGTTGTTTGGTTGGTAGATATATAAAAAAAAAATTATTTGAAGAAGTACCTACCCATGAGCTTTTGTCTAGTAGAGGTTTAAAGTCTATTAGCCTTTACCCAATTTAAAATAGACATTCTTAAAAGTCCAACCAAACAACTTTAAAAAACTCAAATAATAGACGTTTGTAGACCTTTTGAACCGTAAAAAGCTTAACCAAACGATCACTAAATCTAATTTTATCACAAAATGCGTTTATAATGGATTGGCTTAATGTCTTGCACTTTTCCCGTCTAAATGATTTTATGTATTTTAAATTGGAACTAGAGTTTCTAGAGGGAAAATATATAAAAGAAAGATAACGCACTTTTAATTAAGCTAATGGACCCGGAATGAACTCTGCCAAACGACAAATTCAGTACACTAGTCAACAACAGAGCGTTACAAGCTAATTTTTTTTTTTCAAAGTTTAACTAACCGACTAAAGCTGTAGGCACACAATTACAGTGCCCAGTGGGATTTTCTTACATGTCCCTTTTTAATTTTTTTTTTCCATGTACTATATTATTATAATGTTGATACCCACGATCTTGTATAATGAAGTGCTCCCAGCTCTGTTCATCTTTTGTCTTCTAAACTTTATTGAATATATAATATAATAGTTAATTACGATGAACAGGTTTGGTACTTTTATAAAAGTTGTCTAATATTTCTTGTTGCTGATAATGGGTTTATCGTTTGCGATTAAAATGGACCCATGATGGGTTGAAAGTGGACAGACACATACACCTTTTTGTACGAGTGAAAATAATATATTCTTTTTTAATTTAAACTGTTAAATGAAAGACGGTATAAAATAATATTAAGTTCCAAATAATGCTGTAAAAACGTGTCAGTTCGGCCCCTCAGGCTCAGGGCCTGCTGGCCTTAACGTGTCGTGTCCAGCACGGCACAGAATGTTACTGTGCCGTGCCGGGCACGTCACGTTAAAGATATGGGGAACACGGCACGGCCTGATGGGCCGTGCCGTGCCATACCAGCCTGTGTGTTATCCCGACAGGTCTAAAGAGGTCAGCCTTCAAGAAGCCCAAATTCAATTTTTTTTTTAAATTAAATTTTTATGTATTAAATTTATTTGTTATAATATCGTTTGAACAATTTAACTTATGTATTTTTAATTGTAATTTGTTTATCTTATTTACTATTTTAGTCTAATAAAAAATATAGAAAATAGATAGGTTTATTTAATAAATAATTCAAAAAAATAAATATATATTAAAGATCAAAGAAAATAAAAAATAGATGAAATTATGAAAATATGAAATGATGAAATGATGAAATGATGAATTATTTATTTAATTCAAATTTTCAGTATTATATATTTACATGATTGTCTCTTTAAAAACTTTACTAAGAAAAACTCGGTGGAAAAAAAAACTTGTTAAAGGAAAAAGAATGCAATCGAATTACAAGTAATCAAGTAAATGTACATGTATAATTAAAATTTTAAAATTAAAAAAAAGAGTGATTCCATTTTGTTTTGCATCATCTTTCGAGCATGCTCCTAATTCCGAAAGCATGTTAATACCTCCATCATCTCAGGAGATAAAGAACTTTTTTCTTGATTCAATTATACATCCACTCGTGCTGAATGTGTGTTCTGGAGAAACAGTGGACACGGGGATAACGAGTACATCACATGCTAGGTGTCACATGATCGGATATCTATAGCTATAGTTCTTCCACCATAACAGCATATCAAATTCCTCCGTGTTTTCGATTGAATCGAACTAAGCTTCAAGAAACCTGTTGAGTTCGGCACATCTAGTTGCAGTAGCTCGTAGAGCTTGGGATGAAGAAGAAGAACTTGATGAGTCGTCTTTTTTTTCAGCATTTGAGAATGCTCTAGCTTTTCTTCAACGAGAGTGTGTCATGTTCTGCTGATGGTTGTGTGTTAATGCCGTCAAACATGCCTTCATAAATACTAAAAACTTCGAACAACTTGGTTCGAATGTCAGTAATCTGTTCTGAAAAACTATCTCCAAATTTGAACCAATATATTCAAGAAAAGTGTCTAAATCAGATAATTTAACTATAGGATCTAGTATAACGCCTAAGGCATAAAGGAAAGGAATTGTAGACCAGCATTTTTTAAACTTTTGTTCCATCGCAAAAACTGCAGTGCCTAAGATATCATTTATCCTATACATGTTTAACATTTCAAACATTTCCACAATCTGATGGATTGTCTGAGAATATGTGGGGTAATATACCCCGAAAATAGTTAAAGTGAAATCGTAAAAAACCTTTAAAAAATCAATAAAAATCTTTACCACATACCAATCGTCTGTAGTCAGTAATGAACGGCCAATTGCGGTCATTTTCATAATTTCATGTTATAAAAACCTGAAATAGTTGCAGCATAATCCAAACAATTTTACAGCATTAAGTAAGTAGAGTTCCACCTTACCGGCATATATGTTTGAAATCGTTGGGGTCGTAGAGAGTTAGCATGGCAATATCTAATGAATTCTTACAATCTTGGATTAGAGCTGCTAATCCAAGACATGGCATCTCTGATGCCATCTATACGATCGCCTACAACCGTCATACCAGATTGTACAACTAAATTTATGATATGACATGCATACCGTTGGTGGAAGAAATAACCCATATCTCGCAGGATATTGTTTTGAAAAAACAATGCAATAGAGCTAGTATTTGCTGATGCATTATCTAATGCGATAGAAATGATGCGTTGGGTTATTACATAAGTTTATAAAACATAAACAGTGACATTACAAATAATTTTTGCGGATATGTTGAAAATCCATAGGACAAAAACCAAAAATTCTTTTTTACAACTTCCGATCAGAGTCTAAATAGTGTCACGTGACACATAAATAGTCATGTTTGGAACTTGCGTTCCAAATATCGAAAGTTAGTGCAATAGAAACATTCAGATGCTGTAATTCACCTATCATGTTATCTCATTGGGTTTTAAAACATTTTAACAAATCGCTCCTAGTGGTGTTTCTAAAAACAGTTTTAAATTAGGGGTGGTATGTTTTTTTGGATAAATCTTCATAAAAAACAGTGTCACCAAAATTAATCGGTTAATTAGTTTATGCAATATAAAGTGCTAAGCAATCTCTAGCATACGCGGAGTCGTAATATCACGTCATAACGGACCCGTCTAGGTTCCGTTGTAGTTGTGTCTGGGTTGTGGTGTCTACATGTCCGTGTGCAAGCATGCATTTGTCCGTATGCCTTCTCTAATGACCGGTACCCAACCTAGAAGAGGCATATAAGTTGTGACAAAACTTACATTTAGCTTCTGTTGTGACTGTACCATCTAGGTTTGGTATTTGTACTAGGTCAAAACACTATTATACTTATGATGTCAACTTTTTAGATTTGGAACGTGATGTCGGTGTGAAGTCGGAAGGTCCCGCTGTCGTCTGGGCCGGTTTGAAAAGGTCAAAATCATCATTGTCCATGTTAAGACTGTCCGGAAAATAAGGTTGATTTGATCCATTTCCTACAATACAAATATTAACTCATTAGTCATTAAAAACTAAGCATAAAATCATAAATATACTAAGCATAAAACTATAAAAGCCATAAAATGATAAATTTACAAACCAAAAATATTAAAATTAATTACTAAACATAAAATGATAAATTTACTAACCAAAAATATTAAACTTAATAACAAAACATAAAATGGTAAATTTACTAACCAAAAATATTAAATTTAATAACTAAACATAAAATGATAAATTTACTAACAAAAAATATTAAATTCAATAACTAAACATAAAATGATAAATTTTCTAACAAAAAATATTAAAATTAATTATTAATCATAAAATGATAAATTTACGAAGCACAGCTATTAAAATCAATTACTAAACATAAAATGATAAATTTAATAAAATATAAGATTCTAAGAATAAATATTAAAATTTATAACAATAATATAAACTCATAAATATACTAAGCATAAAGCCATAAATATTAAATATACATAAAACCTAAGAATAAATATCAAAATTAATAACTAATCATAAATATATTAAATATAAATATAAAATTTAAAAACTAAAACATAAAATTAAATAATAAAACTTAAAGAAAAAAAAGTACATTTATACTTTGGTATCTTGGTGCCTTGGTGGAGAGATTAGAGAATAATAGTTAGATGATAGTAATATAGTATTAGAATTAGAATATTAGATTAGTAGCGTAGAGAATAGAGAGAGAGTGAGAGTGAGAGTAGAGAGAGAGAGTAAAAATGAAAATATGAAATGATGTAGAGAATAAATATTAGAGAGAGTAATGGAGAACCGAAGAATGGAGAGAATGAGAGGTTGAGAGAAAGTGTATGAAATTTGGAATGGGTGAGGGTATCTATAAAAATATTTGAAATGTGAGTAAAAATATAAAATAGAAGAGATACGAGGCATATGGTAATTTTTGACCAAAATTTTAAAGTTTCAACCGTTCCATGGTCAGCCAACGATTGATTTTTTTTTTAATAAAAAACAATTTGACCGTTTGATTTTTAAAAAAAAATATCAGACGGGCCAACGGTCAACACGCCATGCCTACTGTTGGGCATGGCACGACTTGCCTGAACCCAAGGCTCAGCACGGCACATGCCTTGGGGCAGTGCCATACCAAGCATGCCCCACAACCCTGTCGTGCTATGCACGATTTGCCTTCCTTAGCGGGACGGCTGAGTCAGGCACACCAGGCCCGATCCAAATTGACAGCACTAGTTTCAAATGAAAGACGGTAGGGTTTGTCAAAATTTAGCAGGATTTACCGTTACAAACACAATCTGATATATAACTTTCATTATAGAGACACGGAAGAGACCAATTTAATTTTACTTGTGAAAAAGCATAGGTGTTGAATATAATATAAGAGTAATGTTAGGTGTCCTAAATTTTTTTTTTCAAATTCTGTCCCAAATGATGTGACACGTGAGGTGTCAACATCATATCAGTTACCATATAATATCATGATTTATAAGATGCTGACACCTCACGTGTCACATCATTTGAGACAGAATTTGGGAAAGAAATTTGGAAAGTCTAGCATTACTCATAATGTAATAGAAAGGGTAATGATTGATCATATTTAATGTTCCTTCAGATGTCGCAATATAAGGCATTTTAAAATATGTTTTCTTTTTCTTTTTTTCTTTTTGTAATGACTAAAGTTTGATATTTCACTCAATTGTCGGCAGTAACTATATATTCAATAGTAGAGCTTTTTTATTTTATTTTTTAAAAAAAAAAAACTTTTTTTGTGCTAGAGATACACATGTAAAGCTGAAGAAGATGTGATAAATTTCACATTAAAAAATTATATATATTTATGAATGTCACAATCCATTAAATTAGTATTTTAGATTGTAACTTTATCATAAACAATCATTTCTCATTAAAAAACATATATATAAAATAAAAATAAAAATAAACCTCAAGTACAGATATTTAACATGGTTTCAGTTCAACAACCTTGAACACTGAGATAGTATCCAGATTGAATCTCACAGGTTGAAACTACAAAAAATTGTTTCAATTTTGGAGCTTTTGCGTTTTAGATAGATATGTAGTAAAGTAGAAGACAACTTCCTTGATGGTTGTATTCAAGCAAAATCAAAATAGGGAATATAAAATGACTTGGGCCAAACTAGCTCCACACTGACAGCTTGAAAAAGCTCAGCCCATTCACTTTTAGATTTCATCATTACAATTTTTTTTCTTCTCAAAATTCCAATTCAAGTAAACATTATTGATTTTCTTCAACCGAGTAACTGACAAGTGACAAACACCGATGTGGTCAAAAACAAAAGCCCAATGGTAACAACACCTTTCGTCCTCAAGTTCAAATCCCCTCTCCTAAATCCTAAATAGTAGTAAAAAAACTAATAACCGGAGATAGATTACATTATTCATATCCCTCGATCTTGATCCATCTAATGATATGCATGTACCATTTCATATCGGTGGTGGAGGGTTCCAAATTCCAATCCGCTATGCACATTGTACAAGGATATGTGGACAATTTTCCTCTCATATTGTAGGAGCCCATATAGTGATTGCTCATGATAGTAGCCCATTCGGTATCAGATTTCAAAAAAAAAAAATTATTAATAATTGATTCAAGCTTCAGCCACAGCACATAATCGTCAAAAAAAAATAGTTTTAACTAGACTTTTGAGTAGGGAAATAGAAGAATTAATGAATTAAGCCACACATGGACCCAAAAACTGAGCAATCAAACGAAGAAGTCGGTTGTAGAGGAAGCCAAGGTCATGCGCGGCGGGCGATGTTCCTCGGTTGGACGCAAAGCAAGACACACACCACCTAGTTAGCGGTTCACAAGTATTTAACGCTAGCTACTGGTGTGGACGTACGCACAATATATATACAGCATACACATAACACATGCATGTGAAGTGGAAAGTTGACGAAGGCGATATAAAGTGGTCCTTCCAATAATTCCCATAATAAGTTTAACCAAAATATTGGCCCCTCAAAAATGGGTGCTCACCAGTTCATCATCATCATATGGGTCTGCTTAATTTGTTGCGTAGAACATCTCCAATACTGCTGGGGGTTGTGAAAAAATTAGATAATACTTAGGGTGAACATCTGCTTTGTTAAAAAAAAAATTCATCTCCAATGCAATCTCTCTAATACAATTTCAAGCTGAGGTGACAACTTTTTTTAAAGACCGTCAACATAACTCTGATTTCAGACGGTTTGTTGGACATTCATCTTGTTGGCCAAGTCAGCAACCACTCTTGTCTTCTATTTTGTTTTATTCAACAACTTTAAAGTATATTCAAACTGAGGTGATAACTTTTTTTTAAAGGTTGTCAACATGACTCTCTGATTTCAAACGGTCTGTTGGACATCCATCTTATTGGCACAGTCAGCAACCACTCTTGTCTTCTATTTTGTTTTATTCAACAATTCTAAAGTTAATATATGCTAAGGTGATAACTTTTTTTTAGAGGTTGTCAACATGACTCTCTGATTTCAGACGGTCTGTTGTACATCCATCTTGTTGGTCCAGTCAGCAACCACTCTTGTCTTTTATTTTGTTTTATTTAACAATTCTAAAGTACATTTAAGCAGAAGTGACAACTATTTTTTAGAGACTGTCAACATGACTCTCTGATTTCAGACGGTCTGTTGGACATCTATATTGTTGGCCCGGTCAACAATCACTTTTGTCTTCTATTTTATTTTATTCAACAATTTTAAAGTACATTCAAGTTGAGGTGACAACTTTTGTTTAGAGACCGTCAACATGACTCTCTGATTTCATACTGTCTGTTGGACATCCATCTTATTTGCCCAGTAACCACTATTGTCTTCTATTTTGTTTTATTCAATAATTTTAAAGTACATTTGAGGAGACAAATAATAAATTGATATGTTATTAAAAACATTTATTTTACAAGTGAAATATTGAAGACCACTTTTTTATTTGGATGTCTATCAAGTTTAGTTACATGCCACCTAGAAAGCAATTGACTTGACAATGTTGACATATCACCATTTTTTCAAATGCAAGTCATATTACCATTTAGATATCAACACATTCAATTAAGACTTCATACTCATTAATTCACTGATTAAACCTATATATCCTCAACCATGTTACATAACATAAACGTCTTTATAACTCAATTTTTTTTTTTCTAAATTAAAATAAAAAACCCTCATCATCATTCATCATTACCATCTTTATCCTATGACAGAGAAAAAGGAAAGTCATGTAATGTGTGTATATGGGGATTTTTTTTATATATCGATGGCTAATCGAATCTAAAAAATTACCGGGTTAAATGAACCCTCTTTCATTATTACTATCAAGCTACATTGGATGGTGATAGAGATTATAGGGATTTTGTTACCAATTTTTAATAAGTTAAATCAGTAAATGAATAATTGTGGCTCCAAATTGGTAGGTAAACAGTGGACTGGTTAGCTGGTTGGCCTTTTGTAATTAAGAGTTTGTTCATCCTCATCAGCACATCACCATCTATTTCCCTGTCATTATCGCCTTGAATTCTTGATGTTAGGGTTATTGTTCTATGTGCTTATATATGGTTGATTTTTTTGGTGATGAGAAAGGATTATTATTCATCAGAATTTACTCGAGTCTAATTAGCTGGAAGTGTACTGCAAATCATAATAACCCACTTGTTTTGATAAAATGAATTTTGATGATTAATGAATATGATAATGACAAGTGTTGAAAAAAACAATTAAAAGACTCTAAAATCTTTCTGAACATAATTATGTTTACTAGATTGTTTAAATACTATTTTTCTTAATTTTAGAAAAATATAAATTTTTGTGTTGAATAATTATTAATATATACATGTCCTCCTAGATGTGAGTCTCTTCATATGGTCATATTATTGAGAATTTGAACCGATGAACGTCGAAATGACATATCTAATATTTATCTATAACTTATAGCAATTAACGTACATAACAGAAAAATAAGATGAAAGAAAACAAGCAATCACACAACACAAGATATACGTAGAAAACCTTAAATCAGGAAAAAAAACCATAGGCCGTCAGGACAACAGAGAAAAGTTCACTATATAATAAATTGTTACAACTATATACTCTAAGATTTTCTCTCTCACAACCCAAACCCTAAATTACCGGGTTTACCAAGCCCCCAAGCTCATCCGGACTTTACATCATGGCTCTCAGCTCACAAGGTCCTCTTCCGAGTACACCCCCTCCAGGAATATTCTCCTAGGTCTCCTTTGAATATCAACCACGGATCTTTCTCTTGATCCCCAGATATTCCTCCGATCCCTTCCCTGATATTCCAAGAGGTCTCCCCCGGAACCTCCCACTATCTGATGTTACAAGTGTTATTTGACTGCACACACAAAATAATCTGGTTACAAGGTTCTATTTATATTAGTTACAGAGAGCTTAGACCAACAAGGTAAATTCATCTCCTACACGTACAAGACTTACTTGTTCCATATAAAAAATATCTCCTTTTATGACAAGTCTTCTTGTAAAGATAAATCATTTTCCTTTAAGCACAAGAACTTCCAAAACAATTACTTTCCTTTTCCGTTAAAGATTTCTCGTTCCTCGCATGCTTGTGATTGACTACGATTCGGGTCACGGTTACGCACTCACTTCCTAAACCGTTATAAGTCACCTTAAATTATATCGCTCAGAAAACCGTGATCCATACGCTGAAACGAACTATTTATTCAGTTCTTCATGGTCTTCAAGCCTCCCTTGAACACCATCTCCAGCTTCCAAACGTATCCCACGTCTTCAGGAAGCTTCACATCAGTTGGTTTTCATTGAGTTCACTTGAAAATACGATTCGAAACCTAACACATATTTAAATTTGTTATGTATTTGTGTTTCAACTTGAATTATTTAAAAACCTGTTGAGTGTGGGTGTTAGAGCGTCTAAGTCTGAGTATTAAAGTCGAGTCAACATATTTTCTAAAATTTTATGAAATTAAATCAAGATGATATGCTAAAAAATATTTGATGGTTTAGAAGAAACAGACCGGCTATAATCAGCAGCCCACAGAGACGTTGAAAAGGTAGGTTGAAGTGAACATCACAAGACGAGAACAAATTTTGTGGTGATAAGTTTAGTGTCACTTGTCTTGCTCCATAGCGCAAAGATATTACATAATTAACAACTGTTTTGAAACATTAAAATGTCTTGTACATGTGTAGCCTATGGTACCCAATCATAATTATTATTGCTTGGCTAAATTTAACAAGAGCTGTTTTGATGTGACAGTTGTGCTGCCAAATATAGTGTAAGTATAATGTAAGGTTTAGTTTAGCATTATTTCCTAAGATGTTTTTAGAAGAAGCTACAAAATGTAGCTTCTCATTTTCTCATTCGAGAGACGCCAAAACTGACCAAAAATGATTAAGGTGTTTGGTAAAATTCTAAGAAAGTGCTTTTGGTCATTTTGGTTTCTCTCAAATGAGAAAATGAGAAACTATATTTTATAGTTTTTCCTAAAAGCACCTTAGGAAGCAATATCAAACTAAGAGTAAATCAGATTGTCCATTTTAGTTTTACGTTGAATATCAATCATTCATTCCTTTTGATAATATCATGGAATTTAATAATAAATAATCAGTTTAGTAACTATGTATCAATCATTAAATCCTTAGATTAGTAGTAAGATTAAGAGGGTGTTTGTTTTTTATCCGAAAACTTATTTTGAATTTTACTTAAAACTGAATTGTCTGAATCTGAATAACATGATTGTTTTTAAATTTTTATCATATCTGAATAGAATGTCAACTTACATGTTTTTTAAATATAAAATGGTTTTAAAAACAAGTAATTTGACATTTATATAATTATTATCATTAATTGTTATGTATTTTCATTTTATATGATACAAATAACTAAATAAAAATAATTTAATAAATCTTAAACTTTTTTATGTAATAATTGCAATATATTATTCATGATTAAGACACGATAAATAATTTTTTTAAGGATAAATAATGGTTTTGATTTTAAAAAAATAGAATTTAAGGTTTAACGATGATGTTGAGAATTACAATGTAATTAATGTTTTTTGAGATGTTTATCATAAAAAATAAATTGTATAATATAAAATTATGATAAAATTGGAAATATGTTATTTTTGATTGGATAATCTTGGAAGAAAATATATTAAATACAATCCAGTAATTTGGAATTAAGTTAAAAATAATGATTTTTTACCTTTTATTTTAAGGTTTTTTTATATATATTTTAAAGTTGTTTTACCATTTAAAAAAATACACAAACCAACTTAAAAATTTCAATTCAAATATTAAGTTTTAAGTGTATAAAATAAATGACCGTTAAAAATACAATGAGATTTTTTTTTTTTCGATAAATGGAAGGAAAAAAAAATTACATTCAAGTGGCGTCAACACTCAATAATATTCTTTTAAAAAAAATACAAAAATTAAAATTTTAACGAAGAGAATACGTCTTCAATCCAGTTCTCAACTTTAGCGGGAATTTTGAAAGTCTCAAATCTCAATCTTTTTCCTATATTGACCCCCAAATTCCAAGGCAATAAAAGGCCACACGCAGGCCACGCTCCCTCGCTAGTTTCGTGCCACGTGTATACAAACAAACAAATCTGGACAACATTGTCAAGATTTATGTGATTCGTCCCATTGGTTGGTGTGTATAAGGAAACAAAACCTGTCACGTGTATCTTTTTTAATTTCTCATTATTATTTATTTTCTTGCTTTAATTGTTTGGTTAGTACTTTTTATTGACTAAATTGTTTGTTTAATACTTGTCAACTAAATTGATGTGATTATTTTATATTAAATGAGTGATTAATACTAAACCAAGACTTGAAAAATATTTAATCCGCACCTTAAAGTTCACGTGACTGTGCATGTTGGGCTCGTGATGGCTCACGAGCCAACTTCCAAGTGCCACCGACGGTCCGCCATAAAGCCGCCGATTCTGTTCTTAAAGCAATAATCGCCGTAAAGACTTGAAAGAAAGAAAAAAAAAAAAAAACTAAATTCCTGAGACCATCTCTAACCCATTATATCAATTTGTTGCAACTTTGCAGCAAAATCAACTTCCACTTCACTATCTTTAATTTATTGTACCAAATTTTACTTTAAAAAGAATATTCCCTAAATATTCACTTTTATTATTTCTCAACAATTAACATTACACCCTTTCATTAATATAATATTACAATAATTTAAGGAATTAACAAATTAGTAAATTAAGAAATTTAATTTAATTAACAAAAGCTTTAGATAATTAAAATGATACAATTGGAATTAGACCCGTCCACGGTTCGGTTCCGGGCCGGTTTCGGTTCGAAACAGGAGGTTCCGGTTCCGTGGAGAGGGCAAACCGAAACCGAACCGGTAATTTTCGGTTTTGGTTCGGTTTGTAACCGGCGGTTTGGCGGGTTTGGACGGTTTTGGGCGGTTTTGGGCGGTTTTGGACGGTTTTTGGGCGGTTTTGGACGTTTTTTTTTTATGTAAACCGGCTGTTAAACCGCCGGTTTTGGACGGTTTTTTTTTTTTTTTTGTAAACCGGCGGTTAAACCGCCGGTTTTGGGCGGTTTTTCCAAAGCCTAAACCGAAACCGAACCGGCTTCAACCGGTTTCCAACCGGTTTTGCAACCGCCGGTTTCGGTTTCGGTTTTCCAATTTCGGTTTCGATTTTTAACCGCCGGTTTAACCAAACCGTGGACACCTCTAATTGGAATACATTTGATTTAATAGGGTTAAAACTGTGATTAAACAAAAAATTTAAATAAGGGATACAATCAAAATATATTTTATTGAAAAATTGTCAGTATGTGAATAAGTAAAAATTGAGGGACTTGAAAAATAAAAAAAAAATACTACAGAAACTTGCACTGAACCAAGTCTTGCGCTTGATCTAGCGTTGAGAATTGGCAGATGGAAAGTGGCGTGGAATCTAGCTCACCCATTGATTGGAGCATTCTTTTACATTATGTTTGGTTTAATGGAAAAGAAAGGAAATGAAATGATAAGTTAATGAGGAAATGAAAATATAATGTTTTTAATGATTGTTGTTTGGATAATTATGAAAGGAAATGATAGGTAAAGAGACAAATAAAAATAAATAAATGAATAAATCTTATTCTATTTACAAAAAATACTGTTCTTTCAACAATATAAACGATAAATATGTATTGTTATATAAGGCTACTTTTGGGATATTGAAAAATATTTTTCCTTTCCTTTCCTTCCTCCCAAATTTGTTGAGAAACCTAATTTGGTGAAACAAAAAGAAATTATTAAATCTATTTCCTTTCCTTTCCCTCTCATTTAACAATTAAATCAAGATATTAGAAATCTACCCAAATCATTTCATTTCCTTTCTCTCCAATTTCATCAAACCAAACATAGTGTTAAAGTTAATCTATTCACCCGTCTAGATAATATTTTTCCCTGTTCACTAATAAATCGACTAATTAAACTCATGTTTCTAAAGAAAGTTGTTGCAAAATGGAATCTGGCACATCCATTGAGGATGCCTTTAGACTTAAATGTTAATAGTTATCATGAAAAATTATAATGTTTGTTCTTCAAGTCCTTTTCATTTTTTAACGTCTGTGTTTTTTATAAATATTTGTGTAAAAACTATTTGTTATAATAAAAAAAAAACGTTGCTCTAAATATTTGTATGATTTAAAAAATATATATATATATATATATATATATATATATTCAAATGTTTGAGTTAATAGCTATAGATAAAAAAAATTATTTAAATCAAATATTATTTTGGCAATAGTATAATCAATTTTGAACTTTAAATGAAAATGTTGTTAATAAAATGTTCTTTACAAGTTACCTTTAAAAATTGAGTTTTAAAGCTAATATTATCAAATTAATAACTTAAGTTTTAATAGCATATAAAATGTAGATATGATAAAAATTCCCTTAAACATACTCAAAAAAATAAGTCTCGCGTTTTGTTTTTTCTGAGACTTATTGTTTTTGTGTTTTTCAAGACTTGTTTTTTTGTTATCTAAACTTATTTTGATGTTTCCGAAACTTTTTAGATAGTTTCCGACTTTTTTTAGAAGTTTCTGATACTTTTTTTGTTGTTGTAATTTTTGATACTTTTAGTAATTTTTGAAACTTATTATACAAAAATTTTCATTTTTCATTTTACTTTTATTATATTTTTCATTGAAACCTCCATTAGAGGTTGATTTCATCCTCCATAGAGGCCAATTTCAACCTCCATTGGAGACCGATTTCGACAATCTTCAATGAAGCTCTTTCATCTCCATTGATGAAAGACTTCCATTGGTCCTCAATCAATGTAGGGTTTATAAAATATTTATATATATATATATATATATCTATAACCTAAAAATGTTAAAAATGTAATAAAAGATGGAATATTTTAGACATTATTTGGTGTTTTCTTCTTTTATGGACAAATTTTGATTATTATAAAAAAAACATGAAATAATATATTTAATTCATTTCTTGTTGAATACTTGAATTGTTACAAGTAAAACGTGCCTTTCAGGTTACATGCACATGGTAATTATATTATAACAACCCTTTTGAAAGATTTTAAAGGTGACATGATTGAGGAGTGGACATTCAACAAGCAGCTCAATGATTCATTATTTCATTAACAAGAATGAGATCTAGATATTAGATTGAAAGAGTGAGTGAGTGAGTGTATATAAAAGTTGATTTACAGAGCTTATAGGGAGACAGAGAGTGGCCCAAAGCAAATTTGTAGGGCATGATGGTATCAAGAAGATCCGATTCCGATTGATAATCAAAAATCAGATTGATGGGCAAATAAGGAGATCGTCAAGGTTGGATACTTGTATGGACCACACATACAATGGACCCCACAACACGCATATTTATATATATTGAAGGCTGATGTTATTGTACGTTGGAGCGATAAAGTTATATCGAAACCGAGTTAGATTGAGCTCTATAAGCATTATTTGAATGTAACTCCCTTTAGAGGAAGGTTTCCTCATACTTTACTGTTTAAGAAGTAAATATAATATTATATTTACTTTAACCGTGGAGTCTAATGACCAAGACAAGAACCATTATAATGGATCCCATTTATAATGGACCCCATAATGTACATTATATATATATATTGAAAGCTGACGTTATTATGTGTTATAGTAATAGAGTTATATCGAAACCTAGTGAGATCGGGCTTTATAAGTATTGTCCGAATGTAACTTTCTCTAGAGAAGGGTTTTCTCATGCTATACGGTTTAATAGGTAGATACGAGATTATATTTACCTCGACCGGTGGAGTCTCTAATTAATGACCAAGACAAGTACCATTGGTGGACCCCACAACATATAAAATTACTGCAATAATTATTTTTGAAGCATGTTATGTAGGCCATGTGTGTATATAGAGTATTGTCTATAGTGTAAAACAAACAATCAACAACTTGGGTTCTGCATTGCACCAGCTTTTGTCATTTTCTTATTTTTCCTTAATTAACAAATGCACACACTTATCAATTTTTTTTTTTACTCTCTCGTTTATTGTTTTTATATTTGTTTTCCTTTTCGTTCAATTTAAAGTTGTTTTGACAAATTAAGCTCTTTATGGCTTTATTCAGAAAAAGCTGTTCGAGTCAAGTTGTTATAATTTGTGATCCGAAATATACAGTAGCTCTCACACCAATAATTGGTTGGAGATGTTTTCGATACTTTATTCAAAAGTTCAAGAAAAAAAGAAAAGGAAATGGGGTTGTCATTTGATTAATTAAAAATAAAATAACATATATATTTGCCCATATAAAAAACATAATCCAATAATAGTAACAACAATAACCGGTTGCACTAAATTTATATTTACTATCCATGACACACCATGTAAATTTATAAATTTTAAATACGATAATATGGTGTTAACTGTTAGTCATCTCAAAAAAATTTAGGACATATATATATATATAAATGATATCTCAATTACTAAATTGAAGTATTGTCACAATCATGCCAATTTTACATCTAATTCTACAACCTATATAATAAGAAAAGTGACCGACTAAACCTTGAATATTATAATCGTGTATGAATTAATAAAGTGTGTAGTTTTGTAAAGCTTATGAGTATGTCTATGCTATAATGGGTATGCATAAAGGGATAACGGGGTATAAGGCGATGCATGTATTTTACTTCAACTACAAATTTTAGAAATCAATCATAAAACATGAGAATTTAACTAATTTCGTGTAACGAACTGGTACAAAACAATTTCTTTTAGAAATATCGTAACAAAATAGCTTATTTTGTGATATAATCCTACGGAGTTTCACTTACAATACTTTGCTATCTGCATAATACAAATCATGTTCACATAAGCACGAGCTACCATATATTTATATTATGAATTAATAAGGTGTGTAGGTTTGTAAGGTTAATTATGAGTATGTTTAGAGGTGAATCCATGTTTCTTAAATTTAGAGGGACCGGAAAGATCATGGCATGGAAAGACCATGGTAAGAAACTTTTTATAATAAATGTAAATAACAAAAAATTTAAAGTAAAAATATAATAAGTTAATTATATATTTAAAAAAAAAAACATGAGCCAGGGCCTATGACCGCTCCAAAGCCTCCAACTGGTTTCGACTCTAAACATGTCCATGTTATAAATAAATAAGGGAATATAATGCGATGCATATATATTTTAATTTAATTACAAAACTTAGAAGATTGATCATTAAATACGATAACTTATCTAATTTAATCTAGCAAACAGGTAAAGAAAAAATGTATCTTACAAAATACGGCAACAAACCGCTTATTTGATAATATATATCGTAGATTTCACTTACTATATTATTCTATCTACAATTCGTGTTCACATATGAGATATCATATGATTATGTTTTTTTTTTTGTTTTTTAAGTATTACATTAATTTGGGTTTTTTTTTTTATAACTCGAATCAGCAATCTTACGATACTGGTGTGAGAAGTTTACTACCTGACCAACTTCATCACATCTTATCATATAATTATGTTGCGAACAAATAAAGTATATAGTTTTATAAGCTTAATTATAGGTAGGTCCATGCTATAAAATATAACTGAGTATAAAGTAATACATATATTTTAATTAAATTACAAAACTTAGACAATTGATCATAAGTACGAGAATTGAACTAATTTAATATATCAAATATGTATAAAACACCGGTCTCTTATAAAGTAAGGCAACCAACTAGCTTATTTAGTCATATATCCTACGGATCTTCATTTGACTACTAAACTTTACTATCTACAACTCGTATTCACATAAGCACAAACTAGCGTATAATCATATGATGGACTTTTTTTTTTGTTTGACAAACATATACTATGAACTAATAAGATATGTAGTTTTGTAAGGTCAATTATAAGCATGTTCATGTTATACAAAGAGTAATAATCATTTCCCCTACATAAATGAATAACATTTAGTATAGCAAATGCTAAATAGATACAAAACAAGGGTCTTTTATAAAATTTGGTAAATGGTAAATAAATAAATAAACAAAAAAACAAAATATAGAATCAAATCTCCACTATATTTCCGTGAAAAAGATTTTTTTTTTTCCCTAATTCTTCTCCAAATACTCTCCAAGCCTGCAATAATGAATTAACATCAACCGTACTTCAAAGACATAATCTCTCTCACCAAATATATAAATTATTTTTCCACTGTTCTCCCTCATTAATTCCAAAAATTCCCAATGAATCCTCTTTAATTCTCTCATGTAAATATCATTTGACCTGCACCCCTTCAAATATCTTTAAATGTCGGACCATTTTTTTTTGAAGCTCCAATGAAGATTTTTTATCAACTTCTTTAGTTTCACTGCTTCAGCTCCGACTCCGATTTAGAGCGTGTTTTTCCGTTTCTTGCTCCAATCTCAAGCTTTGAAGAAGAAGAAGAAGAAGAAGAAGAAGAAGAATCTATGAATTTGTCGAAATTAATTAATTTTTAGATTTTTTTTTCTTTCTTGTCTTGGCGGCACAGAATCTTCCTGCAGGTAAATTTTAACCAGATTTAGTTTTGATTTCTAAAATTGGTGTTGCTGATTTGAAGTTGGTGGTCCTCTATTTGTTCCTATAGTTTCTTTAGTTAACAACAAATTTGTTTTGGCAGCACTTTCTTTGTTCGAAGTCAGCCAAAAACTAAAGCCATTTTTTTTTTGCTTCAGAAAACAACAAGGTACGTGCTTTTTGAATGCTATGTCTACCGTTTTTCCACTGTTAGGCAAGTTTGGATATCGGTTTATAGCAAGATTTATGCGCTAGATTGAGATCTGGATGATTTGTCTCCATTTTAAGGTACTAGAGCTCTAAGTTTGTTTGTTTCGAGGAAAATCTGGAAAAAATTACTTACTTATTTTTTTTCTCACCAAGAGATGAGTTTCATGTTGTCTATTGCATTGAAAAATCTATTTGGAGCATTAGTGTTTGTTAGTTCTATTAACAATAAAAATTGGTCCATGAAGCTGCCTCTACTCGTCACTTTGTTTATAGTTTAGTGGATGTTTAAGGTGTAACAGTGGAGTGAGTATTTGTCCCTTGAGAATGAGTTTTTGAAGAATTGGGGTTTCTTATGTGGAAGAATTATCTGAGCGGTTAAATGCCTTTGAATATTAGTAAGATTGTTTTGAAATTTCTAATCTGTAGATAATTCAGTTTTTCTTTTACCAAAGTATTTATCATATCTGCAATCTGCAATCTGCTTGCATTATCCCACTTTTCAAGCTAATAAATTATTGAAGATGAAATACAGTTGTACTAAACAGTTTTTAAGCTGTTTCTTCGATGAATCCATGACTAGGTGTACTTTTGAAGGCAATGGCTATAGTTAAAGCACATGTTGCGTATTAATTCCTGATATTTTGTAATTCATATGTATGCAATTTGGGACTATGTCTTACCTCACTGTTGTTAGCAGCGTTTTCTGTTCAAGTTAATTTATGTTTCTATAGTATGTCTCATTTACTTAGCCATAACATGCTTATCAAACTGCTTCACCCTAATATTTTGTTATCAGTTTTTTCTCTGTTCAGGTGGAAACTCGCTCAATATATGAGTGTCATAATTATCCTTTGTAAATCAAGTGACTTTAACTGCAGTTAGGGACTTTCTGCGCCGAGGAAAGAAATGCTGTCAGCTTTCATTCAACTGGAATGAAGAACTCACAGGTTTTACAAAATGCACTATTTTTTCTTATCATACTGCTTCTTTTGTACTGTTTGGCATTTCTACAAATTGCTTCCCCCATCAGCTGATATGTGTTTTTGATAAATAACATATAAAAGCGCCAGGATATGCTTTCAATCCTGACCCTGGTGCATTTTTCTGTCTGGCTCTTAATCACAATCATGTAAGGTAACTTGTTGCTTACTTGCTTGTCACTAAGTTGAAGAGAATTTTTATTGGATTACAGAGCACACAAGAAGTAAAGCCCTCAACCCAAGTTTCACATGAATCCCAGAACGACCAGCAGAATAACCAAACGACAGAGGCTCCTTTGGGGGACTCTGGTTCAATATCCGCTTCAAGCAACGATGGAAGAAAAGTTTCACGCCAAGATATTGAACTTGTAGGAGTAACATTTCTTCCAGTAGTTTATTTATTAGTTTTCTTATATTATTTAATACCAAAGAGTTGTACCATTTTGTATATTGTTTTGAAGATGATAATTTTGTTGGTTGTTTTAGGTCCAGAATTTAATAGAACGGTGTCTACAATTGTATATGAATAGAGAGGAAGTAGTAAAAACCCTCCTGACTCGTGCGAGGATAGATCCTGGATTTACTACTTTGGGTAGGCTTCTAATACTCCTAAATAAGTTCCTTATTTTAAGTATACTGTAGCTTATTAATTTGTTGATTGTGGAATGGGTTGCTGATTGAAATTAATATTTGCTAAGCTTTTTTATTTGTCTTTTTTCTTTTCTCTCAAGTTTGTGAAGTGCTGTAATGCTCATTACAATCACAAACTAAATACCTTGCTACCATAAAATATGCCCTTGAGTCTGTTTTTAAGAGTCAAAATTTGAAGTAAATATTCTTGTTGATCTGTATATTTTGTTCTCAACTAAAACTTAATTTCTAGTCTGAACCATCTCTATTCTTATTTTTCTTGTTAATGCAGTGTGGCAGAAGTTAGAAGAAGAAAATGCTGATTTCTTCAGGGCCTATTATATAAGGTTGAAGCTGAAAAAGCAGATCCTTTTATTCAATCATTTGCTTGAGTATCAATATCATCTCATGAAGTATCCAGTACAGCCAAAGGTACCTTTGGCCCCCATACAAAATGGGATTCATCCCATGCCTGGTATGTTCTTTATAATCTATTATTGTGGAAAAGAATTCATATTATTTTATTGAAGGACTAAATAGTGAATTCTAAAGACTTTGTAATCTTGGCTTAATTAGGATGCCCCAAATAACTATTGTCAGAAAACTTGTCTAACATGAAGCATTTAACAGAATTCATATTTTTCTAAGTTCATTATTTTTTTCTTTTATTTTCGTAGTGGCTTCAGTGCTCTTATTATATACCATTGGCCTTGCTATGTTGATATAATTCTAGTCTGCGAGGAATGGGAGGGGACAACTCATTTCTCATGGGATTCATGTTCTTTAAAGATCAGTTCCTGCTTCTGATTGAAGAGAAAATGTTCTTTATAATCTATTATTGTTGAATAATCATTTGTATTATTTTCTAGACACAAAACCTTCGTATTATTTTCTGATTGAAGGCAAAATGTTCTTTAAAGATGTCAACTTTTCTATGAACTATATGGGCCATTCAAGAGGCGTGCAATGTATTGCTGTTATATATGCATGTAAAGTTTCTCATGTTGGTGTTCATGTCTTTCTGTTTCATTTCATATTAAGAAAAACGGCGCAATTTATATATAAAGTAGAATATTTTAAGTGTTCATGTGCACAATTGTTGTGTATACAAATAGGTAGATAGACTGATAATTGTGATGTTAAGACATGTGAATGCTCCTGTTAAGCAATTATTTTGACATTTTATTCATTGTCAATACTTTCCTTATGAATATGTGGTGGATACGTTATAATTATGTTTGTTATGTCTTCCTCTTTTTGTGATTTTTGAGTAAAATAATGTTGTTTATGAAAGTTCTCTGTTGGCTGAAGGTTCGTGTCATCGTTGATGTTTATATGGTTGTAGCTGTTTTTTGTATCATGTCATTGTTATTCATCGCCGCCTGTTTGCAGTGCAGTTAACAACTTACCTATGGGATACCCTGTTCTTCAACAACCTCCAATGGCAGCTGCAGGTCAACACCATCTCGATTCCATGGGATGTGGAATATCAAGCTGTCATGTGGTTAATGGAGTCCCTGCACCAGGACATTTTCATCCCATGCGAATGAATTCTGGGAATGAGTGAGAATCTTCCCTTATTCACTAAAAATCTTGTTGATTACCGATTCAAAAAATGTCAAGTTCTCTATCTCGTACCACAACTCATGTTAGGCATTTGGTTTATATATATGAATTAATGCCTTAGTGATTATAGACTAATTTAATCTGTCTAGTTTTTCATATAGATAACTTTTACTCTGAAAAACATTTAGCCGCTTGCATACAGAGTGCTTGGCATGGTGCATTGCCATTTTCCTTTTAAGCATGTCGGTTAAATATGTAGCCTTTGATTTTAATATAATACAGACACGTATATAAATATATATATATATATATATATATATATTTTGAAGTGTGTATTATGTACACACTTCTAAATACATAGTCACTGGCCCATGGTTGAAAATTGAAATATTACCAGGTTAATAGCATGTAAATCCAAATGATTCTACTTTTAGTTAGTGGGGTTTTAGTGAAGCAGCTGCTTTCTTTTTGCTGTAGCATGGTGATGGACAACAGTACAGCTGAAGTAGCTCCTGTTATTCCTCCTAGCAGCGGCATGTCATCCATGTCAGAGATGGCTGTGAGTCCTACATCGGTGGCATCTAGTGGTCATTTTCCCTTCACTGCATCAGACATATCGGGAATGGGTGTAGACACATGTGCACTGGATACAGCATTTACATCTGATGTGGCAAGTTCAGTTGGGTTGCAGCTTGGACCGGACGGTGGAGCTGGAAACTCCAGAGATTCCCTCCGATCTTTGGATCAGATTCCATGGAATTTCAGCCTCTCGGATTTAACAGCAGATTTGTCAAACTTGGGGGGTAAGTTTTAGATCAGATTCTGTCGTTTGAGATGTAATAGTACGCTTAGGTGTGGATAAGATAGGAGTTGTAGTAGTGCTACTTCAATGGATTTATATCTTTAATCCTTTCTGAGTAAATATAATACTTTTTAATTACTGTTAACTATATTTTGTTGTTCTGATATGACGTTTTGCCTTACAATTCTTTGGCACTTTTTGCAGATTTAGGAGCTCTTGGAAACTATCCCGGTTCCCCTTTTCTCCCCTCTGATTCAGAAATTTTGCTTGATTCCCCAGAGCCAGACGATATAGGTAATGCCTTTACCAATTAGTGTGTAACTTTAGTATATGATGTTGGGAAACGCATTGCAATTTTCATTTCTTCTATAGAATTATAATTTCCGATGTGGAACGATTAAAAGCAATACAAGTTAAGAGGTGATTAGATAAAATACAGACTGATTGATTTTCTTCGTTTCAGTAGAGGAGTTTTTTGTTGATTCAGTTCCCGGGCCACCATGCTCTCAGTCAGATGAAGAGAAACCTTAGACCGAGGTGAGGCCATCCTTTTGTCTTTGTAGGATAGGGCAGAGTTTAGATTTAATGAAATAAGCATTTGGCAACAACTTAGCTGGCAGTTCGTGGCTCAAGTTATTAACAGGTTCGAGTTTCCGAGCTTTTGTAGCAATTTAGTCTAATTGATAATTAGCATGCAAAATAGGGAACTAGCCATGTTGTCAATTAGTTGAAAATTTTCTTATATTTCTTTTCGATTATGGATATTAAACTTCAATAAACGAAAATTGAGGACCGTTTTTCTTTAGTAACGCATTTTCAATGTTGGTGGCATCGTTGTCATATGAAACCCGTGATGTTTTCTGCCTAGACTCTCACTCAATAAGGTCATTCATCGAGTTACATTCAAGTCATTTATATCTCTCTAACCTTATTCGCCATTTGCTACTCTACCTGCCATATTTTCTTGTGGATAATTTAATGTTTTTGCTGGTACGTAAGTTTTAAGTCTTATTGTTGAAACTTTCTCACGGACATGAAATGGAAAAAGTGTTATACACTAAAAGGCCAATACTTTCCAAGAATGAGAAAGTGACCGAGCTTGATGTGTCTAGCTTAGAGATTTTTCCAAGATATGTGAATGTCTACTTTCATTTTTTATTGGTTGCTTAGTCATTTTAGAAAACAAAATTGATAGCAAATTTATTAATTAGCAACTGTCATTATTGATCCTGCAAAGCTTTTACAACTACAATAATTTAGTCCAATTTTATTTTTTTCAATCGGGAGATATAAGTTGGAATGAATGAAAAGTTAAAAAGACAGTGATTTGAGTGTTGCCCGGTCAGTACCTAAGCATACTAATCCACCAATGGGGTGTTGTCACCTGGCCTTTTTTCTTTTATTTTTTATATTTATCTCCTTGCATTCTAAGAAAAAAAAGGTCACATAGTAACTCTCCATTGGTGGGTCAGCACCCAACTGATTTTATTTTTCATGACCGTTTTGACCAAAGAAACATCAGCATTTACCATACCCAAAAACTAATAAATCGTGAGTTAATTATTCACTACATCTTGGAGCCAAAACTGATTATTTTTTGGCTGAGGCTAACTGCTATCGATAATTAAGCCACTAAAAATAGTTGCAAAGTCGTTATCATTGTGATGCCTCTTTTGTTCCTTTCCAACTTTCATCGCAAAAACAGAAAATATATATTCTAAATCAAACTCGAATCACTTGATTTACAATTATTGTATTTTAAACTAGCATCGTCGATGATTATAAATTATGTACAAGTGTGATTTGTTTTTTCTTGTAGAATTATAAATTTATAATTGTATTAATCGGTTTTGTACGTTGATTTGTGACCATCGTCACTCTTTGAAAGATATTTATACTTTATTCAAAGTCCTCTTTTAATAAAACTCTTGAAAGGCGATTTAAAGTATAACAACCTTTTTTTTTTCGTTAATTCTAAGGTCAAAAGCTGGACTTGGTCACCCATTTCTCTATTCAGTTTTAGGCAAGACATCCATTTCATATCCAAATAAATAAATATAGCTTCCAATGAAAATATAAGAGATTCAAATTTTTGGAAAATTTGGTAGAATTATCGAAAATATCATCAATATCTCTAAAATATTGGGTTTTCAATGATATTGTTTTTATATCAATACACTTTAAATATAGAAAATATCGGAAATATAATGTGAATACGTAATCATTACTCCTTCATATCATAAAAAGCTCTTATAATATATCGTATTTCAAAAATAAATAAATTATATTGATATATAATAGTCACTTCAAAAAATGAAAGACCATTGAATTGAAGAGTAAATAAATCCAATGATCAATATAAAGAATATTCTTAAGCAAAGAAATGTTATTATTAATTATCTAGATAATATATTGAAAAAGTTTCAAATTAAATGTGTGATGACTTGTTATTCAACATCAATTTTGAGAATACATACATATATATATATATATATATATATATTCTTTATCTATGAGGACCAATTAATTTTAGGAAATAAAAATTTTCTATATATGAAGGTTCTTATGTTTGATTATCTTATGTATGTATATAGTTTTCTTCTTTCTCTGTCTGTTTGATCAAATGAAATGTTGAAATTATACTTCAAAACAATAAAAATGTAATGTTGAATTTGGTATTAGTACAGTACTACAAAATAACACAAGGAAAATGCCATAGTAAATATAATAATTAATTCATTCCGAATACTTCTGTACCACTGCCATTATTTCAATAATAATAATAATAATAATAAACTTTCAAAATGTCTAGCAATTATTTTATATGAGAATACGTACAAGAGTCACCATCCTCAATCGGTGAACCAAACCAGAAAATGACGTTTTATCATGAGTATTCAATTATCTTTTAAAAAAAATATATCTCCAAAAAAACATTCATATTTCAAGGTTTTTACCTTTTTTTTTTCAGGAACCCACCATCAACATAATTATTATTTTCATTAATTGTGACCGACCCAATACCAATTGCTAATTAGAAATTTCTAAATATTTGATTATTATTATTTTTAACAACTTACTGTTTTTTGTTTTTTTTTTATAATAAAATTTGAGATAATGATGAGTTAGTGGTCTCACATTTTGACTATTCTAAAAAGAAAATTCTTTATCATTGTCGTCACGTGCATCACAAAAAAAAACATTTTAATTATTTACAATTTTCTTTAACAATATTAAACAATAAATTCAATGAATTAAATATGACCTTGAAAAACATGTTGTGTCTAAAACTTTCTTCAATCTTCAAACTCATTTAATGAATTTGATTGTAAAATTTATGAAGTTTAAATATAAATTGTGCATGTGAAATTAACTTGAATAAATACTTATTGATTGATGTTACTCTTTTATAAAATTAGAAATTAAATTTAAATAATTTATCACTAATTTCGTTAAAGCAAGACAGATCCTTAAAATGTCTCACACTAACAAAATTCTTATCCATGTAAAAGATAAAATTAAAAATTAAAATATATCATCAATTAATTAATTAAACCACCCCTTTTCATTTCTCCTCATCTGTTTTTTTCTTAAAGAATAAGTGTTTTCTTTTTTTGTTAGACATAAGTGCTTTTTTTTTTTTGAATACAAAAGTGCTTTCTTTTAAAGCAAAATAGACACTATTAACTTTGGATTTTTTTTTTCCTTTTCACTTCAATCCATAATTAGAGTTCAAAAGTTCAATAATGATAAAAGACACATTTGTATTTTGTAGGGTTCTTCACAAGTCACAAACATAATAAAATTGGAATTTTGTACTATACATACACACATACACGCTTATTAAATATTGTAAAAGGATATTTATGGTTTATGGGAGAATACAATAAATTCTTTCAATTTTCTTATTTTAAAAATATTTTTTCATTTAACTATTTTATTGAGCCTCTTGGGGCATTTTTCAGTTGGTAGATGAACGAGTTATAGTCCGGACAAATGACTCATAAGTCAGCGCCTTGAATCCTACCAATGATAAAAGTTTTTTTTTTTTTTTTAAATATCTGATTTATATAGATATATCAACTATTCTATTGAAATCCTATAACTATATAGTATCCTATAAGTCTATAACCATACTAAATGTCTAAATCTGTATAACAACGACTCAACCAAAATTTAACTACCGTAAAATATAATTTTTTTTGTTATATAACAAAAAAAGGTGAGACATTATCAAGTTGAATGTTAATCCTAAAATTGAAGCACAAATATAGCAATATGTTTTGTTTTTTTAGGTATCGAGGATTTCAGACTTCGTCCAGACACATAACTGTTTGTCCTCCCTCACCTGCATGACTCTCGCCTGACCTGTAAGTTGGAAGAGTGGCCTCCAACTGTGTAACACGTTTGTGGCCTGTATGATGGATTTGCGGAGTAGGACAGATAAGAAATCCCGGCTCACACCACTGGCCCACAACGATGCAAGCGAAAAAATCAGGACCCCCGTGATAGGATTCGAACCGTTGACGTTAGTCTCATGTCCTAATGTCCATCCTTCCACCAATAGAGCTAAACGGCTTGAAAGCTGACCATAAGATAATTGCCAAGAGTAAAACCAATGACTTGATTTTCATCCCAAGCCTTGGACCACAAGGCAACCACATTTTGGTTAATACAACAATATGTTTCGTATTTGATGTGCGGCAGCGGGTTGATCCATCATCCCAGTGTATAAATTCCATGAAAATAGATTTCTGAAATGGGCCCCAAAGCAGGCCCACGGAGGGTTCTTGCGATTTGACAGTTGACTATTCTCTATAATTGACTCTGTCTACTCATTCATGGTCTTTGTATATTTTATTTTATGTTTTTTCCCTCTCCCCTTCAAGTCCTGAAGCAAAGTCAGTAACTGCCATTTCCATAATTCCATACTCGTTCTGCGAACTTTCTTCTTCAAAAGGCTACATTTACCACACCCCCAATACATTGTTTTCTTATTTTCATTTCATTTTAAATCATTTCTCCTAATACTACTCTCTCTAGTCCTCTTCATGTGACCAACAGGTATGTTCAAGAATGGCGACCACTCATTTACTTCATGTTTATACTTTCTGTTTGGATCATCAGAAAATAATCTCGTGTCTCAAAGACAAACCTTATACTTGTTGTTTCCTGAATAATTCTACTCTGTTTAGTTTTTCTAGCAAAAACTACAAGGAAACTTGAATTTTTGACTTTTTTTTTTTGGTTTCCAACTTCCTGGGGTTTCTTATTTGAATTTTGAATAAAAGTTTAGTCTTTTTAATTTCTTATTTGGCTGAGTTGCAGACATGAAATATAATACAGTAAATAAACATGATTTTGATTGTTTATTCTCTCTTCCAATCTTTTTGTTTGTTCCCTCAAAAAAAGGAAAAAAAAAACAGAGATTCTTAAAAGTTGCTTCAAATATTCATTTTATGTTTCAAATTTCCTCTGTGTTAATTTGATATTTATTTTACAGGATTGCACATTAAAGTTGGGATTCTGCAGGCCTTGTATGTTTTTGTGAATCATCAAAGTCAACACCAGAGTATTCATCTTTGAAGCTGCACAAAATTTTGTGGAAGAATTGAATATGGATAAAGTTAAACTTAAATTCGTAAGGTTAGTTGTCTGTTTTTGTTTTCTTTCTTTTCCAATTGATTGACCGGAAAAATTGATGTAAAAACTTGTTTATGCGAAGTTCATTACATGATTTAGTACTAGAAATTTGATTAATTTTCACAGGATCACACCCCCAGTTCATTCATTCTAGTTTAGGTTGTGAACATATATGTTCAGTTTTCTTTTTCGAATCTCCACGAAACAAGAAAATGGTTGTGGCTAATGGCAGTTTGCTGTATTTTCTTTTTTTCAGGTTTGCAGATTTTAGTCCTCAACATTCTTACTCAGAGCAGCAACCATCCGCAAATGATGGTTTATATCAAAGAAAAATCAAACCAACTTTAAGTGCAGTCATGGAGAGTATTAAGAGAGGATTCGAAACGAGTTCTGAGAGAATCAGAAGCCTGAAGAGGCCAATGACAATGAGGTTCCACCATCCTCATGTCATTCGGTCAGCGAAGAAATCATCTTCAGACTCCTCCAGGAACAAAATTATTGACCCACAAGGGGCGTTTCTTCAGTTGTGGAACAAAATATTTTTACTCTCTTGTGTGATTGCAGTGTCCATAGACCCATTGTTTTTTTATATACCAAGTATTGATGCTACAAAGAAGTGCCTTGATCTGGACAAGACTTTGGAAACCACTGCTTGTGTCCTTCGAACATTCATTGATGTGTTTTACATACTTCATATAATCTTTCAATTCCGCACTGGATTTATTGCTCCTTCTTCGCGAGTGTTTGGAAGGGGTGAGTTGGTTGATGATCCTTGGATTATAGCTAAAAGATATTTGTCCTCGTACTTCATTGTCGATATCTTGGCAATTCTTCCACTGCCACAGGTTTGTTGTTTGTGTCCTTCCTAGGAAATTAATCAATCATCTACATATAATTTACATTAATTTCGCCATGTTTAACGATTTCTTGTTTGCTATTTTCAGGTGGTAGTTCTAGTTATCATCCCCACTGTGGAAGGTCCGGTGTCATTGGTCACCAAGGAGATGCTGAAATCTGTTATTATATGCCAATTTGTTCCAAGACTTGCTCGGATGAATCCACTTTTGAATGAAATCAAGAGAACTTCTGGCATTCTCACGGAAACAGCATGGGCTGGAGCTGCCGTAAATCTCATTCTTTATATGCTAGCCAGTCATGTAAGTTTGATTTTTATGAGTTAACTTATATCTCTCAAAGGATCATGTGGATTTTTCTGATCATTGAGAAAATGCAGGGAATTGGAGCCTTTTGGTTCTTGATTTCGGTGGAACGACAAGAGAGATGCTGGCTCGATGAATGCAAGAAGCCGGAGAATGATTGTGAATCTAAATTCTTGTACTGCGGAGAACGTCCACTATCAGAAAACTATTCATTCCTGAATAGTTCGTGCCCTTTTATCAGTCCTGATGAGATTAAAAATACGTCAGACTTCAACTTTGGAATATTTATCGATGCTCTTCAGTCAGGTGTAGCAGAGAAACGGGATTTCCCAAAGAAATTCTTTTACTGCTTTTGGTGGGGTCTGCGTAATCTTAGGTTTGATCCTTCTCATTAAACATGATATTCATTTGAATTTTATCATTGAAGGTTCTTCTAACTTTCTCATTGAATGCAGTTCTTTGGGCCAAAATCTCAAAACAAGCACATTTGTGGGGGAGATTTTATTTGCTATCGCCATATCCATCGGTGGATTGATTTTATTTGCGCTACTTATAGGCAACATGCAGGTAATGCTTTCTCACAATTTTATGTTGCAAGACATCACATGATAGTATATAAGCACAACTCTTCTTCTTGTGCTTATGCACAACCGCACATATTGTTCCCAACATTTAGAATGTCGATGCAATGCTATCATTATGCTTTGGTTTGAGACTTAAAGGAAGCTAAACATCATTTTCTTCTGCTTTCGCAGAAATATCTTCAATCTACAACAGTTAGAGTAGAGGAAATGAGAGTGAAGAGGCAAGACGCAGAGCAGTGGATGTCTCACAGGATGCTCCCTGAAAATCTGAGGGACCGGATTAGGTGTTATGAGCAGTACAAATGGCAAGAAACCAGAGGTGTAGAGGAAGAGACTCTAATTCGAAACCTCCCTAAAGATCTCAGGAGGGATATAAACCGTCATCTCTGTTTGGATCTACTCATGAGAGTGAGTTCTTTCGTTTACCTTCTCTATATCATAATTCACATGCCAGGATGTTGCCTAAAATGTTTTATAACACTCGCTCAGGTGCCAATGTTTGAGAAAATGGATGATCAACTTTTGGATGCAATGTGCGATCGTCTCAAGCCAGCTCTTTTCACAGAAAAAAGTTTCATTGTTCGCGAGGGGGATCTTGTGGATGAGATGCTGTTTGTGATGAGGGGCAAGCTAGTGAGTACGACTACAAACGGTGGAAGAACTGGCTTCTTTAATGCTGTTTATCTCAAGGCTGGTGATTTCTGCGGAGAAGCTCTTCTTACTTGGGCTTTGGATCCCCAATCCTCCTCCAATATAACCAGCTCCAATCGACCCATCTCAACCAGGACTGTACAAGCTCTAACTGAAGTTGAAGCCTTTGCTCTCATGGCTGATGACTTGAAGTTTGTTGCCTCTCAGTTTCGACGTCTTCACAGCAAGCAAATTCAGCAAACTTTCAGGCAAGTGTTGCAACCATTTATTCTAAATGACTACTACTGAGACAGAGATGTAATTTGCTAAAATTGGTCTTTTTTATCATGCTTTCAGGTTACATTCAGTGCAGTGGAAGACATGGGCGGCTTGCTTTATACAAGCGGCTTGGCGCCGCCATTGTAAGCAGAAACTTGCTAAGTCCTTGCAGGAAGCAGAAGACAGGCTGCAAGATGCATTGGCAGCAGAAGCTGGGACCTCAGCGAGCCTCGGTGCCACTATCTATGCATCAAGATTTGCGGCCAATCTATTACGACTAATGAGACAGAACGGTCCACGCAACACCAGAATACCACCGAGGTTACCGCTACTGATACCACCCCAGAAGCCAACTGAGCCTGACTTCACTGCTGATGACTGATAATAACATGTATAGTTATATGCTTTAAGAGTTTGTTCTACCCAAATTTTGTCTTATAATGTAAATAATAATAATAATAATAATAAAAAATCTCTGTATATAACTTGGCTTTGGTGGTATTAAACAAGATTGGTTTTTAGTATTTAGCAAGAGTTACTATTGAATCTTTGCTTATAATTTTTTTTTAGAATCTTTGCGTATAATTTTCCTTTTTGAAATATTATATAAATTCAGGGTTTTTTTGGGAAGGGGACTCAAACCCATGACCTCGTGGCGTATGCATGAGAGGATTATTACCAAATCAATTTAAAAGAGAAAAAGGGAAAAAGAGAAACAAAAAAGATCGGTGAAAGGAGATCATAACAGCACATTATAAGTATCTCAATTATTTCATACAAATAAAGTAGAGGGTGACACTGGATTTTTTATTAATACTATGTGACATGAGTAGTAGTCCCTTTCTCGAAGACAAATTTATACTATAATGCAATACAAGAGAATCCTGCTACATTTTATTCTTCAACTTTATTTTTTTTTGGTTGAAATATTACATAAATTCGAGTTTTTTTGGGAAGTTTTTATTCTTCGACTTAAAACGTCCTTTTCCTCCCGAAAAATTAAACGCCATATTCATCGTCAATCCTCCATCTAAAAAAAAATATTTAAATTTCATCTTCATTTTAGACATAGCCCTGCATTAAAAATAAAATAAAATTACATATCAGTACACACTAGTTATTGATGATATTTTCATGCATGTACATAGTAAACTACATACTTGGAACAGTCGGTCTTAGAATCAATAGGAGGGAGTTTGATGGGCACCCCACATGTTTGAGGAATCAAAGGGATGCGGTTTTTATCATATGGTCCAACGTTTCCCAGTGTTTTCTGGAGGCAACTGCATACGTTGCTTCGATCCGCCGGGGACTTTACCTTACTACTAATATCCTTAACGCCTGAACAACAAGCCGGTGGTGGCGAGTCTGCCTTGCTTTTAATATAATCAAGGCAAGGGCTTAGTTGTAGGGTAACCGTTGGGCATGGAACTTCAATAGGTTTTTCTGCCACTGCCAGGGCTGAACCTGAACTTGAAAGTAATGCAAGAATGGTTAGGAAGCTAATTAGGCGATTCATGATTGTTGCCTCCTATTGTATATTTGGGTAGTTGCAGTTTATGATATGCCAAGGAAGGACATATGTATTTATATACATGCTTCATGCTTGTTTGATGGTATTGTCAATGCAAGTCTCATGTCTCCCTTTAATATCGCGGAAAAGGCATTTGGTCGTGCTGGGAACGAAATTCGTCATCATGCTTCTTGTGTGGTTGTTTTGGGTGTGTCTGCTTATTCAAGAAAGATTAAGGTTGTGTTTGGTTTTTCGTCTGAAGACCGAACATTGCTAAATTATACCGAAGACTGAATATTGACTGAAACTGAAACTGAAAAACAAGTTGTTTTTTTTTCACTGAAAACTGAATATAAGTGATATGTTGTTTGTTTTTTTAAGTTACAAATATCTGAAAATAAATACTTTTACATCTATGCCCTTTCAACTATTATTTATTATATATTTATATTTTAATATATTAAAGACAACTAAAAAATTAATTTAATAATATAATAACAAAGTTATAAAAAAAAAAAAACAAAGATTACCATATAAAATATAACCCTTAAAGTATAAAGATTGAACAAATTAATTGAAGTTTAGTTTAAGAAATATCAGTAAATTAGAGTCGGTCATTAATAATCCGCACAATATTTATACTATATATGTGGAATAATAATATAATAATAAATTTATAATGAAATCTATATCTCTATCAATTTTTTTTTGAAACCGGCTACTAAAGTTTTTTAAAAAGTGATGAGAGAAAAAAATATTAATATAATTAAAGGGCGTAAAAGAAGAGTAAATTGAAAATAAATAAAATTTGTAAGGTTAAATTTGAAAATAATAAATTGATATTTATTTTAGTTATTTTTCATTAAGTAAAAAGTGAAAAAATTTCACTTTTTATAAGGAGTGGTTTTATAAGCTCATTCGGTGATTTTATAACTTAAAAAAGCAAACGAAATAACTTAATGACACACATTAAATACTATTAAATGTTCAGTGGAAAAATCAAACAGACCCTAAGTCGGATGGATATCATATTAAACTACCCTCAAAACATGAAAACTACGAAGCAAGATAATTGAAAAGGCAGCTTTAGGGCTCTCTAACACAATATTATCTGAACGAATCACCATATGTGCATTATCTAAGGATATTTGGAGGTCAGAAAGAGTTAATGAAATTGGAGAGTTACAGAATTCCTATCTATTTCACATCTTTTTTATCCCAAATGGGGACTATAATAGAGAATGACAAATTATGCTATGAACTACACACTGACTGAACAAGTATCTATTTCTATTTACATACTAACTCGCTATGATTGCATTTTCAGTATTATGGCTTTGACGAGTTTCGAGCCACAGATTTCGAGTCAGCACCACGCTTTGCATACAAAGAGCCTAAAGCTGGAACTTCAGCAGGTGTAACTGCAGAAAGAGCCTGGAAGTTTGTATTCCCAACAAACCAATAGAGAGCCCACTTCAGATTGCAGAGGGTGTATTTGAGAGCCTTGGTCCAATTTTCTTGCTTATTGAAGCTCTGCGTGATAGAGTAGTTTTCAACCTTGTCATTTTCGATCCTGCAAGATTTGCCCATGATTACTGGAGACAGAGAGGGAATGCAGACAAAAACATCCAATTTATACTTATGAGCAATAATTTATAAAGATTAAAAAAAAAAAAAAAAACCAACAAACTTATAGGGTAACTTGAAACGTTTCTCTGGTGGAATGTTGTTTTCTTGATCCTTAGAATTCGCAAACTCAGCAAAGTCCTTAAGACAAGTCAGGAACAATGTCATTGCTTTGTCATATCGGGTGCTCCAGAACAAATTCACCGGACCAAACCTGAGATATCACACATTAGTCAAAACATCAAATGGTTAAGAATGGTCGGAAAACTGACAAATAAACTGTGATGCAGGATCTACACCTATCTAAGAACATCTATCAGAATCTCTACTATACAGTTAGAGGTGACTAACTCTAACCAAGCCTCATAAACTCTGAGGACCAATCAAGTATAACCTCACTTTATGCACTATGTTTGCATGAACACAGGCACCATATTCAACTGTTCCTAATTTAACACGAAAATTAACTAAGATGAATCCAAATCAATGTCAATGGAGTATTAGTACTTACAATTCATAAGTATTGTTGTTGCTGTCCATTATTCGTGGGTAGCTCCCCATAGGAAGTATTTTTATTCGATATCTGTACTGATTAAGGAATTAATCACATAACCTTCTTTTGTGGAGAAGTTTGGCAGAACAATATGGCTTTAGAGTTTGCTGGACCATCCTAGCTTCAGAGATTCAATGACTGGATGCTTTCCTCACAGTGAAAGCTTATAGGAGCAGGAACGACAATTCCAATATTGATATGCTTCTGACAGTGCTCACAAAGTTGTATAGACAGGTAGCAAACTATGTTTTACGTTGGTTGAGACAAGCTCTGAAAACATCAGTGTTAAATGTCCTTTACACAGGACTAAGATCTATTTTAAATCACAAATGGAACCTACACATTCATAAACTTGAATATCTTGCTGTAATTTATTTCATACTTTGCAAAAGTTTTTGAGAAATTTTGGCACGACAGGTTGTACAACAATAACAGAAATCGATGCATAAAAGAGTATAGGCTGAAAGTCATCACTGTTAATAACCTAAGCCTGTACACTTGGCCTTTAATTACAAACAACTATTCAAAACATAGCCTTGAGATAAGGGAATAGGCATACTCGGCATCAGAAATACCTAAAACTCACTAACACATAAAGCATTTCCACCACACTTCAATATCTCAAGCATTAAGATTGCTGTAAACAATTATTTACTTAGATGAGGATTTACCTAACTGCTTAAGCTGTGTACTTGACATCATCGGTTAAAAAGAAAAGTAATACAAGCAGTCAAAATGAAATAGTCTCACAATATCTAGTGATGACAAAAATTATTAGATGTGTTGTTTAAAAGGATACTGAAACTTCGGCCGAAAATACTGGCACATTGTATGCAGGAGAAGACAAGCTTGGCCCCAGGCAGCATTGATCTCATCCCACTCAACCTGTTACCACAAAACAGTAAACAACATAATTTAAGCTTTATTCCAATCCATTTAAATAAATTATAAGAGAAGAGTATTGAATTGAAGCATTGGTTTTAACTTTCTGCCCAAAAATCTCATTGGTGAACCAAATTATGATTTATGAACCCAACATGTTTTTAATTGTCAGATGGCAAGTGGAAACAAGAGGATAGCATTCAAATAGCAAGATAAAAGATTCTTAAAAGATAAAAGTAAATAAATAAATAAAATAATACCGGAATTTTAGGAAGTCGTCCAAGCCGAAAATTGTTAATTGTTCCAAAATCCCCATCATGAAAGAGTGGAAAAGCATCATTCAGTACATTAGTCCGCTTCAACAACTCTAAATGAGCTTGTGAAACTTCAATCTTAGCCGAAACTGCATCTCTCTCTTCCTGTTATTCCAAAATCTTTTATTGACATAAGAAAGTAAAAGAAAAACTCAAGCACGTGAAGGGTGGGTGAGTGATGGCTTTCTTGCAAAAAATTCTCAAAACTTGTTAAGATGATAACAAACATGTGTATTGACCAACCAAAGAAGATCAGCATAGCCGATGACCTATATGAAATAGTTAACTAATTTAACTATATCAATCTACAATGCCTTAAATGGTCACATTAATGTCACCTGATAACTAGCACCATAATCTATTGTAATCATCCCTGAAATTTTGATCAGTTAAAGGAAATTTTGAAGGCCCAATAGGAAAAGAAACAGTGAAACAGAAAAGTTTCAAAGCCTAATAAACTTCGGAAGCCATTTTAAAATTTTCACTGGATAACAGCTACTGGAGGGAAAACAATTTACAGGAAAAAGGCATCAGCAATGCACCTGATGAGCAATTAACTGAAATTGAAAATTATTGAACTCCTGCCAATACCTGTCAACATTGAATTTTAGAAATATAAATAGTGAAGTAACAAAGATCTATATATATATATAAAGTATGTAATAAATGAGAAAAGAAATGTACTCAAATTAAGATAAGAGTAATAAAGTGTGTATCTTTCAAATAAACATACCGCTCCTCCAATTCCTTAAAGCGTTTAGACTTTAATTCTAGATCCTTCAGTTCAGCATGTACTTCAGCATTCTGCTTCTCTGTTTCTTCAATTGCTGCCTCAAGTTTTCTTTCTTCTTCCTCGATCTGAAATAATATCAAGAAATGACGATGTAAGGAATTCACATCAGATGGAAAACATTTCAGATTCTTTTTGCAGATATTAAACCACATATTCTGATATATGTGTGTGTTTGTGTGTGTGTGTGTGTGTTATGAAGATTCTCTACTGCAGACAGTCCACAAGAAAATTTTTAGGATTTCATCGTTACGAATCGCTAAAAGATAAAATTATGGTTTGTCTTTTAACGAATTATATCAATACATTTAAAAACCCTGAAAATTTTCATGTATATATCATTCGGAAGCACAAATTTGAAATTTAATGAATTATACAATGTAGAATTGAATGTATGTAAAATCACAGATTCTTATCAAAGGAAATAATTGCAAACCCTGTATTTCCCATGAGTTCCCTACATTTGATGGAAAACCCATGTCCCAGGTATCTAACCAAAGAATTCTTTTAGAAGTATTTACAAAAACAGAATTCAAAAAATAAATTATGCATTGACAACAGTTTCAAACTAAGCACCTTTAGTTTCTCCTTAAGAAAATCAGCCTCACTAAGGACATCTCGAGACTCTCCCTCCAAACGCTGAAGGCAGGCTTCATATGCTCCAATGTCCCTAGTTACATCTTCAACCTCCTTATCAAGTTTATCAGATAACACCCTCATGCACTCAAGACATAAAGGTTGCTCAACCTGGAAATGCAGAGAGAGACATAGAGAGTTTATTGTAAATCACTCAAAACTATCTTTAATATTACCACTAAAGAGGACTGAACCTTAAAACAATGCAAGAAAACAATTCAAAAGGCCTTCTCATTATTGGTACCTGTGTTTGAGTTGTTGCAAACTCAAATGCACGTTTAAGAACAGTTATAGTGGAGTGGAACCCGGAGTTGTTTGGCTGCAGAGGACCATTTGTTCCACCTTCCGGTGATGGTAATTGGGCCCCCCCTCCATCTGATGCAGACTCGGATTTATATACGACCACAAAGGATTCATCCATTGCCTTTCCAGACTGCCCAACACCAGGTTGGACAGCTGTGCCATGAGGACGGGGAGGTACTCCTTGTATCTGGGGTCTCTGTTTTGGCAACACGACAAAAGAATTGTCCATGCGTGTTGAACCTAGAACACTGTTGGCCACATGAATTGAAGATCCCTGCATTGCTGTTTGTGTTCATGCAAAACCATGGTGATAAGAATGAATTCCACCTCATGAACTATTTCCTAAGATATTGCTGCAATATGCTAAGATATACAACCAAGTTACTAATGAATGATCACCGCACATAGGTTAATAATTGAATAATGTTTTATCTACGATGTAGCATTGCGAATAGCTTAAATGTGGCGATTGCAATAAATGTAGGAAGGGAATGCAGATATGCAAACACAAATTTAACATCATATAACTGTATCAGTATGGACAATCAAGTTAAGCTTGCTACAGGATTTTAACAATAAATAGGTTCATAACAATCTCCGCAAGAGCGTGTCATTCTATATTTGGGTATTAAAACCCTAATTGCCAATCTGACTACAGATAGAATTTAATTTACATTCATAGGCTCAAATTCCAAAAACACTACGAGACGATAAATACATAATTGTTAATCTAATATACAATTCAGCTGGAAATAAGTCAGAATTCAACAATTGATAGAAAACAAAAGCACCTAATATGTCCGAGAAAAACAAAATAGTGACTAATTGACAGCTCCAAAAATATCTGAATTAAATTAATAACATAAATAGAGAAAAGGAACCCTAACTGGAGCGGGAGGAATCGTTTAAGTACTTGTCGGCGTAAGAATCGGCGCCGACGATGCAAAGGTTGTGGCGACATTTCTGGCACACCCATCGCGGAAGATTCGGATCAACCGAGAAGGTCCGACCCTTATCCGGTACGTCTTCCTTCTTCATTATCTGTTGATTGATTCGATTGTTGTATTGTATACTTCTACTCTCGCAAATTGAATCCAATCTTCTTCTTTAGTTGAGCTCGTCCAAATTACAAAGGTTTTGTATTGGATATTTGGATTTTGTTTAATCGAGTCCTAACAAGTCCACGCCTCCACGGTTCACTTTTAGGATGATCGGGCAAAAGTGCAGGTGGTTCGGATCTTATTCACACCCGATTGATTTCTAATAAGATTTGTTGGCATTTAGTTGCCATGTCAGCTGATGACTTGTTGTCTGTCCCACCACCCACTTGCGTTTTTTTGGAAAGCCGATGAAAACTTTTTTTTTTAACGGAATAAAAATGAAAATAGATGAAAACGTTATTTAAAAACAATAATATTATTTTATCTAAATTTACTGTTCAAATTATATAACATCATTGATTTCTTTTATATTAGAATTGGATGATTGAAATTCTAAATTTGGTGTTCAAATTATATGACATTATTGATTTCTTTTATATTAAAATTGAATAATTGAAATTAATGGTTCATCGTCATATCACATCATTTGAGTTCTAAATTTAGATAACAAATTTTGACAAATTATCATTGCTCATGTAAAAAGGTAAAATTCAAATAATAATAACAAATCAATAAAAGCATATTGTAATAACCATAAAGGGTAAACTAATAATAATATGTTATTGTTTTTTTAAAAAGAAAAAATAAGACTTGGCTGCCTAGCCTAGCCCATAAGAAGGCTCGCCCCGTTTATGAATATAACATTGTAAGTTTTTAAACATTGTAGAAAGAGAAAAAAAAAATCATAGTTTGTTTAATTTAGGGTTATAGACGGATGCAAACAAGCAGGGACAGAACCCTGTGGAGGCCAACGGCCCCCGATATTTTGAAAAAAAAAAAAGTTTTATGTTATTATTTTATTATTAATATGTTGTTAAAAATATGGGTTTTCAGATTTTGTGACTTTTCCACGCAATTGAGTTTATATTAAATATAATTAGTGGACTTTTTTGGTGAATGACAATTGTTAATGGTAATATTAAATGAGAATTTACCACAAACATTCTTTTCTTTATTGTCTATATATATATATATATATATATATATATATATATATATATATATATATATACATATATATATATATGTGAATCAATTATAAATGGATGTATCGTTATAATTTTCCAGAAATCAATATAAGACATTCACTCTCTCCCTCGTCTCTCTCTCTCACACTATTTATCTCACTAAATTTGTTTATTATTTCGTATTAATTCAAAACATATGTTTTATTGTTTATCTTTCTTGTCTTTGACTTCAATTGCCTTAGAGTCTTAGTGATGTGGCACTGAAGATTTGTTATCTTTGACTTGTGGATAGTTTCGTTACGTCACACTTGTATTCACTCTCTCTCTCTCGTCTCTCTCTCTCACACTATTTATCTCACTAAATTTGTTTGTTATTTCGTATTAATTCAAAACATATGTTTTATTGTTTATCTTTCTTGTCTTTGACTTCAATTGCCTTAGAGTCTTATTGATGTGGCACTGAAGATTTGTTATCTTTGACTTGTGGATAGTTTCGTTACGTCATACTTGTTTTTTTTTCTAGGATAACATAAGCCAAAGAGCACATGACTACAACAATATTGTTGTTTTTGAATATACTTTAATGAGTTAAAAAAAATTAAGTATATATTAATGATAATATTGTTTGTGTTATGGAGCACGTGGTACTAAATCATGGTACACATATACGATCCCTTTTGTTGTTTTTTTTTTCTTAGTGTTTTTTTTTTGGTATCGAGGATCGGCACATATTTGTCTATCCTCCTTCAACCGTGTGACACTCGTCTGACCTGTATGACCCGCTGAGGTCTGTATATTGGATTCACGAAGTAGGACATATAAGAAACCTCGTCCCGCACCACTGACCTTTATGTTGTGGCTCTGTTCTTTTTGCTATTTGGGCGTCTCTTGTACATTCTTTTTGGTGGAATACAATATACGGTTAAAAAAAACAATAGTACTAGTCTATATTATATGCCAATTTTACGTGGACTCTAGTCGCTATAGATTATTTTTATAATATAAATAATTATAAAAATATTAAATATTAATACAAATTCTCACCTCTCATGTTTTTTTAATTTTCATTTACAAATTTTCATTGAACTCAAAGTCCACCCTCAATTTTTGTCTCGGTCTAAAATCCACCTCCAATTTCCAACCCTAAGGAAACTTTCCACCCCAGTCTAATCTCTCTACCCCCCACCCCCACTCTCCACGCAAAGAAAATGTTAATTTGATTTGCCCCCGCCCCAATTTTTGTCTCGGTCTAAAATCCACCTCAAATTTCCAACCCTAAGGAAACTTTCCACCCCAGTCTAATCTCTCCACCCCCACCCCCACTCTCCACGCAAAGAAAATGTTAATTTGATCCCCCCCCCCCCCCCCCCCCCCCCCCCCCCCCCCCCCCCCCCAATATCCAACTTCCAACTTCTAGTTCCGTCCCTACAGACAGGGGATTTAAGGTTAGGGACTAAACCTGCTGAAGTTTTCAAAATTTACAAATTTAACCATGTTAATTTTATAAAATCCTTAGTTTTCAGATATTTATGCTTTTACCCTTATTTTATTTTTTATTTTTCTAATGTTAATTGTTTGAAGCAATTTTCTAATGTTTTTATAAATTAACTATACATTTAGAGTTGGCTTTTAATTTCCGAAGCCATATTTTTTTTCACCCAAATAACATTAAAAAAATATATATATATATATATATTTGATTCTATACGTGATATTTCTTTCTATACATATATATTAAATATAAATAAAAATCTAATTATAACATAAATGTTCTATCTTAACTAATATTATTTTCTCATTCAAATAATTGTGTTCTCTCTTCCAATCTTACTTATCTCACCCTAATACCATGTCATACTTCTGATATGTTATTTATTTTAATATAATCAATATGTATTAATTTATACAATTAAAACATGTCAACCAAACATATATAATTTATTTAACTATTAACATATTTTACCAAACAAACTTTTATCATTTTTAAAAATTAAACTAGTTTTTGGATGTTATAAAAATACTAGGAGTACAATTTAAATTTTAATTAGTTTGATTTCTAACTCTTAAACATTATTATTGAATCATGAATTAAAAGTCATAAGGTTTTTCTATATTGTTTTTAGAGTAATTTTAGACATTTCTTTTTTCAGACAACATATTTATTAATTTTAGACATTAATAAATTACCCAAGCCCCAAGCTCGTCCATCTACCAGCTGAGTTATGCGCCTGTTAGTGTAATTTTAGACATTTCAACTCTATATCTCAACTTGTATTCCAACTACTAATATATCAATTGATACACATTAATATATATATTTTTGTTAATATTTTTATTTTAACATACCCTCTAAGATATATATTAATATAACTTATTAATTTATAGCGCCCCCGCTATAAATAATTTCTGGCTCCGTCCTTGGTGGAGAGGGCACTGCCCCTCTAAAGTTTAAAAAATTTACAAATTTACCTCTATTTAAATGGGTGGGGAGAGCATAAGAGGCCAAAGTTGTGTGTGTGTGCGCGCCGCTATAAATAATTTTTGGCTCCGCCCTTGGTGGAGAGGGCACTACCCCTCTAAAGTTTAAAATTTTTACAAATTTACCTCTATTTAAATGGGTGGGGAGAAGGGCGGAGAGGGCACTACCCCTCTAAAGTTTAAAAAATTTACAAATTTACCTCTATTTAAATGGGTGGGGAGAGCATCAGAGGCCTCTAAAGTTGTGTGTATTTTTACAAATTTACCTCTATTTAAATGGGTGGGGACTGGGGAGGGCACTGCCCCACTAAAGTTTAAAAAATTTACAAGTTTGCGTGGGGTGTTAGAGACTTTACAAGTTTACCTCTATTTAAATTGGTGGGGAACTGCCCCTTTAAAGTTTTGAAAATTTACAACTTTACCTCTATTTATTACAAAGTTTACAAGTTTTCCTCTATTTAAATGGGTGGGGACTGGGGACTGGGGAGGGCACTGCCCCACTAAAGTTTAGAAAATTTACAAGTTTATGGGGGGGGGGGGGGGGGGGGGGGGGGGGGGGTGTTAGAAACTTTACAGGTTTACCACTATTTAAATGGGTGGGGTACTGCCCCTTTAAAGTTTAGGAAATTTACAACTTTACCTCTATTTATTACAAAGTTTACAAGTTTTCCTCTATTAAATGGGTGGGGACTGGGGAGGGCACTGCCCCTCTAAAGTTTAGAAAATTTACAAGTTTACCTCTATTTAGTTTTTTATAATTTCTTTAATTTTCATGTTTTTACGTTTTTATCCATATTTTTTTTATTTTTCTAATTTTTCTATAAATGAGACATCTAATATTTTTCTACCAAATCATATAAAAAATATCTTTAATTATATATATAGTATGTCTTTCGATGTATCTTAAATATAAATGAATATCGAATTATAACATATGTGTTGTATTTCAACTAATATTAATTTCTTATTCAAATAATTTTGTTTTCTCTACCATCTTACTAATCTCACTCATCCTAATACCATATTATACTTTTGATATGTTTTTTATTTTTAAATAATCAATATGTTTTAATTTATATAATTAAAACATATCAACCAAACATTTACATATATTATAGAGGATGCGGTTGATCTAGTGATATGCCCCTCATACTCACATCACGAGTTTGTGGATTCGAGTCTCTCCCCCTCTGTAAACCCCGATTTATTATAATATTTCAAAAATATTTCAAAAATATATACATGTATTTATGTTTAACTATTATGATATTTTATCAAACAAACTTTTATACTTTTTAAAAATTAAAGTAGTTTTTTGATATTACTATATTAGAAAAATACTATGAGTATAATTTAGTTTTTAATCAGTTTTCTAACATCTAACACTATTATTGAATCATGAATAAAGGACCATAGGGTTTTTCTATATTATTTTTAGAGTAATTTTAGATATTCTAACTCTATAAATCAACTTGTATTCTAACTACTAATGTGTCAATTGACAAATGAATACACATTAATGATGTTTTTTTTATTAATTTTTTCTTTAACATACCCTAGGGGTGGTAATATGGGCCACGACCAGGTAACACGACACGATATTTACGTGTTTGGGTTATGTTCTATTGGGTTCGGGTCACTAATGGATTAACACGTTGAACCCGTAAAATAAACGGGTCATATTTGGGTTGAACCCGACCCAACCCGTTAACCTATTTAACACAATTAAATATCAATGACAAATATGTAATTTACAAATAGATAAAGAAACTTTAAATATTGTGTTAACAAATCAACCATAGAATACTTTAAATTATTCATTTTCTTTTTACTGTCTACTTATAATTACTTATCAAAGTGTATAAGTCTTCAAAGAAAATGTATCCTTGCATGGCTTTTGTTTAGAAATTTAATATATATATATATATATATTTGAAATATTACAATAATTCAAAGTTTTGAGAAATAAAGAGACTCGAACCCACAACCTTGTGGTGTTGATGTGAGACACATACCACTATACCTTCCTCATTTTGTCTCGAAATTTAATATGTTTACTTCATGTCCGTTGTGTGAAATATAATATTGCATGTATAAAATATTTTTTTTAAGTGTGCATAGAGTTAAGAACTTTAAATACTATTGATATATTACTTGCATGTTTTTATGAGATTTTATTTTGAATCAACATTTTTGTTATTTTTGATTATCTTCATTTATTAAATGAGTCTTATTTGATTGAATTATATAAAATAAATTAAAAGATTTAAATTACTTTAAAATTTTAAATAGAAATTTTTTAATCGGAAATAAATCAATGAAATTGTAATTTATCATATCATAAAATTAATAACCCATAAATTAATGGGTTAAATGAGTTTTATTTGGTAAATCATTAATTAATGAGGCGTGTTTGAGTTTTGACTTATGACACTATAACCTTAATAGACCATGTTCCGGTTGACCAAAAAATTAACGGGTCGTGTTTGGGTTTATACAAATACGACACGATAGCCCATATTGCTACCCCTAACATATTGTCTAAAACATCTGATATAACTTATTATTTTACGGCGCTGCCTATGGAAATCATTTCTAGCTCCGTCCTTGTTTAAGATTCTTCGCCCACACTTGATTTTTGTGTGGTTCAGAAGAGAAACAATTTAATTAAAATAGTTATTAATGTTTAGGGTTAATCTTGATATTTTACAAATGGTAAAAAGTAAATTATTAAATTTCAATTTTTGTTATGATGGGTGCGGCGAATAAATATACATAGTGAGAACTGTTTTGTGTGGCAATAGAGAAACCGATAACTGTACTGTATCTTGCGGGTAAAAGTTTTTGTTTAAAATCTTAACAGAAAGTCAGAAATTGACGGCAGGGGTATTTTGGAAAATATGGTAAACTATGGGAAAGTTTGGCCATTAACGAAACTAAATGGGGAAAATAGAGAATAAAATAAAAAAGAGGGGAAATTTGATAATATCCCATATATTAATTATGAATAAAGCTTCAACGAACCGGAAATTAGGGATTCTATAAATGACCAAAACCAGAAACCGCGATCACTTCTTCTCCACTCGCAAATCGATCTTTTTATCCACAACAAAATCACCAGCAACCAAAGGAATGGAAGATCACACCAATCCGCAGCCACTACGGCTCTTCGTGAGGCTTCTTAATGGCAAAACCGCAGCCCTAAATTTCACAGCCCCACATGTTAGTGGCCACGAGATCAAGCACCGCATCTACGAATTTACCAGAATACCTACCCATCTCCAGCGCCTCATCTGCTCTGGATATCAATTGAAGGACAGAACCGTAATTTCTGATGACAACGCCACCATCCACCTCGTGCTCAGCCTGTTGGGAGGGAAAGGCGGTTTCGGATCGCTACTCCGTGGCGCGGCGACGAAGGCCGGTCAGAAGAAGACGAACAACTTCGACGCCTGTCGGGACATGAGTGGTCGGAGACTGAGGCACGTGAACGCGGAGAAGAAGTTGGAGGAGTGGAGAGCCGAGGAGGATGGGAGGAAATTGGAGAAGATCGCTGAGGAATTCTTAAAGAAGGAGGCTAAGAAGGGGAAGAAAGGAGTCGGAGATGGACAGGCCGAGAAGTACGTGGCAAAATACAGAGAGGTGTCGGCCAAGTGTGCGGCCAAGGTCGAGGAATCGGTCAGAGAAGCTTGTGGCAATGGCAAACGAAGAGCGGTTGCAGGGACAGCTGCGGATGCCAAGAGGTTGAAGATTTGGTAAGGGTTAATCTTTTACTAATATTGTTTTTTTTTGTTCTCTGTACTTGTTAATTTTATGGGATTTTTGAGTTGTTTATACTTGATTTCTGCTTAGTACTGTCTTATTTTATTGAATTTACTAAATGGAAAAAAGAAGATGTTGTGAATTTAGGTAAAAGAATAGAATGGATATTGAAATATGTTATACTTGTCTGTCCCTTGCAAAAAAAGGGTACGTTCTCGAGTGTTTCAGTATTGTTATTTGTCATTTTAGTTAGGGTGTTGAAGCGAGTGGAAAGAGAGATTTTCATATTGAATGCAATCAAATAGGGTGCTGCGTTGTTCTTGAAATCTTAAGAAGTTGTTTTAATTGGCATTGATGCCATTGTTCTTATGTTTAAATTTGTTTATTTTTTAGGAGGGGGAAGAGGAAACTGGGTGATGGTGAGGATGAGGATAGCAGTGATGATGATGATGAGGAGAACGAGAAATCTGTTGTTGTAAATAATGGGCATCATTCGGATTCAAGTAAGGAAGCTGAGGTGAGTTCAGGTTCGGTTACTGGTGGTAAACAGGATGCAGAATTTTCTGGTGGAGGTTCATGTGAGAGTGGTTCTGAAGAAGATAAGGAGATTCTTCCACAACAGATAATGGAATCTGGGGGAGAAGATGTACCTAATAAAGAGAATGGTGTGGTTGAACCCGAGATTGGTGAAGAAAAGGTATCACCGAGTATAATATCTTGTTTGGAGCCTGCAGTTGTGTCTGTGACTGAAGTTGTTGAGGCTGAAAAACAGGAGTGTTGTGGTGGACTTGTCTCTGTAAATGCGGAGGGAGTTGTTGGTCAATCCCCAAATGTTTTTAGTTCAGGAAATGAGGAAGGCAGTGAAAATAAACCTGTTGATGCCGAAGGCGGTGATTTCCCTGCCACTAAATCTGTATCTCATGAAGAAACAGCTGCTGCAAGTACAAGTAATGGAGAAATGGAAAGGCCATTAAATTTTGAGGAATTCAATTCAGCAGCAGAGATGGAGGTATGTTTGCCAAATTAAATTTCTTATATGTGCTTTTTCCCTCCCCTGTTTGAGTTAATTTATTGGTATGTGGTCTGATTGTTACGCCAATTCAACCTAGTTCATTAACATTGCATTGAATTATCCTTGTAACCCCAGCTACGCATTTGTTCACAGTATCATAATGTTGTTGTAACGATGTTGTCTTATCCTGTTGCTGGGTTTTAGTTAATGAATCTGTAATCCTACTTAGCATAAACAGTCACTTATTCCCTAAATCGTAACACCTCTATTGCAATGATAGGTTCTTGGCATGGAAAGATTAAAGACTGAACTCCAGGCATGTGGGCTAAAATGTGGCGGCACCTTGCAAGAACGAGCTGCCAGGCTTTTCCTACTGAAGACTACTCCTGTGGAGAAGCTTCCAAAGAAGCTGCTTGCCAAAAAGTAATAGTTTTATGTATTGTGCTTCGTCAAACTTGTTCCTGGTTTGAAGGTTTTTGTTCCCTTCAAAGTACTCAAAACTAGATCTAAGTAGGTGTATAATATGTTTTTCTGTAATTTTTCATAATACTGGGATGCTAAAAGCCTGCCTGTTGTGGAAGTAATAATTTGTTGGTGGTGACTCATTGTTGATCATAGTTCTGAAACTCACTTACATTTTACATGTCAAAGACCAAAAAGAAACTAACAATTTTATTTTGTTGGAACTGAGATTTGAGGTTGTGTAGAGAAGACTGTTGTAATGTTATTAATCATGGTGGAAAACACTGACGAGAAGGTGAAGACCTTACAGAAAATTTAAGGTAATGGATATCTACTTTTGTAAAATAAAAAAGAATTTTTTGTTAATAATGAAGAGTATAACAATTGATCATATACAATGATATTATGAAAAGTGACTCTAGAATGAAAAGAATATGGCTGTTTGTCAAGTATTATGTGAACTAGCACGAGCAGGGGATGGTGCCGGAGAGTTTCGGCAAAGTGGACAACTGCTATTCATTCGAAGCCACTCATCAATGCAATCGGCATGGAAGCAGTGTTTGCACTCTGGAATGCATCTGATCGTCTCTTTGCTGCAATACTCTGATAAGCATATAGAGCAAGTGCTGCCGTTGGGTCCTGGTAGTCGCTTGCTCTCTCCAAGAACTACCTTCTGATATGATTCAATTGTCGACTCATCCAGACCCATCACTATGATGGTGGGTTGCGGTGTCACTGCTACTGGAATGGTGTTGCGCGGCTGTCTGGTGAAACGGGGTCGATTGCTGTCCATGAAGCATGCACAAAATCCTATCCCAGCAGCGAATGCGAGAGCTGGTATTGCGATGGACAAGCAAAGTATCCTGAATACTAGGAGATTATAATTTGATTGGCCTGAAATTTGAATCCATTAGTGACTTGGGTTCGATTTTTTCACATAACTATCATAAAATTCTGACATTCAACTAATTCTTGTTCACATTTTCACCCCTTTTACAGCTCTAAATTCAACTAAGTGACTAAATTCCTCTTGAAGTAACAAGAAAATACAGGAATCCTACTGTGTATTTAGAAAAACTGAATTTACAAGCAGCAAAATTAAACAGACTGAGAAACATGAGCTTCAAAAATCAGAAGTACCCAACAAAATAGTATCTTTGGTTACAAACCACCTCTGCATCCTCTGTAAATATAAGATCATCTCCAATGCTATTATGCATTTTTGAGTTTCTAAATAGTGACACATCTGCATTTCTATTCAATATGGGCCCATTTTTGAATTTTTTTTAGAAAAATGCATATTCACATCTCCAATGCAATTATCTAAAATCAAATATGTATTTATTTTTTAACCAATCATAATAAAACAATTATTACATTCTCTCTCCTATTTTATTTTACAATTAAATGAGCTTCAATATTATTGGTAGAAATAGTTAGAAATCCTAGTCAGCGTCTAGGAGAGTTTCTAGAATTAGAAACTCAACTCCATATTCTCTAACTTTTTTTTTACCACATCATCTCCATATTCAACATAGAAAATTGCATTAGTGAGAGTTTTTCTAACTTCTTTAGTATCTATCTCATGTATGTGGTACTTCATTTTCTCCAAATACATAATAACATATTAGCATCGGAGATACCCTAACCATTCAAAAGATAATAACTCACTGTTTATTTAATTCCAAGGAAACGATTAATACCTCATGGTAATGCTTGACCACAAATTATCGTAGCTTCTTGGTTAGGTAGAATAAAATAATAAATTATAGATTTGAGTATTTGACTTGATCCAAAGCTCGACAAACAAAAAGTTTTTTGGGTTTTGCACCTTTGACTTTAGGCCGTTATGGATGGTAGGCAATGAACATAATCTACTAGCCTGAGTATTATATTAAAGAAATGACATTTTCATTCCCTACCTCATTGAGACATTGACATTTAAAAAAATAAAAAAATAAAAAAATAAAAAAAATTGTTGGGACACTTTAATAAAATGATTAAAATCCCATTAGCCTAAAATATATATTAAACAACATCCTACTTTAAGTCAATCACATTATGAAAAATATCTGTATAAGACCACTAAAATCCTTATCTCTTAAGTTTTCCATCAGCCAATAAATTAACATACATGTCCCCCAATATAATTTTTTTGATGATATTAAGATAATTACCTGATTTAGAATTGTAGAAACAGCCAATTTCTTGACTGTTGCTGCTCTTGAGCCCACATACACCTCCTCTTGATTCACAATCAATGCAATCTGATTCATACCATGTTAACTGAAGATCATTGTTAAGGTCATTTGAGAACCCTTCATCGTATTGAACCGGCCAAGAAACTGGAACCGGTAATGTTGATATAATCTGACATGATGGGGTCATAGAATTCACCAGGCTCATTGAAATAGTAGCTAGAACTGAGGTTGTTGAATTGCTAAGACAATCAATGGCAGCGTAACGCGACTTGGTGAGCTGAGCTGGGCAGCTCAGGAAAGTGTAGTTATGATAAAAGGAAACGGAGAAAGGAGAACCTGAAAGATTCAAGCTTTGAAGCCTTCCCGGAAGGCAATTATCCGGGTCGTAAAGAGATATCTGTTGTGATATATAGTTGATTTCCCGGACGAAAAATTGTCCGGAATTAGGAAGATTGAGAATTGTTTTGCCATGAATGTTGCAACCAATTCTGAAACCAGGAACACTACAGTTTCCTGATTGCTTGCGTTCAACTTGGAATGGGAATCGAATCGGGACGTCGTCGTTGCCACAGAAAGAAGTCTCGCAGTATTCTGCGGACACAATAAGAGGAAAGATGAAGAAGAGAAGAAAAAAGACAGCTTGTAAGATATCCATCATCAAGTTGGTTAAAGGACTTGTTTCAGGGATGAGAAAGGCCTGTTTGAATTTTTTTGATAATGAGAAGAGTTTTTAATATCAAGACTTGATCAATTATCTAAACTATAGTATTTCTAAAGTCAAAATGCTAATTATGTGTGATCTATCTAGATCTAGCTATTACGGCAGCTCATTTCTTTTTAAAATTTTGCTATTTGTCATTGCTTTGTTGCAAGTTACTTCATACACAACACCTGTGACATCAAATAAAAATGTATTTAATTTAGTCTGAAGAGTAGAAATTAAATTAGAACAATATTTGGGTACTGACCCCAATAATAAGAATGTAGCACGTGGCCCAATTTGTAAGAGAAATGTAAAAAGTAAAAGAAAAAAAAGTCATATGTTGTACTCCCATTGATGAAGTTAGTATTTTGGACAGGACCGGTCCTTAAGTTTTTAGGGCCCGAGGTGAAAATGTAAAAAATGAGAAAAATGGACCCCAAAACATATAAAATGAGAAATAGGGTGTTGTAAAAAGTGGGCTCAATAATTTTTTTTAATATACTATATGCATATAATTAAAATAAATGAATTGGGTCCTTTAGAGTCATAATTTTTTTAATATATTATTTACATATAATTAAAAAAAAATGAATTTAACCCTTTAGACTCAATTATTTTTTCTATGGATTATAACAATTCACAGCAGATCCAAATTTATGTATCTAAAATCCAATACTACACATAAACTTTAATTAAAAAAAGTTGGAACCCAAGGTGGTTGCAATCGGTGCACCAACCAGGGCCTGCCTTGATTTTGGGCACTGACAGTATTGTTCATTAAATTATATCCAAAGACAAATGAAAAGGATATTATCATTATTATTTAAGGGGAAGAAAGAATAATTTGTAGATATTATCATTATTATTTAAGGGGAAGAAAGAATAATTTGTAGATAATTAATGACTATATATAGTTTGTCAAAATAAAAATAAAAATTAATGACTATATATATATACCCCCTCCATTTTTTTAGTAACAACATATGTATTACATTTTTCAGAAACTGGGGACAAATGTAGGAATTACTACAAGAAAAAACAAATATCTTTTAATTCTTAGTTTTTCTTAGTTTAATAAATAGCATTCTAGGTATTTTGTTAAATTTCCGCATCAGTTATTTTATTTTTCACCTAACAAATTATGATTTAGGAATTCAAATGAATTTGATCATGGTTTCGAGAAACAGAAAATGCATTTTGATTTTCATCATTTTTGAAAACCCCTTACAAGTTACACCTGCACCACGAGATTGTGGGTTCAAGTCTTCCATCTCTCTAAATAAATCCAAATTTATGTATTATGTTATAGTATAATATATATTTTTTTAAATTAAAAATTAATGATTAAGTCGCGTGAAAATATTTTTTAGAAACAGATTATCAAATCGTTTTCTAAAAAAGATTATCTCAACAACATCCGAAATGATTAATAGTCTTATAAAAACAACTTAATTAATTAAACTATAATATTAATGAAACGACAAGGCCTTTGGATGATGAGAAAAGTTGTTAGTAAGCCTTAACTATTTAAACTATAATATTCCTGAAGTCAATTAATAATTAGATGTGCTCTAGCTTTTATTTCAGCAATTAATTTTTAAATTTTGCTATAGAAAATAATTTTGTGGCAATTGCTTCATACAACCATTTGTGAGTTGTGACACCTAACAAAAATGTATTAATCATTTCGAACACAAAAATATTAGAATATAATATGCTAATTCCATAGCGAACGAAAAACAAACTACCATTAGATAATTGCTTAATGCAATCAAACACAAATCTCTGTATGCAGACGCAATTCTGAGTTCTTACATGGATATATTATTCGTATTTTAGACATTAACAAATGGGTATACATTTGTGTCATCTTGATATTGCAGACCAGTCTATGTAAATCTTCTATAATTTTCTGTAAGGGGATTAAAATCAACATTCTTGGGGGAGGGTGTCTTCTTGTTAGAACTTTATAAAAGCTATTTTGAATTTGCCTTGAAGAGACAAGTTTTCAGGTATTTTGATCAAAACTACAGGAGTTGCTGAGAGATTCTAATCGAAACGATATCTCCATTAGTCCCATCTCTCATTGTGTGGTATTTGACAAGAATTCCTGCTCCCAGAGAAAAATAAAAATAAAAAAGCTGCTAAGATTTATGCAAATTTTGTATGTTATAATCTTCACAGATTGCAAATTTTTTTACCATCATTTTTTTGTAAATTGGTGTTGACAGCAACTCCATGATACGCGATTATAGCCTTTGGTTGCAGGTCATCAGGTTTTCCTATCCATGCCTTGAGATTAAAGACCCCTGACATCATGTGAAAACCAGTTTTCATGTAAAACTCCTCAAATTGGTCATGGTAGTGAACTCTCTCGGTAAGAGAGGACCGACACCGAGAGTTGAGCTTGGCCTGGTTTATATATCAAGCTTTTACCTGCTGTTTGAGAGTCCTTGATGTGTTTGAGATCGAAAATGGCTCCACAAGCTCCTTGGGTGTTCGTTTCCATTTTATGAGTTCCAATAATCTCGTACTTCCAGCTCCCGTTCTTGAACCCCTCACTCAAAAACAGCTCTATATGCCTTGCATCTAGCATCTGCATTGTTCCTAGAAAATGAAAACAAAGTTCCTTCATTAGTCTTGATGTTAAATAAAATCTTGATTATATTTCTTTCAACACTTTACAAGTAACAAATGTAGCACAATTATATGCATCGCAACTCAGAGAAAATTAATGCACTCCACAAATTAGATCCTCCTATAAAACTATGAACTGTATGATTCATCAGGAGTTCTGCAAACAACTCTACGTATATTTGTCGATTACCTTAGTATATAAGGTACTAACATGCCTATTTAATGAATGAAAGAGAGTTCAAATCAGAGAACTGTGAAGCTCACAGATTTTCTGAGCCTGGTCCACACGGTTCTACCACCTGCGGTAACTTACACAAGGTGTGAAGACTTCAGGGAACATTCTGTGAGCTGGGCATTTTTGAATCCACAACAGGTTTACTGACTAAAGCAGTGTTACATGTCTTGTATGCACTCTCCACAACCACAAATCCTATCCTAATTAGAGAAAAAAAATCATATCCTGCTTTTATGAGCAGTTAGCATTTTTATTCTTACCTTCACATGAATCGAGGTTACAAGCAGGGCAGCGTACAAGCTGCATATCTGAAAGAATCAACCATGTTAAAAGTTACAAAATTAATTGGACTTATGATTTATGATAACCCAATTATAAATGCAACCTAAGAGAAATGACAATAGTTAGTCAACTTTGCAGTACCAGCTATCCAGATTCCAGGTTTAATGTTCCTCAATAAGCATGATCCGCAGGCCTCCAGCACCTTCTCTATAGTTTTCCCTTTTAAGATTTTCACGGGTATGTTCAGTTTATCAGTCAGGAGTGCATCTGGTGAGTTGAAAAAAAAAGCTCCAATTCGCATCCAATCTGATTTGTCCCGTTAAAAGTCATAACATGATGAAGAAAGTTAGTAGTCTACGGATGCACTTACCAACATGTGTTTCAACATTTGATGTTGTTTTTACAGGAACATATTAGTCAGTACTTGTCTACTTTTGAAGAAAGCTTAAAAGCATGAAACTGATGGCATTGTCACATTGCCAAACATAATCTATAATACAACATTTCATAATTGTAAAACAACAGATAATAATTCTTATCAGACAATTGACCATATAAAAGCATGGAAAGGGCAGATGGGAAATTCTGAACTACTAGACCATCTGATTTGCCATTAGAAATTGGTACACTAAAATTCTTCTTACACTCAAATAATCATCTCATAAAATACTATCTGGACGAACAATCCCTCATTCATCCTTCAAGCTTTTGTTCAATCAATATCCGAGAACAAATCCAAAATAGTACGCAGCTCTCTCTATTTTGAGCTTATTTAACAGATCCAACCAAGGTCCTACTATTACTAAGCAGAGTCAAAGGCACATTCTAAAATTAAAATTACACATTTTACACCAACCAAGGTCCTACTTTAGTGACTAGAAGCACCTGAAAAGGTTTAAAAGAGAGAGTACTCACCAAGATGCCTGTCCTGTTGGCGGAACTCGAAAGAGTGACTGCCATCTGCCAAAAAAAAATTATCAATTAAACTTCTATCAGACAGTTTTAGTAATTATTCAAACCAATGTTAGTTACCAAAACGTAATTGATGTGTAAAACAACCAAGCCATGTGATACATACCAAAAGCATAAGCATAGATCTTGAACCATTGAAAAGCCACGCTGCCTGGATCTGGGACCTGAAGATCACGCATGCACGCGAACTTCCATACACTGTCGTGCATAATGATGCTGAGGAACCATTTGTTCGTCAATGCAAGCATCACCAGAGACTTTCCATCCAAAAACCTAGCTATATATGTCCATATGTCCTCTTCGTGCCTAATAAAATTTAGAGAGTTCTGAATTAATACCTAAAAAAGCTATTCGGACAAATAATCACTCAATGTATGGTTGCTGGAATTTAGTTTCAAATCTGTTTTAGAAGCACAGGTTTAATTTTCCTTGTTTAGAACTGTTAATTGTAGCCGAATCGGGGAAGTGAATCAACTATAAAACTGATTTAAGAACTTTACTTGGTTCAAACTCAGCTTGCACATATGCTCATTAGTTCCTGAGAATTCAAAATTTTATCAAAACTGATGGAGTTCTCAGGTTCTAATTAGGAAAAGTAAAAAATAAAATAACAATAGAATGAAATCAGATAAGTAACCTATATTCAAATAAATGAAATTCAAAAAATAATTTACCAGTGAATTTATCATGATTATTGTGCTTGGCTACCACAACTTGGAGAAAAAACGTAAGAAATTATAACAACCAGAACTCAAATCTTCTAATATCTGTTGATACTAAACTGGAACAACAGAGAACATCAAATTCAGAGTATCTTGTTGAATTTCCGCATCAACTATTTTCCTTCAACCAAATTGTGATTCAGAAATTTAAATCAACTTCGGTGTAAGATTTCGTGAAACTGATCTAATCGTTTTGATACAGGAATTCGTATTCAAACAGAAAACGCATTTTGATTTCGTCTTTTTCATGATTAATTTTCTGAAACAGATCTGTTGATTGAAATAAGAAATAATGTTAGAAAACATAAAACTGCTTTCTAAAACAGATTTTTTTAAAAAAATCTAAAACAGCTTATCTCAAGGAACAACAACAAAATTGCTCGACCGAAACAGCTTCCTCTAACAGTTCTTGGAAACACAATGGAATTTAGAACTTGCTTTCATCACAGATTCAAAAAACCAGATGAGTTCATCAAAGAATCTCGCATCACCAATTGAAACACTAATTTTTTTCCAAATTCAAATTTCAAATCAATGCGTGAAGCTAAAACTAAGCTGAAACTGAATGAAGCAAAATCAAAAGCAGCTCGTTCAATGTTTAAATTAAAGAGACAGTGAGAGAGAGAGAGAGTACCAACTGAAAGCGGAGAGAGAAGCGGGATGATTGCAGTAAGGAGAGCTGCAACTGCTGAGTGCGTTGCTTCTTTTCAATCTCTTCCTCATCTCTCTCTCTCTCTCTCTCTCGCGAACTATTCGAAATTTGAAATAAAATGACTCGAAGCTCACGTTTCCTGGTTTTAATACGCGCGCGAAATGCACAGATTCAAAAGAAATAAATAAATAAAATTTAAATAAATGTTGAAGGACCTGATTTGGCAATGAATTGGGCCTGGGTTTTGGGCCTTTGTTGGGAATTGCTTATTATGTTAACTAACTTCTAATATAAATACTTCTAAATGCACCGTAACTCTGAATTCCTCGGGAGCTTTTTTTTTCCTTTTTTTTTTAAAGGAACTGGTAAAATGTATAGCGGTGTATGGTAAAAGTGGTAGCAGAGAGAAAATGATAAGATCACATGAAAGGTTGACTTCATCGAAGCATTTTGGCAAAATCTGAATCATTTCAACATTATAAAATTGGAGTGTAGCATGATGTAGTTGTCAAACAATAACCATTGCGGCACAAGAATTACCAAACAAATTGGAGAAAACAGTTATCACAAGCTCGTAGAAGAAAGAAAATGAGATCGTGCTCATGGGTTCAGACATGGTGTTGCAAGGGGATTGGTGTACTTAAATGAAATTTTGTAATAACAATTTGGAATGCGTCCATAACATAACACAATGGAATATAAGAATTCTAGAATCAATTTACAAAAATGCTACCAGCCAAACTGCTGCTGAATTTACATTTTATTGTATTTGAATTCTGAAGACATTATAGAACAAATTAGGCTAAAGAAGCAAAACAATATAAGCTCTGGAAAAATTGTTAGAATCCTAATGGGCTTGAAGATGAGATGATGCTCTTTGCTGTATAATGAATATCAAGAGTAATCTAATTCATAAACAATCGACAGTTGGGAGCTTTACATAGGCAAGGGACTTTCAACTCATCTTTCTCGTCCGGATCAAATAAGTAATCGTACCTGTCAGGCAAATTCAAAATATGTTCATTTACTCCAAAAACTCAAATTTATGCTTAAGAATTGATTACTTTGAATCAAAACTAAACAAATTAATACAAAAAACTACCCTCCAAAGTGAATAAATGAGAGAGAGAATTATACGTTAGCTCATCACCAGCTGTCACATTAGTCTTAGCAATAAGAACTATCCGGCTTTCACGGTTACCCACACTCATTATCCTTGCATAGCAGTTGGGCATGCACTGCAGCGAGAAGAATTAATTGTTTAGCATCATTGTATGCATACGATCAAAGTGTAGTGTACCATAGATGTATGGACTATGAAGACTAGAAATCATAGTCAAATTTCAACAAAGAACTAAAGCAGGAAAATTAAATAAATAACAATAATGACCAATGCACAAGAAGGATTCAAATTCGGTGAGTATAACTTGATCAAGGGTAGACTCAACATTGAAGCCATATATAATTTGAAATCCAAAGAAACCAAAATTTAGCATTTCAGTACATTTTCTCTTTCCTCATTCAAAAGTATTTCTTCTTAGCATCCAATGGAGACAACAACAGAGGGTTGAGATCCCAGGTGATAAGAACCAAGAGAAAATGGCTACCTAGGTTATAGATTCAAAATCTCACATCCCTTATTCAAGTACTTGCGCTAATTAACCATTTGCTAATACAAGCAATGCAAGTTGCGAAGAGTTACAACTTACAACACAAATTGACAAAAAAGCTGATGCTTGCTAACGTAATCCAAAACCAGGCTAAGCAACTAATTTGGATCAATAGCTCAAGCAGAGCATGAGAAACCTAATTAGCTCCGAAGGATAAGCTTTACATAACATTGAGACCAAATGGGATATAAAAAGTTTTTATTTTATTTTTTATTTTTTTGCTACATAAGACGTTTTATTTCTGTTTAGCAGAATTTATAATAAAAATAATAAATAAAAAAACCCTCTAATAACAAGAACTTACCGAATGGTTGATTAATCGTGCTATATTCCCCTTCTTCGTGGCATCAATTACCACTTCCTCACTAATCTTGAATAACTGCACATAACCATTTAATAGAATTCAAGAAACAAATATATACAAAAAAATTGAGACAGCAGAAATAATAAAATGGTCCTCAAAGCAGACGCAAGCTAAACCGCCAAAGGAAAAGCCTACAGTTTCTTTTCATTTTATTTTTTTGAAAGTGGAAAAGCCTACAGTTGTCCAAGCAGAGAAAACCGAGAACAAAAAGAAACGAAAAGATTTCAGTCAGGTGCTGCATACATGGCTCAACATATCAACACATAAATACATTGTATAGGAAAATTGTTCATTTCAATCAATATTTAGTTCAGCTACTTTTCAATCCCAAAATCCCAAATTATAGAGTATATTCATTGTTATCATTAAGAACTTACCTAATATATTTCAGTATAATTCATCATGGTAAAAATTCAACCACTTCATTACACCAGAAAAAAATGATATAATACTTCATATCTGGCTCAAATACCACAAGCTATTAACAAGACAATGGCAGGCCAAACACATATAAAACGGAATTTAGTTATCAAACTCACATAGCAATCTTTGCCTTCTTTACGGTATCTTGCTTCTCTCACGTCGGCAATGCTTTGAGTCACCTGCTCACCGCGATACTCAACAACCTGGAGATAGACATGCCTAGCATAAGAATCACATCACTAGTACCAGAAATATAATTCTTAACGGAAGTGTAACCAAAAGTCCAGCTAAGTAAATACTTAAACACAGCTTTAAAAATGTATACAAGCATAGAAAAAATTATAAATCGAGTACCATTTCTCCTTCCTGAATGTTTCTACGTGCAAAAAGGCCCCATCCGTGTATGCCAGATTTCCCAAAACCAATCCGATGCTTTTCAGTTCTCTAAAGGCAGAAGTACAAAGCAAAAAACAATCGAATTAGGACATAAGATCAAGTAGGCAATAGTAATTGCAGCTGGAGAATGAAGCTTACCTGTAAGTGACAAAGCCGTTCCTTGAATGAAGTAAAAGTTTTAGGATCATCAAGTTCCTGCTATGAGACAGCACATATAAGAAAGTAACAAGATATATTACTACCAACTACAAAGAACCGAATGGGAAGGATCCAACCACAGAACTGAAAGAGAAGGATGCTTTAGTGTGTGAGAGTATTTAGATGCTTTAGTGTGTGAGAGTATTTAATAGGCATGACAAAATTTAATATAACAAAGATAAATACTACACTATATTTGGAAACAGAGAAAGAATATTACTTTATATGCAGTCAAGCTATTTACTGCATCTAAAGAATGATGACTTGGCCCCATTGGTCTGTGGAAAATTGGTTCCCCTCTCAATCCCTGCAAATAAAAACCATAATCAGAATGAGAGGAAAGAGGCCAATAGATCAATCATGCAGGCTACAAGCCAAACCATAATAGCATCAAACTTGGATTTCACAAGGCAAGAAATGCAAGCTTGGCTGGAGGTATAAAGGAAGATTCACAAGAATCTTACAAGTTTTCATAAAAAAGCTGAAACAAAAATTAATAACACATAAGGTTCACAAAGTTGTCACCTTATGCTTTGATCTTTTAAAGACACGGCATCTCGCAGAAGATAGAGAATCAAACTCATTAGTATCTGAGGTTGAAGGTTCAGGAGATTCTGTTCTCTTAGCTGAAATCAACCTTGAACCCCGAAAACACCCCCTTTGGTTCTGAAGCAAGCTTCTGCCAGCAAAAACTCCTGTAGGTGTATGTACAACAACAGCAGCATCTGGAGCTGGGGTCCTGTCCGAAAATCAAGGTATGAGGAAACAAAGACTGAACTCATAGCTTTGGTGCCAAAGTAGAACAAAATTGCATTCTCTTCCATTGCAGGGACAGATAGAAATCATAAAATTGATAAAGCGGAATAAAAGGAATTTCTTAATGCACAATTTTCCAACCTGTGAATGGCACAGTATATTAACTTCCTGGATATTTGTTTCCCATTCTTCTCATAGGACTGCACCTGAAAGTTACAAAAATAAGATTAATAAAACAATTTACATTGCAGTCATAGGAACACTATCGTCTCAATTTCAAAATACATGCTATGGAATCACAAGTTTCAAAACTTACTTCCATGCTATATCCAGCTCTTGACGCACACATTGCATGGAAATAAGTGTCACACTTGCAACATTGAGTGCACGAACCATGTGTTTGCTTACAGATTATGCAACTCTGCAATATTTCAATGGAAAACACTCAGTATTTAAACCATCAAGCATAGCCAACCAATATATAAGCTGATAAACAAACAGAAAGATTAGAATAACATCAACCAGTTACCAGTACTTTACAAAAGACTCATCCCATTATTAGGGAATGGTCCTACTTAGCTAACATTAGTATCTTTTAAACCCCAATGCCATGCAAAATTTCTTTTAAGGACAGAAACGAAATCGAGCATGAAAAAGCCCATTCTAAAGCACTGCCTGAAAAAGATATTTGATTTAAGGAAACTCTATAGATAATTGTTACAGCCAGCGTACCTTTAAAAATGAATTTGCTGGAATTTTAAGGATTCCATATGCAGGTTCCATGGTCTCATGATTCAAGAAACTGACTTCGGGCCGAAACCAACCACATGTAACATGAACCCAGAGCGTCTCAACATCAGTTGGCTTCAAAGCACCCCCTAAAAACCAGTTTTAACATATAATAAGAAAAACTAGCCCTTGATGATAAAGTAAGCTTTGTAGGATAAATGCAGTATTATATTCATATATCCATGCTCTATATAAATTATAAGGCATAAAATGCAATCATCTAAATCAAACTACAATCAACAATAAAAGGCAAAAAAATCCATTTAACTCTAGGACTACGGCACCATTTAAATCAAACTAAAATCAACAATAAAATTTTGAAATCCCAAAAAGAGACCAATAACTCACTACTTTGCAGGACAGGGAAGAAGTATAAGCTTGCAACAATTCCAATATTATTCTTTCTTTTTTTCCTCCAAGACATGTGGGACGTACACTCATATGTGAATATCACAATCAAATTTTATCATTTGTCAACAACACAGTACCGCCAAGAACTGTTAAGACATTTAATTCAATGGCATACCTTTTACAGGACAGAGGCAACATTGCTTCTCAGCATCAGGTGTTTCACATGCTCTACAAACCCAAGAAGTAAAATCTTGGACATTTAAAACCCCATAGCATTCTTGGTGGACAGCTACTTGACACCTTTACCAATAACATTGTCATTCAGATACATCGTAAGTATATAAAATAAGCTTCAATATTAGCACCTGAAATCACTTATCATTTAACCACCCATTACATACTAACTTGCCAATACAAAACAACATATAGTGGAACTACCTGTTACAGATAATAATTTTGTTGTAGTCCCAATCTTCAATCCATCTACAGATAGCACATCTTTCTGTCGTCCATTTTACGTAAACAGGCTCATATTTCTCTGTTGCAATTGGAATACAGTTAGATTTCCTGCAACTGTAAACTATTAACTAATAAAAGATTTTGTTCAATACCCAAACCAAACCTCTTCTTGTTAGAGTGCTTAAATTCTATTGTTGGGCCTTTTCCTATGCTTAACTTTTTTGGTCGGATGCCTCCCCCACCCCCCCAACCCAAAAAAAAGGGGAAAAAATCAACAGGATATGTCTCATGGATGATGGAAGTACTTATTACCTTTTGTAAAAGCAAGTAGCTTTTGCTTATCTAACTTCACTGGATCTATACCATGTGCATTAAATTCAGCAATCTGCATTATCTTCAATGTTAATAAAACTCATGCATATAAGTACAAATGCTAACAAAATTAAATAAACAAATTATCAAAACATTCGCATTAAGAGTAAAGACTGTCATCAAACTAGTATTGAGATCTATGACCAGAAATGGGGAATTCAATGTTTTGGTCTTTGGGCAATCCAGTTATACGTTAGCATTTCAATCAATAGGTTCAGGTATAAAATATAGAGTACAAGGTCCATGAGCTCAAATATTGATGTGTACATCAAAATCAACAGCCAAGACATCACTTTGATGGGAAAGATACATATTGATACACAAATAGAAAAAAGTTAGCAAGACAGGATTCACAGAGTCACACACACTTGTGAAAAATGCTGTACAATATAGCATTATAGCAACAAAAGGAGAAAATGTGCTAGAGAAACTAAATGTGTATAGTATAGCAGTTTAGCATACATAATATACTGCCATTGACAGGACTAATTGAATGAGTTCTAATTAGCAACACATTTAACAGTAGCTTCCATTAATTAAACAAAAAAAAAATTAAATAACTTAACAAGAAGGAATAAAAAAGGCCAGAGAATTTAATTTAAAATATAAAAGTTCAATACAAACCCATTTTTCCAATGTTAGCATTGTGCCCTTGACTTTCACACTATACTTCCACTTCTTTGCTCTGCATCCAGTATGGCGTTCCCATTCAGTAAGTGTTAACTTCTTTGACCCGCATGAACCACACTTGCACACAACTCTGAAGAAGAAGGAAAAAGAAATAACTTAATTAATTGTTCAAGAAATAATAACAGATTACCTAAATATCTGCTTTAGAATTAAAACAAAATGTGCAACTAAAAGTTCCCATTAGAAACAACCAAGTCAAATTAGCTGAAGAACTCACGAATTCTAGAAAAAATACAAACATCTTTCTGTCAAACAAAATATTACATATCTGAATAATACATGGTGATCAAAAGATATGTACCATCTAAAAGAACTGTAATGGGTGTAAACAATAATGAAGGGATGGAGGGGAAGGATGATGAGAGAGAGTCAGCACTAGCAGCACTTCATAATAAGAAAATGAATCATTGACAACTAATTAAATATAACTAACAGTAATAAAGATCTCAGAGCATACAAATGAAGTTTTGGAATATATGCTCCTTCCACGTTGTTGCATACTACAATTACATTGTCAGGCAGCACCATTTGTCCATTACTTTCTGTAGGCCTGTTTAAAAAGTTATTGTCAAAATATCAGGTTTACAATTTCACAACACAGAATGTACAATTAACATGCAAAATGTCTGTAAACAAAGTGAAGTGAGGAAGAGTAGGTGAAAAGCTAACATACTTGACATATGGATGCCATTGCTCTACTGATGATTCAAATCTAAGATTTGCTTTGCAATCGGGGCAATAATAATCAACTTTCTCCAGATCCTTCGCACCATGACCAAGTCAGTGACCCCCAAAACTCCACAAAAAATAACAAGAACAAAGATAAAGATAACATATCAACTTAGGTAGGATGGACACACCTTGAAATGTTTTCCAGAAATTTTGTCACATTCAGCATGCACCCAAACATTACAACCATCACAACATACCTGATCCAGCGTAAGAACAATGATTTCTCTTATCATTCAAATTTTTTTTCTGTCAAAGAAAAGCATTATAAGCCTAATTTGAAGCTTAATAAACTCACCCAATTCCCACCATCTGAATGGTGCCAAATTTTCTTGCATATGCCACAATACTGTTTCGATTTTTTTAACTGTAAAAAAAATGTAACGGTCATGTTGTTAAGAACGGAAGTATATATATTCTCTTCTACAAAAAAAAAAAAAGTTATATTCATGTCAAACAAAATTCACGAATATGGAATTTCTTATGAACCTTAGCACAATGCTTGCATAGAAACTGGGTTTCAGATATTAAACCATTCAATTTCCTCACTTTGCATGGTCGAAATAAACCACAACCGTCACAAAGCCTAGCATCCTTATAACATGCATTCTGCACAATTTATTAATCAAATGAGTTCTAGTAAGTAGTAACTGAACAACCCAATTTTGTGTCAACTAAAAATACTAATTGATATACCAAAATTACGTTAAAAAACTATTATCTTAAAGAGACATTCAAAATCAGAGGTTTAAATAACTTGATTATTTATAAAAGAAGATGTTTGCATAAAAAAATACACCCCAACAAAAAGAATGTACTCCATGAACAGTCCAGTGACTTGCATCAAATACGGTTCTGACCATAACTGATAACTAGTGCTTCCAAGAAAAACAATATGTATGAAATTTCCACAGATTACCATATCTTAATATGATCACATGTTTTTCAGGTCTACTTTAGCAACTACATAGTCATTTGTCAAGGAAACCCTCAACCATTTGAAGCCAATTCTCTGCAAATAATTGTATCAAACTGATACCATATCTAAGTAAGACAGTGTTATGGAAAATACCAGAACGAAAGGCAGAAACAAAACAGATCTGAAACTTAAGTCATTTCCCATAGAACATGCAACAAATTTCCGAATTCCTGTAAACTACTCAAGTTATGAATCAAAACATGGGAAGGAACCAAAAGGAAATTCTAAAGAAATTGCCTGGTTCTAAGAGTTATATACCATATTTTGACTTGAACAGGTTGCCACTTGGACTATACTGGAATGAGCTTCTGGATTACCAATTTGCTCAATCTCAAGGTTTCCATCCAAAAAACCATTTTCTGCTAAAACTGCCTCTTCTAGCGCCATCTGAAAACCACTCAGTTTGCTCTTGTTCAACTGTGCGGGTTCCCGAAATCTTTAAAAGCCAACAAAAAAAAAAGTAAAGCAAAATAGTTATAAACTAACAAAATTATAATTAAAGCAACTCAACATTGCTTACATACATACATACTTACCGATCCATGAATTCTGCAAATGGGTATATCATCCCTTGTTTCACCCACCCATAGTCCTGCCCATCAACATTCGTTCATAAACAAGGTATTACTAAAAACAGAATGGATGCAAATTGAACAATAAAAAACCCATAAAAACAAATTATGAGAGAACAATAAAGAGACTAAAAAAGATACCCTTTGTGTGCCATTCTTTGAGTAGCCAAAAAACATGACACAAAGAGAACCAGGAACACAGCATCTCAAAACAGCTTCAGGAGCTTGCAAAATGGGATCAATCACAATGGCCGGCCAAGCTGGGTATGTCCTCCCACATTTAGCCCACACCAAATCACCTAAAGCAAAATCCTCTGGCTTATATACATCCTTCTTTTTTTTAGCTTTCTCTTTTGTCAATCTCTCTACACTCCTAGAGCTAAATCCAGGCATATACTGTTTATTATCTACCAATGGCAAAGATTTCAGATTATTACGCGCCGGCTTAGCAACGCTACGCGAAACCAAATACTCTCTTGGATCAAAATTATTGTAATCTACATAACCCAACCCCTTTTCTCCAAATGAATAGTATTTTGAGCTTCCAAATCTATACTTTTCCCTCACATAAGTCATTCCATAGTATTTTTTCCCGAACTCCTCTCTCACTTCCAAAAATCCACCGTCATTGTCATCCTCATCCTCATCCTCGCCAATGCTCGAATCTGTGTCACCGACAATGAGAACCGAGTCATCGTATTTCGAAGGAAGCATCTGAGTCCTTCCTTTCGAAGGTTTCAATATCGGAGGCCGAAACCTGTTTGAGCTCCGATTTGTGTCTCTCCTATTATAACTGAATTTTTTCGAGTTGGATTCGAATTCCGAGGCCCAACACGAGGCATCATCGCCAACCCAGGAGCCCGAACCGCTGCTGAATTCGTCGACTTCAACCATCATTGAATTTGGGCGACAATCATCCTCGGTTTTTCTTCTCCGTTTTTTCGGATTTGCCGCGCACACATACTCATCGTCTTCTTCGTCTTCGTAACATGTCTCTCCAATCTTGCACCGCCTTGGATCATGCGTTTCAGGTTTCAGAGGTCGTTTCACTATCATCTTCTATTTAATCCTTCAAAACCAAACCCTAATCTCACATCCAACACGCAAAAATTATATACTCGCAATACCAAAAACCCAACTAGTTACAACTTTGAACATAAATTCCACGTACCATTCAATAGTGAATCCCAATCAGAACCCTAGGTTTTGATTCGAAACCCTAATTCGAGACACAGTCACAGAAAACTGACGGACTTGGCACGTTTCTGTTTCTTTTATCTTGAGACGCGTATTAAGTGCAATTCGCAATTACGATCTCCGAGAGTGAAAAGACTTGAGAATCGATTATCCCCGAAAAAAGTAGCAACAAAATTCCAAGAAAACCAATGCAGTGTGCAGATAAGAACTTTCAAGCTTTTGTAGAAGACAAGGGATCTGTTTTTTCTAACGACGAATTCTGGACAGGCACACTCGTTATATATTTTCGAAATATTTAAGTTAGATACGGTAGTTATTATATATTTATTTTAATATTAAATTAAAGGATTAAAATATTAAGGTGACGTGTTTTGGCTCCAAATATTTGGAGGAAGGAGGGAGTCGCTTGAAATTTGCGACGTGACAAGCGCGAAACAAAAAAATTGAAAGGTAACACGGATTTTCTATGCTACGGGTACATGTGGATGCTTTTTTTTGGTGTTAACGGATAAATCTGTTTTGGTGTCAGAGTCGGTGAAGCATCTCCCAATCGCCGGGATTGTGGGCTTGACCCCGCACTCCGATGACTAGTACAGTATAATTTGACCGGGACTTACGTCGTTGGTCTACGTAACTTGACGATCGTTAAGCGAGCATATTTTTCTTTAATTAGGTTAAACGACATTGGCTTGCCGCAAAAGAGTTGGCAGAATATGACTAAAATATGTGTTTCGCTACTGGAATTGACTGGTTTTGTACAAAATTGCCTCACAATCAGACGATAAAACAGTAGCCGAATTGATTGTTTTCGAAATTTTAATGGACTATTTGACTTGTAGTCTTGTACAATGTTTTTCTAAAAGGGGAGATTACAGTTTGGTACTTATTTTTTAAGAAAATATTGTTTTTTTTTATCTGATTTATGTCTATTAGGGTCTTTGGTCCTAATTTTTTTGGAAATGCATCAAAAAAGTCTCTCTGACCAAAAAGTTGACGGTTTTACCCCTACGTAATGCGAAAAAATTGAAATGCTTCTCTAACAACTATTTTTAAACCCTGCGAAAAGACTGAAATGCCCATCAAACCCTTTATCACCTTTTGTGTTTGAAAGCCACAAACTCTAACCAGTTGAGTTATTACAGCTCATTGTTGAAGGTTTGTTGATTTAAATATATATATATAGTTATATAATTTGTTTAAAATAATTTAAATCTGTTTATATAATTTAAAATAGGGGGATTTACAATTTGGTCCTTATGTTTTAAAGAATCATTGTTTTTGCCCCACTTATGTGTATTAGAGTATTTAGTCCTCATCTTTTTGGAAATACATCAAAAATGTCCATTTGATCAAAAATTTAACAGTCAACTTTAACATATTAGTTTAAATGACGGTATTGCCCTTCTTGCTGGGTGGACTGTCAAAAAAACCATAATGTTAATTGAAAAATTACAAATAAAACCCTTTAATTTTTTACTTTTCCAAATTTACCCTTTGAATTTATTTAATAAAAAAAAATTAAATCCAAAAATTTTAAGAAATCAAATTTACCAAAAAAAATTTCCTTATATTTCCTTCCATAGTATCGTGTTCTACTGCTAATTTCTTTTTTCAAAAGCAATTTAATAATATCAATAACTGCTAATTTCATTTTTCAAAAGCAATTTAAAAATACCAATACTTTTTTATCTTTTCTTCCATATTATTGATCTACTATTCAGATTTTTTTTCAATGCATTTTTATAATACCCATATTTTTTTTCTTATATTGCAACCACAATATTTTCCATATTTCATATAATTTTTTTATTTGACATATGACTTCATCATATTGTACGAGTTCAATTGTTGTTGAATCAAATTTAAAAATAGATTATTATGTGATTCATGCAGAACTTTCAAGTGGTGAACACCTAGGAATTCAACAGTATCAAATATGTAATGCATCCTATGCATCCATTAAATGACATCATAACATCTAATATCATTCACATTTTCCTCAATAATCCATTGTCATCAAACATTAATAAAACATAGTGGAGAAATACTGTATTTTAAACATACCAAAGTTGATGTCTTGAAATGTTAATAAAAAACAAATAACTAATCAATAGGAATCATAAAAATCCACTTCTAAGTAATCCTTCAAAGAATACCGAAGAGAGGTGGAACCTCACTGTGAGCACATATCTGGCATCAGTAGGTATGTTTGTTTGACCCTGTGTAAACAGGAGAGAATCTGTAATGTATAGAATGTTAAAATTCTAGAAAAAAAAAAGAAAAGAAATGGTGCTTAATATTGTACCTGATTTGCTCCACATCAAGTTGCAGCTTCGGGTGTCGCGGTATTTTTTTGTTTTCTTTTTTGCTGCATACAATTAAATTAATTAATTTAGTCTCAGATTAAAAAAAAAAACTTTAGTTCCAAATTTAATAAGTGTAATGCATAATTAAACAATATTTAGTCTCACATTTTTCTTTGATTAGGTTCCACCATCGCCGGTACATGTCCTTTTGTTGTGACATATAGTCCCACATTTCTTGCACTTATTGGAAAATGTCCTACCAGCTGCAAACCCTTCATCAGGTTCTCTCCTTTTCTTCTTCTTCGGCCTACCAACAAGAGTGCGTCTAAGTGGTGGCTTAAGTGGAGCACCATCCGCTGCAGCCCAACGCAAAGCATCTGGAATTGAGTTTATAGCCCCACTGTAAGTGTTTTGGAAAGCTTCCTTTGAGTAATACCAATGTACGAAATCATGTGCATGTTGTCTATTATAAGCCATAGCAGTCATTGCATGCATGCATGGGCAGCCACTAATTTGTCATTCACCACGGTCGCATGTCTTTTCTCCAATGTTAACAAGCCATGTTTTGTAGAAACTGTCCATTGTCTCGTGAAACTCTCCCCTGCCATGTATGACTTGCAACTTTCTGGCTTCTTTTTCAGTTTCATTTAGCCTATCTAGTGTATATGAAGTTATGGTATCATTCAATTTCAACCCACTTATCTGTGAACCTCGCCATAACCTTCCTTCTAATAGTCTCAAACAAAGTGAGTATTGGCTTGTTCCTATCCTCTTTAATCCAACTATTAAAACATTCGGACATATTATTAGTTACATGGTCTGATCTGATTTCCTCATCAAAATTATGTCTAGCACATTTTTTGGCTTGCTTTTCATCAACCAAATATAAACCTTTTCAGAGACTTCACGTATTTCTTTCATGATATCATTAAAACTAGCCACATGACCCACCATAGCTGCAAGCCATACTTTCTTTCCCAAATCAATAGATTTTAATTTAGCATTATAGTTAGCAAAAATATGCCTAAAACAGTACCTATTCTTTGCCGTAGGCCATTCCGACTTCAATGCAGCCAAAATACCTTTCTGCCTATCACTCATAAAACAAACCTTCTTGTTGTCATCCCAATTAAGTGCCTCGTGCAACAACTTCAAAAACCATTCCCAACTCTCTTTACATTCAGTCTCACACACTGCATAAGCTATAAGGAATATTCCACTATTTGCATCAAGAGTTATTGCTGCTAACATAACCCCACCATATTCGCTTGTCAGGTGGCATCCATCTATGCCAATTAATGGCCTACACCCATTCAGAAACCCGGTCTGCATTGCATGGAAGCTCAGAAATAATCGTTGAAATCTCAGATTCTCTCCAATGATTTCTTGGGTATTCACTTTGGCATAAGTACCTGGATTCATAACAAGGCACGTGTTTGCATATCTCCAAATCATTGTATATGCTTCAATATGATCAGCTTTTAAATTATTTAACACTATATTTGCTCTATAAATAGACTGTGATGAAGCTTGAACACCAAATTTGTCTCTCAGCTCATTCTTTATTCCTACTGCTTCTATGCTCAGATTTGAGAGTATCATAACCCCAAATGCTGCAGCTATCCACTTGGAATTGGCTTCCCTATTCACATGCTGCCTTTGATATAAACTATGGCTGCCGGTAATACTCCTAATCATGAAAATGACTTCGACAATCAATGTAAATGCATGTAACCTCCAGTCACAATCTTCATTCAAGCAGGTCACCGTATATCTGCTTTTGTCATTTTTCAGTTTATTTAACTGAACACCCTCATGTATTGCAAATCTTCTTATCACATCTTTGACTTCTTTTGAATTGGTAAAAATCTGCCCATCTCTTAATGAAATGGAGTAATCTGGATTAGGAGTCCATTCATTACGGATACAATAACGAGTCATCCTTATTGGACCATCTTCTTCGTCGAATGAGTTATCCCAACAAAATTTGTCACCATCGGGATCACAGCGACCAGGAATGCCACCCATAACATGCCCATCTTCCAAACTGTCTACAAGGCTGATGTCAGAATCACTTACTGGTTCTAAAGGCTGGTACTCATAATCGAGTTCTACATCGGAACTGTCTACCTCGTTAAAGTCATCATCCACCTCAGGTATTGCATCTTCCTCTACGGTTGGGTTCTCAAGTGTTATGTCTTTGGTTTGAGGGTTTGTATTGGATTGGATAATTGTTTCTTGGGTTGTAGTGTATTCTAGTAACTCGATGTCATTTTCCTCAGGGAACTCCACAGCTAAAGGTACTGCATTGATGTGGAAATGAATGATAGAGTTGTTGCGTCTATCAAACTCCTCAAACGCATGCATTAACTCCACATCAGACAAGAGTGTATGTTCTAGTCCATTCCAAGGAAACAGAATACACAACTCATACTTCTCCCATGTTTGAATACTCTCCCTCAAAAACTCCTTCTTTGCATCATTGATGATTGAGATAACACTGCACTCTCCAGGTTCCAAGATACCCAAATCATACAATTTGTTACCTTTTCTCACATAGACTCTAAAGAGTAGCATTTTCCTATTACAAAAAATAATAATGCATAGCCACAAAATCAAATGCTATATATTAATATTACTCAACAACAAACAAATAAGGGGACTAACCAGTAGACAACTTTAATAAGGACTCATCACCCAACACATAAAATATTACAGTATGATTGTAAAAAAAAAAAGAATACTACAGTATGCACAACACTCTCACTATTACACAAACAAAAATTGACTCTACCACTTTATACACAAACAATCCACAAGTAGAATCCCAACAACTGACCCTACCATTTTATACATAATCAATTTACAAGCAGAATCTCAACAAAAACTGACCCTACCACTCTATATACAAAGAATCCATAAGTAGAATTCCAACAACTGACCTTACCATTTTATACGTACATAAGCAGAATCCCAACAAAAACTGACCCTATCGGTTTATACACAAACAATGAAAACTATTAAAAAAATCGTGAAATTAACCCAACAAAGTGCAAGTAAAAAAAACCAATAAAGTTCATAGATTCGGACCCTCATACTGCAACGATAAAATTTTGCCCCCACCACTGGCTCACATACACAAATACTAGCTCCACAAAAAAACCTATAAAACACAACAGAACACATAATAAACCACTCACACAACCCACTTAACACCACATTGAAAAAGAAAATCAAACTACCTTAGACTTGTTTGATATCTGACCGACTTCTGCACGAAGAATCCGTTCTCGGCTGGGTCTTCTTCGCTTGAAGGGTCTGTTGTTACTTCTTTGCGATCAGAGAAACTGATGAGCGGGTGGTGGTTGTGTTGTATCGATTTAGTCAGAGGAAATTGGTGTAGGTTCAGTGACGAGTTCGGTGTTGTGTCGGCTTAGTGAGAATCAACGATGAAGATCTTAGGTTTGATTGATTAGTTTTGACCAATAATTAGATTTTCACATTTCAATTTTCTTTTTTTTAATCTTTTTTGTAAACGAATTTAATTTACTGATTAAATAAATTGTAAATAAATGCCACGTGTCACAAACTATTAAAACATTATTAAAAGTACTATTTTACCCATGGACCAGTTAACTTGGACTAACTGTTGACTGACGAAGGGACCTTTTTGATGTATTTTTAAAAAGATGAGGACTAAATACCCTAATACATATAAGTGGGGTTAAAAAACAATGATTCCTTAAAAAATAAGGACCAACTTATAATTCTCCATTTAAAATAAATCTAATTGTAATGCATATTGTATCCTGTTTTAAACTGAGCCATGAGAGACAAGGTACGGGCTTATTGGATGTGGCTGGCCCCTTTAAACTCATTGTCCGAACCGTCCAACACCGAGACAAAAACGTCGTAGTTTAAATCTAATTGTCATTTAGACTGTAAAGTCCTGCCTAGGGATGACAATTGTATCCGAATCCGTGAGTACCGAACCAAACCCGAACCGCATGGGTCGGGTCTGGGTCATCATACTCGGGTCACGGGTCGGGTATGGATTTAAATTAATATACCTGATTCGGGTTCGGGTCGGGTATGGGTATGAGCCATAAACCCGGACCCGGACCCATGGACCCGATGAATGCAAAACAGTGTCGGTTTATAACATATTTACATACCTAATTTCTTCTTTTCTTCTTCTTTCACTCTTGCAGCCGCATTCCTCTTCTTCTTCTTTCATACATCAGATCAGAATTCTTCAATTCTTCATTTCTTCTTTTCTTCTTCCCACCGGCTCCACGCACCTTGGATTCGACGGCCTGTAGCTCCAGTGCTCCACCTCGGATTCGATGGACTGCAGCTCCACCTTGGATTCGACGGCCTGCAGCTCCAACTTGGATTCGACGGCCTGTAGCTTCAGTGCTCCACCTTGGATTCGACGACCTGCAGCTCCACCTTGGATGACCAGCAGCTCCATTTTGGACGGCCTGCAGGCGCAGCTCCACCGTTCGATCACAAAGTCACAGACTTGTTCACCGTAACTCTCTATCTCTCTTACACTTGTTCAATTTTTCTTCAGTTTTTTTTGCAATTTGTGACTGAGTTAGATAAAAAAAATTGGTTCGAATATAGTGTACAGTGTAGATACAGGACAATGGTTTGAATTTAATGTAGTATACAAGAACTGGTCTTGGTATCTTGGAATCTGGTTATTGATTGAAAAGGTGGACAACTACAATATTCTTGGAAGTGAATACAAATGCCCAGTTCCCTATTTTCTCCAACTCAAGTTGTGTTCTTTCGTTTAATTTGTATGTAATTGAGTTTGTCTTGTTTGATGTATATGTTCACCAGATTTGTGATTGTGTATGTTATATAATTTCATTTTATTACTTGCAGTGAAGAAAATATGATTACAAATTGAGGCTATTTAATTAAAATATATCTAACTGTGTATGAATTAATCTACAAAATGTTGAAACAATTTTCCCAAATATTAGAATTACAACCTGAAATTACTAGTTTGATTTTTCTCGAATCGAATCTTGATAATGAGTTTTAGTATATTAAAGGTTTTGTGGGTCTACGGGTCCAGACCCGGACCCATGAAATTTTACGGGTCCTCAGGGCGGGTCTGGGTCTGCTCAAGACCGCAGGTCCAGACCCGAACCCGGACCCGAAAATTTTCATGGGTCTGGTAGGACCCGACCCATTGCCATCCCTAGTCCTGCCTCTAAATAAAATGAACACCATAGTACCACACACAAACATTGCTGCAATGCAAAAACCCTAATTCGTTTCCACAGCACCGATGGCAGTTCATTCAAAATCAGCAATCACAGATGATGAGCGGTGCATGTAGATGGTGGACTTACGTTGCCAGACGATGTATCTGAATGACAATGTTATTGGTAAAGGTGTCAAGTAGCTGTCCACCAAGAATGCTATGGGGTTTTAAATGTCCAAGATTTTACTTCTTGGGTTTGTAGAGCATGTGAAACACCTGATGCTGAGAAGCAATGTTGCCTCTGTCCTGTAAAAGGTATGCCATTGAATTAAATGTCTTAACAGTTCTTGGCGGTACTGTGTTGTTGACAAATGATAAAATTTGATTGTGATATTCACATATGAGTGTAAGTCCCACATGTCTTGGAGGAAAAAAAGAAAGAATAATATTGGAATTGTTGCAAGCTTATACTTCTTCCCTGTCCTGCAAAGTAATGAGTTATTGGTCTCTTTTTGGGATTTCAAAATTTTATAGTTGATTTTAGTTTGATTTAAATGGTGCCGTAGTCCTAGAGTTAAATGGATTTTTTTGCCTTTTATTGTTGATTGTAGTTTGATTTAGATGATTGCATTTTATGCCTTATAATTTATATAGAGCATGGATATATGAATATAATACTGCATTTATCCTACAAAGCTTACTTTATCATCAAGGGCTAGTTTTTCTTATTATATGTTAAAACTGGTTTTTAGGGGGTGCTTTGAAGCCAACTGATGTTGAGACGCTCTGGGTTCATGTTACATGTGGTTGGTTTCGGCCCGAAGTCAGTTTCTTGAATCATGAGACCATGGAACCTGCATATGGAATCCTTAAAATTCCAGCAAATTCATTTTTAAAGGTACGCTGGCTGTAACAATTATCTATAGAGTTTCCTTAAATCAAATATCTTTTTCAGGCAGTGCTTTAGAATGGGCTTTTTCATGCTCGATTTCGTTTCTGTCCTTAAAAGAAATTTTGCATGGCATCGGGGTTTAAAAGATACTAATGTTAGCTAAGTAGGACCATTCCCTAATAATGGGATGAGTCTTTTGTAAAGTACTGGTTGATGTTATTCTAATCTTTCTGTTTGTTTATCAGCTTATATATTGGTTGGCTATGCTTGATGGTTTAAATACTGAGTGTTTTCCATTGAAATATTGCAGAGTTGCATAATCTGTAAGCAAACACATGGTTCGTGCACTCAATGTTGCAAGTGTGACACTTATTTCCATGCAATGTGTGCGTCAAGAGCTGGATATAGCATGGAAGTAAGTTTTGAAACTTGTGATTCCATAGCATGTATTTTGATATTGAGACGATAGTGTTCCTATGACTGCAATGTAAATTGTTTTATTAATCTTATTTTTGTAACTTTCAGGTGCAGTCCTATGAGAAGAATGGGAAACAAATATCCAGGAAGTTAATATACTGTGCCATTCACAGGTTGGAAAATTGTGCATTAAGAAATTCCTTTTTTTCCGCTTTATCAATTTTATGATTTCTATCTGTCCCTGCAATGGAAGAGAATGCAATTTTGTTCTACTTTGGCACCAAAGCTATGAGTTCAGTCTTTGTTTCCTCATACCTTGATTTTCGGACAGGACCCCAGCTCCAGATGCTGCTGTTGTTGTACATACACCTACAGGAGTTTTTGCTGGCAGAAGCTTGCTTCAGAACCAAAGGGCATGTTTTCGGGGTTCAAGATTGATTTCAGCTAAGAGAACAGAATCTCCTGAACCTTCAACCTCAGATACTAATGAGTTTGATCCTCTATCTTCTGCGAGACGCCGTATCTTTAAAAGATCAAAGCATAAGGTGACAACTTTGTGAACCTTATGTGTTATTAATTTTTGTTTCAGCTTTTTTATGAAAACTTGTAAGATTCTTGTGAATCTTCCTTTATACCTCCAGCCAAGCTTGCATTTCTTGCCTTGTGAAATCCAAGTTTGATGCTATTATGGTTTGGCTTGTAGCCTGCATGATTGATCTATTGGCCTCTTTCCTCTCATTCTGATTATGGTTTTTATTTGCAGGGGTTGAGAGGGGAACCGATTTTCCACTGACCAATGGGGCCAAGTCATCATTCTTTAGATGCAGTAAATAGCTTGACTGCATATAAAGTAATATTCTTTCTCTGTTTCCAAATATAGTGTAGTATTTATCTTTGTTATATTAAATTTTGTCATGCCTATTAAATACTCTCACACACTAAAGCATCCTTCCCTTTCAGTTCTGTGGTTGGATCCTTCCCATTCGGTTCTTTGTAGTTGGTAGTAATATATCTTGTTACTTTCTTATATGTGCTGTCTCATAGCAGGAACTTGATGATCCTAAGACTTTTACTTCATTCATGGAACTGCGTTGTCACTTACAGGTAAGCTTCATTCTCCAGCTGCAATTACTATTGCCTACTTGATCTTATGTCCTAATTCGATTGTTTTTTGCTTTGTACTTCTGCCTTTAGAGAACTGAAAAGCATCGGATTGGTTTCGGGAAATCTGGCATACACGGATGGGGCCTTTTTGCACGTAGAAACATTCAGGAAGGAGAAATGGTACTCGATTTATAATTTTTTCTATGCTTGTATACATTTTTAAAGCTGTGTTTAAGTATTTACTTAGCTGGACTTTTGGTTACACTTCCGTTAAGAATTATATTTCTGGTACTAGTGATGTGATTCTTATGCTAGGCATGTCTATCTCCAGGTTGTTGAGTATCGCGGTGAGCAGGTGACTCAAAGCATTGCCGACGTGAGAGAAGCAAGATAACGTAAAGAAGGCAAAGATTGCTATGTGAGTTTGATATATAAATTCAGTTTTATGTGTTTGGCCTGCCATTGTCTTGTTAATAGCTTGTAGTATTTGAGCCGGATATGAAGTATTATATCATTTTTTTCTGGTGTAATGAAGTGGTTGAATTTTTACCATGATGAACTATACTGAAATATATTAGGTAAGTTGTTAATGATAACAATGAATATACTCTATAATTTGGGATTTTGGGATTGAAAAAGTAGTTGAACTAAATATTGATTGAAATGAACAATTTTCCTATACAATGTATTTATGTGTTGATATGTTGAGCCATGTATGCAGCACCTGACTGAAATCTTTTCGTTTCTTTTTTTTTTTCTCGGTTTTCTCTGCTTGGACAACTGTAGGCTTTTCCACTTTCAAAAAAAATAAAAATGAAAAGAAACTGTAGGCTTTTCCTTTGGCTGCTTAGCTTGCGTCTGCTTTGAGGACCATTTTATTATTTCTGCTGTCTCAATTTTTTTGTATATATTTGTTTCTTGAATTCTATTAAATGGTTATATGCAGTTATTCAAGATTAGTGAGGAAGTGGTAATTGATGCCACGAAGAAGGGGAATATAGCACGATTAATCAACCATTCGGTAAGTTCTTGTTATTAGAGGGTTTTTATTTTTATTTTTTTATTTTATTATAAATTCTGCTAAAACAGAAATAAAATGTCTTATATAGCAAAAAAATAAAAAATAAAATAAAAACCTCTTATATCCCATTTGGTCTCAATGTTATGTAAAGCTTATCCTTCAGAGCTAATTAGGTTTCGCATGCTCTGCTTGAGCTATTGATCCAAATTAGTTGCTTAGCCTTGTTTTGGATTACATTAGCAAGCCTCAGCTTTTTTGTCAATTTGTGTTGTAAGTTGTAACTCTTCGCAACTTGCATTGCTTGTATTAGCAAATGGTTAATTAGCGCAAGTACTTGAATGAGGGATGCAAGATTTTGAATCTATAGCCTAGGTAGCCATTTTCTCTTGGTTCTTATCACCTGGGATCTCAACCCTCTGTTGTTGTCTCCATTGGTTCTTATCACCTGGGATCTGACCTGCGAAAAGACTGAAATGCCCCTCAAACCCTTTGAACCTCTGACCTTGTGATTAAAAGCCACAAACTCTAACCAGTTGAGCTATTACAACTCATTGTTGGAGGTTTGTTGATTTAAATATATATAGTTGTATAATTTGTTTAAAATAATTTAAATTTGTTTATATAATTTAAAATATATCTAATTGTAATGCATATTGTATCCTGTTTTGAACTGAGCCATGAAAGACTAGATAAGGGCCCATTGGATGTGGCTGGTCCCTTTAAACTCATGGTCCGATCCGCCCAACACTGGGACGAAAACGTCGTCGTTTAAATCTAATTGTCATTTTGACTATAAAGTCCGCCTCTAAATAAAATGAACACCACAGTACCACACACAAACATAGCCGCAGTTCAAAAACCCTAATTAGTTTCCACGGAACCGATGGCAGTTCATTCAAAATCAGCAATCACAGATGATGAGCGGTGCATGTAGATGGTGGACTTACGTTGCCAGTGTCGGTAAAATTAGTTAGTTTTTTTTTTTTTCGTTTTTCTTCTTGTTTTCTAGTAAGTTTTAGATAGTCTCATTTTACTATCAGATAACAGTTTTTGAATCCAAATTTAAATATTCAAGATAATTCGAGCATGAATACTAGGAAACATAGATAGAATTTGACATGGATATGATGGCAAATGTAAAAGGTCTGAGCGGGAAGTTTATGGCTGGTGGTGATAATAATGTTAAAACTTGTGGGAAATGGAGAGGGCCCTTGTCCTTGTTTGAGTCATGACATTGTGACTTTCGCAACCTCTCCTACAAAAATGTGGGTTGAAATAAAAGGCGTGGGTTGCATTCTAGTATGGAATTCTAATCTAGACTTCTCCCGACATTGATTTATTGGCCGCCAGTTGGCTTCTTGCATTGATCAAAACCTTCATGCTGATCCATTCGGTTGTTTTGTGTTTCTTAGCTCTCTTGAAAATATGATACTATATTACTATCTTAACTTTCCTTCTAAGGATTAATTTTGATATTTGATATGGTTGTTGCATTCACTTTCTAATTTTAAGTATTTTACGGATACATCCATGTTATAATTACAGTTTACTCTTGTTTTTTTGGACATAATATTTCAGGTGTTTTAAATAAACTTTTTGAAGGATATGCACTAGCTTTTTTTTTTCTTGTGAATTGTGATGCATACACATTGTCTAAACCATAGGCTATAAGCTATAAGTTGGTCAATGTGTTAGATTTGGGTGGCTCTGTATACTATGCAACCTTTCGTCATGTGTTTTCATGGTGTAGCTTTTCCCCTTATGCATTGCTTAGAAAAGTTTTGAAATCGTATAAGATTTGTGAGCAAAATTTGATCTTGAATGGGCCTACAAGTCATTGAAAAAATTAAAAAACATTACTTTTAACCGCCACAAGGGATCTGCCTTTGCTATCATCTTTCTTTTAATTTTTTGGTATGTGGGTGTTAGAAGCGTAATATTGAGTACCTCAACTTTGTCCTTGCCATCATCTTTTGTAATGAAATAAGTAAAGTGGGCCTTTTAGACAAGAGTATCTATTTAGTTGAAATTGTATTACACCATCAAGAACATGGCCTTTATATTATACCCAAATTCGTAATCAGTTGGAAACTTTTATTTGTTGTGCTTAGCTGGTTTGCACCATAAGTTCCTACTTATATTACTGCTTATTAATGTGCCTACCAGCTTGGCTCCTTTTTGGTTATTTTGTTACAGACATGGTTTTGCTTGCGACGTGCTTAAATCAGACCTGGACGTGAGGAGATAGTAATTGGGCCACTGGGGCAACTTAAGGAAGTTCGTGCATTTTGTTTATCGATATGACTGGTTCATAAAATACAAGAAACTACTTACAGAGCTGAAAATAACAGCAGCAGCCGATATTTCTATTGTGGAAGGATGTATTGATATCCCACATGCCCTTTTAGACTAAGGAGTAGCAGATGATATAGGTGGAAAATACATGGCTAAGACATCTGTAGTCTACTTGATAATTTGAATGTACATATCATTCATTTGGGAAATTTTGTAGTTCCAAACCTGTCCCTTTTGAAAACCAGGCCTGCAGCACCAACACTGATTCATAGTTTATATCTTTCTTATTATTGTATTGTTTTAGTGTATTATTTGTCATATAATCATAAATTTGTTAGTGTAAGCTTGTTAATTTCTTGTTTTTTTTGGGGTACTTAGATGAAATAAAAGTATAAAACACATGAATTTGGAAGTTGGAGAGTATATCAGATTCAATTAATGTTCCAATATAAGACAGGATCCGTTATACAGGGAAATGGTTAAAAAAATCGACAACACGCTATAGACTACACTATCTATTAGGCAATGTTTAGATTCAATTAATGTTCCAATATAGTACAGGATACTAAAATTGTTATGCAGGGAAATGGTTAAAAAAATTGACAACACGCTATAGACTACATTAGGCAATGTTTAAAAGTGCTGCCAAAAAAAAGTGTAATGTTAGATCGCCAAGAAGTGATGTGATATTGGCATGAAAGATAATGACTATTTACATTTGGACATTTTTCCTAACAGCCTATCGTTACTTAAAAAAAAAAAAAAAAGGTAAAGAAAACATTATCAATCAATCATGTAAAGCACAACAAGAGGCCACTGGTTGTCTGGTTGTGTTTTACATTATCAATCATCTAAAGAGTCCATTTTTTATCACCTTCTTCAAGGGAGTGAGCATTACCTCTTTCCCTCCTAAAAACATACCTCTTTCCCTCCTAAAAACATAATATGTGTCCATAGATAGGGTAAATTTATTCAAACCCTGTTATTTTTTTAAACAATTTTATCTCTCATGGACACATGTCATGTTGGGGGTACTCCCTCCCAAAAAAATGACATGTGTCCATAAGGGATAAAATTGTCTAAAAAGATAACAGGGTTTTGACAAATCTACCTTTCCATGGACACATTTACCCCCTCCCAAAAACATAACATGTGTCTATGGAAGGGTAAATTTGTCCAAACTCTGTTATCTTTTTAAGACAATTTTACACCTCATTGACGCATATTATGATTTTTGGAGGGAGGGAAAGTGAACTCTCATCTGAACAACCGATAGCCTCTTGCATTGGTGGTTGGCGTCTTTATGGTGAAGTTCCACCAAGTTCAAGTTTCGGTAGTTGTAAATATTTATCTCACCTTTAACCTTAAAATCCCAAAATATGTGGAGTCTTCTTTCCAAGAGTGGGAGCAACCTTCTCTCCAATGTTTAGAGATGCACATTGGGGAAATAGGGATGGATATAGGTCCCCCCATCCCCATCCCTACTTTCCAGACCCTTACCCCCCCCCCCCCCCCCCCCCCATTTAGGGAAAATGGTGATGGATATTTTCTGGGGGAGGTATATCCATCCCCAACCCTAGTTCCCCATTTCCCCCATTCTTATTTTTCCCCATTCCCCCGTTTGACCAAAAATTACAAATTGAACAAAAAAAATATTTCATTACAAATACAAACTAAAATCCGTTAGTGCATTATAGATACAGAATAAAAGAGTAAATGAGTTTATATAGATAGAGTTTTTGAAGAATACAAAATTTAATTATATATATATATATATGTGTGTGTTTTGGGAGAAGTGGGGAAATGGGGATGGGGAAGGTCCCCACATCCCCATCCCCATCCTCATTTCAATATATTGATGAGGAAAATGGGAAAATGGGGATGAAGGGACCTCCTCCCATCCCCATCCCCATTCCCATTTCAATTTGGGGATGAAAATCATCCCCCACCCCACTCCATACCCACCCCACTCCATACCCATCCCATTTTCCATTTTTCTCTAAAAAAATTTCTCTAAAAATTTGGAAACGGGAACGTGGAGATTTAGGAATCCAGGAGAAAATATGCATCTCTACCGATGTTCATATATATCATCTCCCCAACAGTGGGAGCTAGTAATATTCAAAAACAAATGTGGAAACATTTAAAGAAAAGTTTTAATCGCAGCAGACAAAAGTGAGTGTGTTTGGTTCCAATCGAGATCATGCATCACCTCTGGCCTCTCCCATGATATGGCATTTACGACACTCTGGTTGGCTTGAGCTAAGCGTCGGGGGCAACTTGTCGATCATTGGTCTTTCAACAAAAATACAGTGTTTTTGGTTGGTAAAGTTTTGACCAATCTTAATACACACACCTTTTCTCCCCATAAATAAAGAACCATTAATTAATAACAATAACAAAAATGGCATGTGGAATTGGATTGGAAATGTGGAATACACTAGAGCAACACTAACGATTCACAGCAGGGTTGACACATCACTAAAAAGAACTTATAATCTAATAAAAAAAGTGTCCTTTTTTGGTATTATTAAAGTTTAAATACAATCTAATACCGCCCCACTCAAATACTCAATTCCAATTAAGTGCTTATTATGGATCTATGGTCCAGGAATCCTTAATCACTAGTGGCCATTAGTTGACTTATTTTTTATTTTTATTTTCTGAAGTAATTAGTTGACTTATTTTATTCTTTCCTTTTTTCTTTTTAAACGAGTCCCTTTATCCTAGCAATATATGACGACGTTTAAGGTGTATTTATGTAATTAGAAGCATACTTGTAAGATAATTAAATTTTTTACAACAGTCTTTTAAACCTTTTTTTATTTTGTAAAAGTAATAATTGCCAATAATCGTCTACAGTTTACAAAGAGATTTCTTTTTCATGGACTTTTTTAAAAAAGAAAAGAGAAAAAAGTTGCTGATGCAGAAGACTCCTGCGCATTAAAGGAGGCTCTTGGACGCCTATTATTAACTCCTGGCAGTAATACAGAGACCAGAGTGCTTGGCTTTATGTTAATTTAGGGTCAATTATTTCCTCCACTTATAATTGTAGTATTTAATTAAGATTATAGACAGGAAAAAATTATTGTATGGCTTTGTTAATTACAATCACATCTGATAAGATCATTTGGCATTAACGGCTGTTATGTACTTATGTGTCTATTCACTGTTTGTAGCACTCATGTCATTCCTGTCTGTTCATTCATTATTTGGCAGGTAATACCACTTTCTTATGCTCAATAATGAAAGCCAATTATGATAAAATTGAAGTGGTTTTTTTATTTTATTTAAATATTACAATAATTCAATATTTTGGAAATGAGATGAAAGCCAATTATGATAAAATTGAAGTGATTTTTTTTATCTTATTTAAATATTACAATAATTCAATGATTGGGAATGAGACACGACTCAAATCTATAATCTCGTCTCGTAGTATAGATGGAAGGGACAAACCACTTTACCAACCTCATCTTCTCAATTAAATAGTTATATTAAATGGTAATTAAATTCCTCATAATCTCTTTAATAAGTTTAAAGATTTAAGTCATATCCATTACTATCTATCGTAAAATTCACAATTCAATAATTAAATAAAGAGAGAGTCAAATGGACTCACTTTATTCAACATAAAAACATGGAGAACTTTCTTGAAATAAGCAAAATAAGATTTCAACTATCATATATTTATATGTGATTATCCCAAGTCTGTGATAGATATATAGATATTTCATGTAACAAGATTCACCATTAGTACATAATTAGGAGAACTCTCGTGTTTTTACTTTTTAGCAAGTCCCCTTCCTTCTAGAATTAACTGTCAACCTCTGCAACTTCAAAATTAATAAGTAAAAACGAATAGGTGATATTGAAAATGTGCACATACACTTCTAGTAAGTATTTGACAACTTCAAATATTTATATGGTAACGATAATCAGGTCTACAGTGAGTCATGCAGTTGGGAGAGGACAGACAGATAATTATCTAGACAAAGTCCGGAATATTCGATATAAAAAAAAATGATAATCAGACATGTAAAGTAATGTCACCGGCTCAAAATGAGCAAATAGAAACAAAATTGTGTTCATTTATAAGCATGAAAAATGCTAAAAGCAACAACGTGCGACATTTCCAATGAAACACTAATCCGACTCTATTACATTGTCTTTTTGCTTGCATGCACTGCTATCAATCGGTGCATGCACTACTATCAATCGACCATTACATCATGAAATTAATTATTGTTTCTATAAATCTAACTTCCGAGGAAATCAATCGTTAAAAGTGCATGAAATGCAATTCACACTATACAAGTGGGATGTGTGGCCGACCATACTTTTTATAAATAGTTACCCGTAATTTACATAATTTAGCACATAGTATTTTAATTCAGCAAAAATCACGAACCAAGCAAATTATGTTGAAATAATCGTGGAAACAAAGGTAGAGAAGCGTGTCACGCAATATAATATAAGCAATATTCATCAACGCACAGGCCACCAAACTTTGATTAGCTTAATATGGAAAACGAAACAGTTGTTTTTTTCTCTCCTTGTCTTTTGGAGATAAGTATTATCGCTACAACGCAGCGATAAAGCTCATTTTTTGTCCATATTTTCCAGACCAATTAACTTTATTTTTAGAATAATTGAAATGAATATAATTGCAATATTTTTACGGAAAATAAATAAATGTTGTTTTCCAAATGAAAGGCGTGTGTAGACTTAATTACTTATCCACCGAATATTGTTTTCAAAAGAATATGGTGGTGGTGGTGGTGGGTTGGTTACAAGTGCATGGTTCGCAGTTAGACATACAGATTGATGTAGCCAATGTTAGTTCTGCTGCATATCTTGGTAACATCAAATTCATTGAACATGACACGTGTCAAATTTTACTGCTTTTCTGGAATGATCAAATTCATATTTATGTATTTTCAAAATAAATAAATAAATCATATTTGTGTTTTTTTTTTGACATAAATCATATTTGTGTTTTGACTTCAGTTTTAATACTCCTTAATACCATTTCAAAATCCTGAATTATGGAATTATTTAAATTAAAAAATCAAGTAATTTATTATTTGTATTGTCGGTATTGGTTAAAACTTGGGTGCACCATATATCGTCTACCCTGATACTGTCATGCTGACATGGCAGCATAAGGGTGACGATGCATGGTGCATATATCGGATGCACCCAAGACCCTCTTGTCGGTAGGGATGGGTGTGGGGGCCTATTGGCCCCCATTTGGAGGAAGTGGGGATGAGGGTGTTTGGGGGGAGGTTCCCCTGCTTCCACTCTCGTCACCCGTTTTTTTTTTCATTTTCAATTATAATATTTTTCAATCCGAAATTTGAAATTTAGAATTTTAGATTCGATCATTCCAACTGTTCGATTCACCATGTTTCGATATCCAATATAATAAATAATCTAAAATATATAATTAATTTAATTTAATACAAATAACTACAGTAATATAGTATTACACGTAAAAGTCTAAACAAATTTAAAGTAAAAATTGTTTTTTTTTTTTAGAAAATGAAAGTAAAAATATATAAATACATATGGGAAAATGGGGCTTCACCCCACCAACATTTAGATAAATAAGGGAATGGCTTCCCCACCCCAAACACCATTTTGGGGTAAAATTTACCCACAAATGGGGGGTGGGGTTCCATAGGGGGAAATATCCATCCCTATTTGTCGATATTTCATGAATTAATGTGTTGGCCAGCTACAGCTAAAAAAAAATCTAGAAAAATGTACAGCAATTAATGTCCAAAATCAAATCAAAAGTGCTTCATCATATGTTCTACGTGTTTCGTGTTTGTGTAGTTCACTAAACAGGCTCTTGTACTATTAGTGGATAAAACTAGTCATTTTCTAATATGGTTAAGTAGTAAAAGCGTTCATTCAATGAGATAATATATTAGGTTCAAATCATCACCACCACATGTGTTATATATATCAAATAATAATAATAATCTATAGGACAAATGTTTGCTAAGAAGATCGAGTCATCTGTTGAGTACACATGCCCATTCCATTCTTGCAATTTATGATTTTGATTTTCTGTTTTTTGAAGGCTGATTCGATTACTTCTACTCTCCATTTCTAAAAAAATATATAAAAAGTATCGTTATAGTGGCAATTATTAAAACAACAAGAGAATGTATTGAACAATGAAATTCATAATATAAACAAAGCTTTTTTATCAAATTTTAAAACATAATTTAATTGTACTTAAAACAAGACATCATAATTTTATTCGTGTTTAAGTTATATAATGAAAACTAAGGATATTCCATTGAATTTATGTAGGGTACTCTAACTTATAAACTATAATATATCTGAGTTAATAGTGCATTTTCCCCTTATCTTTCTTTTCTCTCCACCCCTACATTTGATAAACAAATTCAAATCAAACCTTGTAAATTTTTGTGGGTGCAAATATCTGGAACATTGGATCATAAATGTTTGATCCATATGTGATATATATGTCATATATATCAAAACTTTAATCAGGTGTTAGCCCAAAGAAAAAAAAAACATAAATAGTTATTTTACGTGAGTTAGTAGTGTTTCATGTAAATAGACCATGACAAAATCCTGATTAATGTATGGCATCAACCCTTCAAACAAAAAAACACAAATTAAAATAAAATGAAATAATAACATTAAAAGTGGGTTTGATTTATTAGGGTGAGACAATCATCATTGTCTTGTTAATTATGGATTGGCTTATTAGAGGGGCATCTAAAAGTTAACTTTTCTTCTTCTAAAATCAAATATTATCTCTAAATCTATCTTATCAAGCACCAGTGTTTCGTATCTGCTCAATACAGACAAACCTTATATTGCTTTCAAAAATAAATAGTTTATTTTTCTGTAAAAAAAAAAAAAAACCATGAATTAGAATCAAACTATATACATTACCTTACAATTATTATTTATCAATCTATATTTATGTGTGTATTTAATCTTGAGTTTGGTGATTTGTTTTAAGTAATTTTGGCGGAGTCCACATATTCCATAGACTACATATATAAAAGTGTGAATCTTGATTTGATTATAAAAATAATGTCACTTTACCTAAATTTTGTGTATAGATGTAGTGTACAAATGATGTGACATCTTTATAATCCATTCATTTAAATTTTATTTACAGTAATTTCATCTTATTTGGAGACCACACCAGATTTGGACACTAAATTTAGATAAGAAAACATTACTCTATAACAAAATATCATTTCAATAACATACTTTAATGTGAATTATTAGATAATTTTTTTTATTAATTTTATTATATTTCAATCACCATACCTAAGAACAAAATTTTCACAAACTTGGTAAAAATCAGATCCATCAAAATCTAAAATTTGTCTCTATAACCGAATATCATTTCAATAACATTCCTTAATGTAAATTATTAGATAAATTTTTTTATTAATTTTAATACTTTTCAATCACCAGAACTAAATACAAAATGTTCACAGACTAAAAATAAAATCAATCAAAATCTAAAAATTTGTTATGTGTCTTTATATTTATTTTAAAATCTATCAAATTCCATTACTTGAACAAAATCTGTAAATTCAATAACTTTTTGAATACATCCTTATTTATTTGAATTTGAATACATCTACATTTTATTAGAATGTCTCAAAGTTTGGACTTTGGATTGAATACCACAAGTCTTTTAAATTTCAATCAATCTAGATCGAATAAGCCTCGTTAATATTGTTTCAATTAATTAAATGATCCCCAATAGGCATCTCTGCGGCTCTGGCATTGTAACACCAGTTGCCTACCCTCTTCAGTACTTTTCTCTCTCTTTTGATATTTAAATTTTTTTTTTAGAGTAATCGACCCTACCTAGATCCAGAATTGTACGTGAAGTTGCAAGATGCTCTGTCAAATGTTTTTTTAGGTGTGAAACCCCTCGAATTATTGAAAATTGGTAGAAGCTGTTACAATCTGCCCCTTAAGTATAGACGGGTTCTGTCTCTATTCCATCACTTTCTGTCAATTTCCAACTGTTCGAGAGATTTAACGGCTAAAAAAAATATTTAGGGAGCATATTGTAACTTCACGTACAATTCAGGGGTCTAGCGTCAATTAGTCTTATTTTTTATAGATATTTTTAAATGATTAAAAAAATAAAAAATAAAAAAAAAATCCAAAAAAGAAAAAGATAATTACTGTAGAACCCAGAAACAGCCATAAAATGCCATATATCATCTGACTGTTAAATCTCCGCCCTTCCTTCCTTATCACACCCCACCTCTCTCTATATCTCCTTTTATTTTTATTTATTTTTCCTCTCTATCTCTCTCACCGTTTTCTTCCAGCAGTGGATGAGACATAGTTTTTTTTTTCTTCTTCATTTCAAGCACTCTTTGTACTCTCTCAGCTCGTAGCTCGATACATCTTTTATGCTTTTTGATACAGTAGTTGCTCTACTTCTACTGTCAAACTCTTTGTTGGTTGCTGCTATCATTTGATACTGCATTTAAGACCCTTCTTTATCTTATTTTATTTTATCAGTATTCAGTATATCTTCTTCATTCAGTTCTTGGAATTCCAGATATTCTGTTCTCTGCTACTTTTGGTAATTAATAATATTTACGTATAATAATGCTCTCTACAACTATTGAAACCATTCAATGGGATTCCTTACTTTGTTGTTCTTTTCTTTAAAGCTTTTCAATAGCAACTGATTTGAGCTATAATTCTCTGCTGGGTATTGTGTTTTTTTCGTCTTTGTTTCAAAAATTATTGACATAATATATATCTAAAAGAACACACTTTCTTTTATAATTTATTTTTCTTATTTTATTTTATTTTTTTGGCTATAAAATTGATGAAACACTGTTTTTATAATTTCTTGAAACAGTTGTTTAAATAAAGCTTGAAGTTTCAGCTCTCATTCCATCCAGAAAAAAAAGATCGAAAATGGCTCCAAGGAACAACAGTCGTGGAAAGGCTAAAGGCGACAAGAAGAAAAAGGAAGAGAAAGGTATTATCACTTTTAATTACCTTGTTTATTAAATAATTTTTAAAAAATAAATAAAAAAAATATTAATATTGTTTATAATATAATAAGTATATAATTATTTGTTACCATATAATTATCTTTTGCAGTTCTTCCGGTTGTTATGGACATCACGGTGGATCTTCCCGATGAAACTCGTGTTGTCTTAAAGGTTTGTTAATCACGGCTCTCTTGTTGTGTTGAACAAATTCAGCCAAAACTGTTCCATTCAATTAATTTATTATTTTTATTAATTTGTTTGTTTGATTCAAATACAAGTCAGCTGCGGCACCAACTGTGTGATTGTGTAGTTTGTGTCCTCACTCTTCAATTTTTCTTGGGAACAAGTTGGTTGCATTTGCATACTTGATTTTCTATTCCAGCCATGGTGACACTGTCAACCATTAATTAATTCTAAGTTCGAATTCAACACAAACGAAAATGGTTTTGGATTGGCCTGACAATTGACGTCATTTTCCTTCCATGTGTTTCACAACTAATGCTTTGCTATATTTGTTTAAAATAATACATTATAAGATAATTGTATTAACGTTCATAAAAATCACAGGGAATATCAACGGACAGAATTATAGACGTTCGTCGGCTGCTTTCCGTTAACACGGAGACGTGCAATATCACTAATTTTTCATTGTCACATGAGGTAATATTATTATTATTATTATTTTTTGTGTCCAAGAAACGACCACGGCATAAGAAAAAAACAAGGATAAGTATTAAGTAGTGTAACTGGGTAGTTTTGTAATTTAACATGTGAAAATCTTTATATTAATTAAATTTTATGTGTATTTTTTTAATAAATTTTTTTTTTCAGGTACGTGGCCCACAGTTAAAAGACCTCGTAGACGTTTCAATACTGAAGCCGTGTATTCTCAGTTTAACGGAAGGTAAATAATAAATATTAGTGAACGACGGTAAAAAAAATAAGCGCCAGAATTCTAATTAGCTTTAAAACGATGCAGTAAACTGACAGAAATAAATACCAGTGAGCTGTTAACGGCTTTTTGTTATTTTCCTTTTCTCTATACAGAGGACTACGATGAAGAGCGAGCGGTGGCGCACGTTAGACGAGTGCTGGATATTGTGTCCTCGACGACTTGCTTTGGGCCGTCGGGTACGGCCAAGGACGGCTCGAAGTCCGATGGCGGCTGCAGGAATGTGCAGGAAAGTAAGAGCGTCAAGAAATCCGCTGCGAAGTCGAAGAAAGACGAGCTATCGCCACCACCACCGCCGTCCAAATCTTCAAAATCATTGGACGATGCGGCGATTGATGGAGACGGAGAGATGAGCAACTCTTGCCCTAAGCTCGGCAGTTTTTATGAGTTCTTCTCTCTTTCCCACCTCACTCCTCCTCTTCAGTGTAAATTGTTTTTACTTTCTTTCTCTATAAAAATAAGAAATTTGAAATTTACAAAATAAATTGAATTAGGAAAACCAGAAAAAGGTCGTTGATTTTGACAGACATTGTGCTTGTTCTGTGGATTTTGCAGTTATTAGGAGAGCGACCAAACGGCACGAGGATGGCATTTCTGCTGATGACCATCTTTTTTCAATTGATGTAAATTTGTCTAACTAAACAACCTCACTGACAATACATGTTGAAATTGTTCTTTCTTGCAATACAATTCTGAATTGTTTCATTGAGATATTTTGTTAATTCTCAGGTGAAGCTATGCAATGGAAAGCTGGTTCACGTTGAAGTTTGCAGGAAGGGATTCTATAGTGTAGGAAAGCAACAGGTCCTTTGTCACAACCTTGTTGATTTGTTGCGACAGCTTAGCAGAGCATTTGACAATGTCAGTTTTCTCACCTTGCTCAATTACATTCTATTGATTTACATGGTTTTAACTCTATTTCTGAGCTAAATTTTGTGTTTGACGCCTATTAAGCATAGATTGTCAGAGATAGTATATTATATCAAACATATGACTCTGAAAATTGTCTTTCATGTCTTATATAAGAAATAGTATTTGCTTCGATTGTCAAGTGGTCTTGATTTGCTAAATATTGGATGGCAAAATTTTTGGTTGAAGTTAATTTTCATTTCTTGTTTTTCAGGCTTATGATGAACTCATGAAAGCATTCTCAGAACGTAATAAGGTAAAAAAGAAAGAAAGAAAGGAATCATTGCTGTATTTAATTCCATTTTCTTAAGTTCAGACAATATTTGTGGAATAAGACAATCCTATGGCTTCACTCAGCTTTTAGGTTCTTATTTCATGTTAACTAACCTATTATTTTTATTCTTTATAGTTTGGGAATCTTCCTTATGGCTTCAGGGCAAACACATGGCTCATCCCTTCCATTGCGGCACAATTACCATCCGTTTTCCCTCCTCTCCCTATGGAGGATGAAGCGTGGGGAGGAAATGGCGGTGGTCTAGGAAGAGATGGAGAAAAGCGATTTGATTCCTTGGGCACATGAGTTTTCTTTGCTTGCTTCTATGCCTTGCAAGACAGTGGACGAAAGGCAGATCCGAGACCGGAAAGCATTTCTTCTTCATAGTTTATTTGTCGACGTTGCTATTTTCAGAGCCATCAAGGTTGTAAAGCATGTAATGGGAAAACCAAGTAATTGTGAAATCCCCGTTCAATGAGGTAGTTGGTGATTTGAACATCATGGTCGTGAAAGATGCTAGTAATGCAAGTTGTAAGGTGGACACCAAAATTGATGGAACTCAAGCAACTGGAGTGGACCAAAAGAATCTCGTGGAAAGAAACCTACTGAAAGGGATAACTGCGGATGAAAATACTGCTGCCCATGTAAGATTTAAATAATGTGATTGATCTATGATATTATGTCTTTTCATTTTTTTTTTTAGTTTAGGGGATTTGCTTAATTCATTAAACAAACTTTTCAATTTGGAATGCAGGACGTTGCCACCCTTGGTGTTGTCAATGTAAGATATTGTGGCTACATAGCTGTTGTGAAAGTGGAGGGAAGCGAAAACATGAAAGTCAGTCCTATATCTCAAAGCATTGAACTTGAACAACCTGAAGGCGGTGCTAATGCCCTAAATATTAACAGGTTGTTATAAACCCTGCAATGAATTAAAACAAAAATAACATGAAGTTGTATTCCCTTTTAAGGTTGTATAATAATTTTAACTAATATTTAGTTCTTAATGTAAATTTTTTAAAATATAGATGCAATAATAATACAATCTTGTATGAATATACTGTTCAGTTATAACCAAATGTATGTTGCAATTGGATGTTTACCTTGGTCTCCCCTTGGGGAAGTTCAAAATTTGTGTACTTATATTATGCTATCTTTAGTTATACGTCAATATGTAGCAATATTTTGAAGGGTACTATTTTGTACCCTCTAAACATTTGAAATGAAAATCATCACATGAAAGATGCTAAATTCTGCAGGTGCACAACGTTTGCATGTTCTTCCCACCCTTTAGCTATTTGTATGATGGATTTCATCATACATTTTGTGGTGTTAGTTTGTGGTTTTCCTATACTCATTTTTGTTTTCAGTATGCCATGGTCTAAGTAATGTCATGTTCTTTACAGTTTGAGATTACTTCTTCACAAAACATCTTTAGATCACAATAAACCGGCAATGCATTTGCAAAGTTCAGAACGTGAAGAGCTTAATGCTTCCCAAGCATTTGTGGAGAGACTGCTGGAAGAGAGTATTGCTAAGCTTGAGGAAGAGGAACTAGAGCAGGACCGTTTTGTGAGATGGGAACTCGGAGCTTGCTGGATACAACATTTGCAAGACCAAAAGAATGCAGAAAAGGATAAGAAACCATCACATGAGAAGGCTAAGAATGAAATGAAAGTTGAGGGGCTAGGTACACCTCTTAGGTCCCTTAAGAACAACAAGAAAAAAATGGATGGAAGTGGTCAGAGAATGCAATCAGACAGTTTAAAACCCCGTGTAGTTACTGGAGAATCTGAAAATGCTACTTCAGCTTCTGTACGCTCTCAGCTTGAAACCAGTGCCAAAGATAATGAACTAGCACTAAAGGCAATGTTATCTGATGTGTCCTTTGCTCGACTAAAAGAATCAGAAACTGGACTTCATCTCAAGGTATCTTTTTTTTTGATACTATAGCGGAGGAGAATGATTATATCTCCTTGTCCATAAAATATAGTGTGAACTAACTCACCATGTATTTTGACAGTCTTTACAGGAATTAGTTGACTTGTCCCACAAATATTACATCGAAGTTGCTCTTCCAAAATTGGTAATTACTAACTATCATTTCCTTAATTTTTGTAATGATCTTCTTGTAAGTAAGATTATGGCGATTCCTAGCTGTAGTACTTATTATGCAATACAGGTAGCAGACTTTGGTTCTCTGGAACTTTCGCCAGTTGATGGCCGGACTCTAACTGATTTCATGCACACTAGAGGCCTTCGGATGCGTTCACTGGGACATGTTGTAAGTGCTTATTCTGAACTAGTCTTCTGTTTTCCCAACATGTCTTTGTTTATTGTAATACCTCATTCTAGTCTTTAGGAGTTCATGTGCTCAGATGATATGCATCTGTTTTCAACAAATAATCAAATATTGGAATAATCGTGCCCCTTTTAGAGTATTATATACTGTACTACTGATTACACCCATTTCACAATTTACCTGTCAAAGTTTCAAATGAAGGTGTACCCCAATTATAAGATGAGTGCCAAATGGGAGTGGTATGGAGAAATTTAAAATTGACGGGTCTGTGTAAGTACTGAATCTCGGGTGGTTGGCCATCTATATATATGCTTTTGTAAACATTTTTTTGAGTAAACCGTGAAACTTCATCTTTGTCGGTTAAGCATCAAAATTTAATCTCCTCAGGTTCTGTTTGCCTCTCTTTAATAACTTTTGTCCAATTGCTCCATTCAAGTTGCACTACCTTGCATCTTGCAATGAGAAAATTTTACATCCTGATGAAGATGCAAAGTCCTCTAATATTTGGTTACTCATGCTTGCTATTTGTTTTCTAAACCAGGTCAAGCTTTCAGAAAAGCTGTCACATGTACAATCACTTTGTATTCATGAGATGATAGTTCGAGCATTTAAGCACATTCTTCAGGCAGTGATTTCAGCTGTCATTGACACTGAGAAAATGGCTGTATCTATAGCTGTTGCGTTGAATATGATGCTTGGGGTTCCTGAAAATGAAGAATTGAATAAGTCTCACAATGTCCATTCCCTTGTGTGGAGATGGTTGGAGGTGTTCCTGATGAAGCGATATGAATGGGATCTTAGCGGCTTAAACTACAAAGATGTGCGGAAATTCGCAGTTCTACGTGGGTTATGTCACAAGGTATTTGACACTAAACTATTGATTCTTACTTCTATTTTTTTTTTGGAATGACCTACATTATACTTACTTAATTCTATGGATCTGTAATTCTATAATTTATAAAATCGTATATTGTCATCTGTTTCTGGGATTCTTGAATTTTGGGAGACGTCATGAGCAATTTATATTAACTGTGAAGAATGCTTTATTTATGGTAGGAGAGATGTGTTTGAGGTTGGATGTTAGAAGTTGCCATTCAGCGGGTTAAACCCAGGATTATCCTTATGAGTTGATAATTTAATCATTATAGACTTGTCAAATCTTGGAAGTTTGTACTGTTTAAGTTTTAGTTTGATGAGAAGTATGATATTAGTGATTAATTTGGCCAGATATAACTCTTTTAAACCATCAACTGGTGACATCTGCTATGACCCATGAATGGCATGGGCCTGTTATTCTCCTTGATTGCAGTATTCCTTTACAGTCTAAATGCAATTACTTGAAGTGATTTTTAATGTGTGCAGATAATTTAGCGTTTTGCTTAATTTGGAAAAAACAGAGCGGTTACAAAATTTTGCATGTGCTAAAAGTTTAGAAATATGTCTTCTGTTATCCATGAAACATTAACACTGGGCATTTTTTTGGTTTACTTTTACCTTTTTAGGTTGGTATTGAGTTGGTTTCAAGGGATTTTGATATGGATTCTCCAAGCCCATTCCGGAAAACAGATGTTGTCAGCCTGGTGCCTGTGCATAAGGTAACAAACTAGAGATAGATGACGGAATGATAAATAAAATTTTCTGTGAAATGGTAGAATTTGTCTGTATTTTGTTGTTAATTGCGTTTCTTATCTTTTGCAGCAAGCAGCCTGCTCATCTGCAGATGGAAGGCAGCTCCTAGAGTCATCAAAAACAGCTTTAGATAAGGGAAAACTTGAAGATGCTGTCACCTATGGTACAAAGGTATATGGCTTCTAATTATTATATAAATCCTTCTTTAGTACCGGTCTGTAATAACACCTATCTCTTCACCCATTTTTTGGTGTATCTTATTCCAAGTTCTGTGGTATTTGCTTGCAGGCTCTTGCAAAGCTGGTAGCAGTTTGTGGTCCCTACCACCGAATGACTGCAGGTGCTTACAGCCTCCTTGCTGTAGTCTTGTATCACACTGGAGACTTTAATCAGGTCTGTTGACTATTCAGTTTTAGTATTGCTGGACATCTATGGCACTAATATTTTTGCCACCTTCCCAAGCTTTCATAAACTATTATAAAACTGCATCCTAATGGATTCTGTGTAGACTTACTGTATAAGCATCTCAAAAGCATTACTATTTGCATTTATCTATGTAAAGGGTTTTAAGATAATTCTCCATCAACAATGTGTCAATTATACAGGCTACGATATATCAGCAGAAGGCCTTGGATATCAATGAGAGAGAACTAGGACTTGATCATCCAGATACAATGAAGAGTTATGGGGATCTAGCAGTGTTCTATTACAGACTTCAGCACACAGAGCTGGCTCTCAAGTATGCTTTATTCTATTCTAATGTATATTAATATCAAAATTCTCAAAAAAATTCGGGGTCAGTTTTAGTCCGTACCACAAAGAACCAAACAGGGAAGTGCCATGTGTAATGTGCATCTTATGAGGTAGTGTTAATTTTGTAATTTGTGTGTGGTCGTTTTTTCTTGTGACTGAGGGATGGTAGCAGTAAAGATCTAAAGGTTTATCCATATTATAAACTTTAATGTCTTATACTAATTATGGTTCAATGTGATATTTTATTTAGAGTCAAATTATGTGGTATGGTTAGTTGTCAACATCTTGTAAATCATGAGTTTTGTGGTGAGGGATGTGATGTTGACAACTCACCATGCCACATAATTTGGGAAGTTTTTTGGGAAATTTTTGGGAAGCCTAACATTACTCTTTTATTTAAGATGTTTCTTGATTACTCTATTGCTTACCCAATTAGGGCCTTAGTTCCCTTTTTATATTTATAATCTATGCATTGGCTATTAGAATGACTTGGTTGTTTGATCTTTTGGCTGGAAAAGATTTCGGAAACATTTTAAATTCCATGATACTTTTGTAACACTCAATCTTATCTTTGCTAATGCATTTGATGAAGATTTTTTTTTTTTTGTTGAGGGAATGTCCTTAGATGTGAAAGTAGTTATGTGAATGACATATTTATGAAGGTTGTGCTTTTTATGATTTTTCTGATCAGGTATGTAAAACGTGCTCTATATCTTTTACATCTCACTTGTGGCCCGTCTCATCCAAACACTGCTGCAACATACATCAATGTGGCTATGATGGAAGAAGGACTTGGAAATGTGCATGTTGCCCTCAGATATCTCCACAAAGCTCTGAAGTGTAACCAAAGGTTACTTGGTCCAGACCATATTCAGGTTTTGATTTGTTACTTTTCTTTTTAAATTTTGCTGAAGTTTGCTGATGGTTATATACTTATATTATCTATAATATACTAGGGTTGTTTGTAATTGATGATGGAATGAAACTCTTATGTACTGTACTATACTTATCCCCACATCTCTGATAAAAAAAAATCACCTTATTTTCCATGTTGCTTGAGAGTTGGATTATTTTGCTGCATGGAATTGGGGTGTGGCTAGTATGTTAGTATGGAAATTGGCCTGGTGGGGTAGGCTTGTTAAATACTGTAGGTGATAGTTTGAAATGCAATATAATTTTTTTTTTTTTTTTTTTTTTTTAACTTTTTTCTTCACATATGAAACTTAATAGCAACACACATTATTATATTTTGGTAAATTAAAAAAAAAAGGTGTCCAGTCATTTCACTTCAATGTAGTGTTTGATCTAACAAAACAAGAATAGATCATGCTTTGCACTTCATGTTTGCTCTCACATGTCACATTACAATAAATCTGGAAAATTTATTATGCATTTCAGATTTTTACTGAAATTTGTGTTCTTAGCTAAGTATTTTATGCTGGTGTTAATGTTCCCCAGACAGCAGCAAGTTACCATGCCATAGCAATTGCACTCTCCTTGATGGAGGCATACCCTTTGAGTGTTCAGCATGAACAAACAACTCTGCAAATTCTTCGAGCGAAGCTGGGTCCAGATGATCTACGTACACAGGTATATTTCAATTTTAAGTCCAACAGTTTGAGGCTTAAAGGATATGAATGGCGTGTAAAAACGAGTTCAAATGATGACTCTAATGTATAATTTTTCTTAATATTTTCGGGTGGTGGGTGTTGTGGGGTGGGTTGCCTGTGGGGTGGGTTGCCTGTCTTTGTGTGGTTTAAATGTTTAATTGTAAACTTGTTTTCTACAATATGTAATTCTTGACTTTGTGATGAATTGCTACAGGATGCCGCTGCTTGGCTCGAGTACTTTGAGTCTAAGGCTTTTGAACAGCAAGAAGCTGCACGAAATGGTACTAGGAAACCTGATGCATCAATTGCCAGCAAAGGCCATCTGAGGTAACTTACATTTGATGCAATTGATTATTTTTTAAATGCTGACCTTGAGGATATCATTTACTTTCTTTCGTATCAGAACACCCATAATTTCTTGCTGATACCCTGTTCTCAAAATTTGGCAGTGTGTCTGATTTACTTGACTATATTAATCCGAGTAATGATCCCAAGGGAAGGGATTTGTCAGCAGTAAAGAGAAAGAGCTATATTACAAAGGTATGTTGGAGATTAATTTATGGTTGGTTGATAAACTTTTAGGCTATGGTAGTATGAAAGGAATTGCCATATTGCTGCAGTTGACTGACCTAACTGGAAAGCCTCAGTGAGGCTAACAAAATGTTCTATAAGTGAGCTAGTGAAGAAGCTTTTCTTGGGACAAAATCCATAAGGCCTTATGGTGGCCCAGAAGTCCAAAATAATTCGTGAGATACCATCCAATGAAAGGATTAATACCAACCCAAGAACCAGCTTGTGATGGGAAATTTCCCCTTCTATTCAACATAAAATAAGAGGTGTCACATGCCTCCACAAGAGAACACTGTTCTCTTAGAGTCTTAGATGCTTTTAACAAATTTATCAAATTAATATTAGAAGTATGAAGACAAAAAGATCTGAGTGGAGCTTAAGCTTCCCTGAGAAAGAGATACATAAAGCCATAATTGGCTTCACAATGGAGGCGAAGACAGCCTGGCAGAACTAGACATAGCTAACTTCCTCCACTCTACATTTTGTAAAAGATGGCTAACAATTTATAGTCCCTTGGGTGTTCAACTTTATACTATTCTGTATTGCACCTGATCATACTATCTTGGTAATTCTTTTCAGGTGAAGGGAAAATCCAACACAGATATCAGTCTGTTGAGTTCTGATGAATCTCCCAAAGAAATCCTGAAAGAAAGTTCAGATGAAGAGACACATGTACCTGAACCAGGAGTTGACACAGATGTTGATCAAGAGACTAACTCTGCACCAATTCAGCAGCAGCAGCCTGCTGTGGAAGAGGCTGTAGAAGAAAAGCCAAATGTTGCCAAAGATATTCTAATTGAAACTCATGAGGAAGGAGATGATGGATGGCAACCTGTTCAAAGGCCAAGATCAGCTGGCTCATATGGGCGGCGAGTAAAGCAGCGGCGAGCAACAATTGGCAAGGTTTATAGTTATCAGAAAAGGAATACGGATACAGTTGCAGACTACCCTCCAGTCAAGAATACTAATCAAAACAGTAGGTATTACCTTTTAAAGAAACGCACAATGTCTCATGGAAGTTTTGCAGAAAGTGTGAACTCCTCCCAAGGTACCAAATTTGGACGGAGAATAGTCAAGGCTGTAACATACAGGGTCAAGTCCATGCCTTCATCTGGCAAAACTGGTACGACGGAAACCACTACAAATGGTGGCGAGCTCTTAAGTTCTCCTTCAGAATCTCGTCCCACTTCTGCACCAAAAGACGTTAGTTCTATGAAAAACTCAATAATCAGTCTTGGAAAATCTCCTTCTTACAAGGAAGTAGCATTGGCCCCTCCAGGCTCTATTGCAATGTTGCAGGTCAGGATGCCTCACTGTGATATTCCAGATAACCAGGAAGTTGTTATTGGGAAATGTGAAAATCTAACAAACAAAGCAAAAGACAATGTTGACACAATTGAAACTGGGGTAGAAAATACTTTTGAAGAGAAGAGTTCTGTTTTAAATTCGACAAATGACTTAAAAGAGGAAAGTGGAATTGTTGAGAAGAAGGAAGAAACTCAGTTAAATGACAAAGTGGAGGACAACCCTTCTTCCATGGTGTCTGAGAGTGTGGAAAAACTTGAAGCTGGAGCTGTTGAGGTTCATGAAGTGGTACAAGATAGCATATTGGTTGATGGCATGTCCAATTCAATTGATTCCCCCAGAGAATTTTATGAGAAGGAATCATCTGGACATTTTGAATCCCATGATAATTCAAACCCCACGCTGCAAGTGGTAGAGGATTTGAAGGACAAACCCTCAGTTCTATATCCAGGTGAGAGTCAGGGACTACCCAATAGAAAGTTGTCTGCATCAGCTGCACCATTCAACCCATCACCAGCCGTTTCACGTGCTTCACCACTTCCCATAAACATGACACTGCCTCCTGGTCCTGGTACTGTTGCACCTTGGCCAGTAAACATGAGTCTTCACCCTGGGCCAATGTGCTCGTCCCCGCACCATCCATACCCTTCACCTCCTCCAACTCCCAACATGTTGCAGCCATTGCCTTTTATGTACCCTCCCTATAGTCAACCCCAAGTGGTACCAACAAGTACCTTTCCTGTAACTAGTAGTGCCTTTCATCACAATCATTACCAATGGCACAGTGTGAACCCCAATGTACCAGAGTTTATTCCTGCAACATTTTGGCCAGGTTGTCACCCCATGGAGTTCTCTGTTCCAGCACCTGTTGTTGAGCCAATAGCTGATCCTATATCGGAGCCAGAGTTGCAATCTGATGACTCTATGAGTCCTATTTCAGCACCGATTCTTCCAGTGGATATTGATACTGTGGGAGAAGTTAAGGAAGAAGTGAACCCTCTACCTTCTAAATCAATGGATAGTGCCAATGAAGTAGCTGGGGTTGGCTTAGAGGGTATAAAGGAAAATGGTCACTCAAATGTGTGTGGGATTGAAAATGCTGGCAGTGAACCACATCACTTAAATGGCCCGAATGGAAGTTCTGGAAGCAGCACAGAAAGTAAAGTTGAAGGTGAGAAAACCTTCAGCATTTTAATAAGGGGGAGAAGAAACCGAAAGCAGACTTTGAGAATGCCGGTTAGTTTACTCAGTCGACCATATGGCTCACAGTCCTTCAAAGTAATATATAACAGGGTTGTCAGAGGGAGTGAATCTCCAAAGTCTACCAGCTTTTCTTCAACTGAAGATCCTACGGCTAGTGCAATATAATTTATATTTTGTTCTTAGTAAGTGTAGCAGTTCTATTTGGGAAAAAGAAGTTGCAAGCATTCGATGTATTCACAACACTTTCTAGCTTCAGTTGGTCACAAATTGCCTTGCCTCATCATATTTATGGTCATCAAAATAAATGCAGGTTAACTTCTTCATTCTTTCTTTTTTATAAGAAAATGTAGATTACTTTATAACCAAAGCATATTTATAAGAAGTTGCAAGCATTCCCTGTACATAGGAACATGCTTGCGTGCGCGCACACACACATATGACATATTTGTCTTTTTCTGAAGTTCTGAAGGAAACCATGTGTATGCCACAGCCTTCCGCATTTTATTATTCTGAAGCATTTTTGAAGTTGCAATCATCATGGGACAACAATATGTTGCAGTAGAAATATTAATCCCAAAATGCTTGAAATTGACCGCAAGGTTTGTTGTTAAAGTTGAATATTAACAATTACAAACAATATGCAGATACTCTTTTGATAACAATGACGCTGGTGGCCAAGGCTAATATTTTTTGAATCAGGTACATTCTCACTCCTTACTAGTTTGCAAGCCTTATTTTATGCATCATCACACTGACCATTTTTTGTTACTTGTCTTTTGATGGATTTTATTTCTCGGTTAAGTAATATATCAAATATATAAAATTCAAGAATGGGGCCTGTTTGGATAATTAGAAACATAGAATTCATGAAACTCAGCATATAGATCTTTTATTTTATTTTAGCTTTTTGTGTTGCTGATCAACGGTTTTGATCGACTTGCAGGTTGACATGGGTTTGGTTTTTGCTTGATTTGGAAATGTACGATAGGAAGATTACTTACCATAGTTCCTAGATGTTTTTTTGAGGTGGCAATTTTGGTGCATGGTATTGTGTACGAAATTTTGATATCTTGGACTACAGCATTTAAAAACATTTTTTTTATTATAGCAATGACTAGAGATAGTTAATTTGATTTTGTATACTACTCTGATTATATTTCTTAAATTGGGCAATAACAAACGTGTTTACTCTTGCTTGTTCAATTCAAGTATTCAACAATGCCATTGGAACTACAAAGCTCATGAGATTGAGATTCTTTGAAGTTCTTTCTCTAGTATCTTGGCAGTTAACAAGTATTTTTATTTAAGGGAGGAGACTCGTCAGTTGCCACACTGTGTGGCATGGACATTGAATCACAAGGCCATGGCCATGCATATAAACAAAGATGCCAAAAAGAGGAATTTCCACGGCTTTGACATATGAGCCTATGATTCTATGATCAAGGGGCGGCTTAAATAATTATTGATCATGCTCCCACCTCGCAACCGGCAGCCTACTTTCAGGCGACTGCCAACGGAAGAAATCTATGAAGTGTAAAGATGAGGACCTATATTATAAATGTATGTTGGAGTTTACGTTATTGGTTGATAACTCTCTTTGAATGGCTCTGTTGAAAGAAATTAGATAATGCAAGTCTCATTAATACAGGATTTAACTAGACATTCTCAATGAGGCTATGAGGCTAAAGAAATACACGGTAAGTGAGATTGTTTATCTAAATGGCTACATTGAATGAAAGTTGATGATGAGATGAAATTGGTCCGGTGGTAAATCTTAAAATATAATCATTATGAACATGTATCGTTCGTAATCATTTCCTCGTTCTTTTTTAACCATAGTAATGCAAGTGGTAAGGTTAACATTAATATTGATGGAACTCAAACAATTAGAGTTGGATCAAAATGATCTCTTGGAAAGAAACTACTTAAAGGATAAATGTCAATGAAAATACTATTGTCCATATAAGATTTAAATAATGTGTTGGCATCATTAGTGTTGTCAATGTAAGATATTGTGGTTACATAACTATTGTAAAAGTTATGGAAAGAGAAAAAAGTTGTCATATATCTCACAACATTGAGCTCTAATATCTCAAATGCGAGTTGTTATGAACCATGGATTAAAACAAAATTAACATGAAGGTGGTTCATTAGGGTTTCTGCTTTTCATGGCAAGGACAAAGGTGATGATCGAACTGATCAAATTTATTGTTATATGCCGAACCCTTCCTAGTGATGAAAAAGCTTATAGTCCTAATTTATTTATTTAAACTTCACTATTTGCTTCATGTTAATGTGTAAGTCTAATGCACACATGGTTACGAGTGTTAATAATGACCACCACTTTGTACCTAAATGATTATTACATGTATGAATCACCACTGAGATGCTTCTTTGGTCAAACCAATATTGGAGAGTCCATTTTTGCTCACCCCCCTTCAAGGGGGGGGTGAGCATTACCCCCCTCCCCAATATATGCCACGTGTCTAGAGAGAGGGTATTTTTATTCAAACACATAAGAGTTTTTGGACAAAAATACCCCTTTTTTGGACACATGTCATTTATTGGGGAGGGAGGTAATGCTCACCCTCTTAAAGGGGGGTATTCGATGTTCCTGGTTCCTAAGGTTTTACAGAGTTGTAAATATAGCCACTCGTTTGAATGACTCCATTGAAAGAAATTGATAATTTAGCGAGGCCCATTAATTGACTTGTTTCATTTGAATGAATTGCTCCATTGAAATAAACTTGATAAAGCAAAGAAGCCCGTTAACTGGACAACGTTAACGAGGATATGCAAGTATAAGAAATGCTTTATAAGTGATTTCTCATAAATTTGTTCATACACAACTCGTTAAAAGAAAGTTAACAATGTCATCTTCTTTGTCCATTATTTAACTGAACTCATCTTATTTATTTTGATCCCTCAGTTTACAACTAAGATCCATGATAGTGCTAGTTGAAATCCTGTTGGAGGCAACATTTTGGTCAATAGTAGAATTCTCAATTGTCATTTTTCAAGAAGAAACAAATCCACATTTCCTTTTAACAAGATCTATAAACTCAATTTTCTTAAATGACATAAGTTAAAATATGGAAGCTATAACCTCTCCCACCCCAGAAAATTCATATGCCACTACAACAAAATTGAAAACCTACATGAATAGAATGTGGAAGACAATACAATATCTACAAACTGCATGTTGTTACTTACTGTATCCACACACCGACACACACACATGGGGTGACATATTTTCAATTGTGGTAATCAGTAACGGTTGGAAATTTTCTTATGGTTTCTACAAAATATAGTTTTAGTACCAGACAAGTTCATTAGACAAAATTGAATTCAACACACAATTGAGAAACACAGACTTGTAGTTTTAGAAGAGCAATTGGAAATTGCTCATTGAATTGGATTCATTTGGAATGTTGGAGGTGGATCATTCAACTTATGTGAATATTTCTTCCATGACAAGGCTTCTAAAACGATGACCGCTAATAAAATTATGCTCAGAAGAAACCCATAGCCAATCTTCCAATCATTTCCTGCATACCCTATTTGCATCCCCAACACTATGTTCAAAGCTCCAAAGAAAAGTGCAAACCTGCCAAACCAGTGATGGTACCAATTCCAGTACCTTCGAATCTTGGAATCCTTTCCGGGTCGTAGAAAAAATGCCAGTATCTGAAATACAAAAACAACTCCAATTAAATTTTTCTAAAATGCATATATAAAAGAATTGCTTGGTTAATTTATTGAGTAAGATCTGGAAGCAAACCTGAAGAATACTAAGCACAAGAATGAAAATTCCTATGCCTCTATGTGCATCTATGTTGGAATTCTTAACATTCAATGTGTCATAGAGTTGTATTCCAAGTAGTACTGTCGCGATCCCGAAAATGAATCCTATGAGCTGAATAGTGGCATGAAGATAATACCATAACGGATCTTTATGCTTGAAGTACCTTGGAATTATTGCCCCCACAGGAAGAATCAAACCCCATCCAAATATACCCAATATCCCATGATTCTTCTTCTGTCTAGAACTCACATGTAAAACAGACGAAGAGCCTGAAAATTATATATACAAATACATATATGGCTTCAGTTTTCACACTACTACTACTACTACTACTACTACTTAATTGGTATACAGTATTTAAAACGAAGAAAGCTGAAAACAAACCTGCAGAGAAGTCGAAAACTATGGTTCTTTTGTCATCGTGATGAGTAAGGTGAAAATGTTTTGGGATCCTTGCTCCGAAAGCTAATATAATCGGTTGGCGAGCAAGATGAGTTTCGAACTTGAGTTGAAATGCAATGTAGATCATCGGTCCATAAAGAGCAACAACTGGAGGAACATTAGTGAGTGGCAGTTCACCTTTGTCTGGTATGACTTGTGATTGACGAGTCCCTTGCAAGAAATATTGTTTGATTCTCGCATGACCCTTTTTGTTAAACCATCCAACCATCGAACTAGAACCAGCCATCATTCCATCTTTTGAAAAACCAATCCCAACCCATCCTGATGTGTATACAGCTGATAAAATGATGGTCATTATATGATCATCTCTTTGCAAATACTGTCACAGAGAAACAAAAATCCAATAAAATCCAATAAAAAACCATCAAAAATAATCAAATGTTTGTTTTTATATTTAATTATTTATACATGTCATGATAATGAAACTCACCCTCAAAATGAAAGTGTTCCAAATAGGTTTGCAGACCATGCCAGTTATGTTTCCATATGGTGGAGGAAGAAAAGTTCTTAAATCTGTATTACAGTACTGCTCTAGCATTTCACTGCTGCTGTCGTCGCCACCGCCAACATAATAATCACCGGTACTTGGTGGTGGTAGTACACTTGGATCACCTTGTTTATTGATCCCCACAAGAGTAGTTGCAGCATTTTCATCATCATCAGCAACTGCAAAAATATTCTTTGGTTCCAAGAGTAATTGGCTCAGAAGAAGATATAATAACCCAACAAGAATCCTCGAAACCGGAACCTGTATTCTAAGATTTGCCATTGGAATCCAAGGATTCTTACAAGATGTAGACAATAAACATGATGAACATAAGCCAAGTAAAGAAATTGTGAGAGTGAAGACGTTAAGGTGGTTAAGATGTTTCAATTTCTTTAAATTGAAGTTTCCATCATGGTAGTTGGTGATGGTGGGGATGATGGCGCGTAATTATCATTCCCGCTGAATCTTGCCAGCTTATCATTCGGTTCTCTTACTTCCTTCTTGTTCAAAATTTCAAATGGTAATCAAACTATAAAAAATTTCAGTTTTGTAATAATTAACATCAATAATTGGATAGATTAATTAACATGTATTGGAAGTTTTTTTTTTTTTTTTTAATCTTTTTTGATGTTTTTTTTCCCTATAGGTCAGCCGTAACAAATTTGAATGGTTTCGATGAGCTGATAGGACGTGTTTCTTTGGAGGGTCAGATCAGAGTTTGATCAATTCAACTATATATTGGTGTACTATATGATTGCTAAAAGTAATGAGATGTTAACTTGTTTTGCATTTTAAGTTTACATGATAAAGCTCTAGCTTTGACAGCTCAACTACAAAAGAAAGATTAGAATAAATATATAAATAAATCACAACACCATTCAATTGTAATGGATACCAAATCAAGGATTTACTTTATAATAACACTCATTTGTTTTTTCTATTGTCATTCAAATCTTAAATCAAGAAGATGGCTGCAACTGAAACTTGAAATTTAACTACATTAAACACATTTATATTACTGTATAAATATGGTCTTACAAAATCTCTTGAAACATAGAGATTTGAGGAAAGTAAGCACACAATCAAAACCACACTATATTTACATTAAATACAATATTTAAACTTCTTTGGGTTTTTACTACATAAACACATTTCATTTAGTTCCATTGCTGAAATTTCTGGTAAAATTTGGTGACAAAGTTACCATTGCAGAGAGGCAAACCAATGCGGTTTCAGCTACTCTTCAATTCATGAAGCTTTTCGGTTCCTCATCTGGCAGATCACACTTGCAATAACGTAGGGATCGATATACTGATGTTATTTTAAAGCAGAGTAGGTCATCAACAAATCTCTGCCTTGTCAATCATGTGCAAGTAGAGCATTCTATGTAGGCAATGTTACTGGAGCCCCTCATGATTTTAAAACAACCAATGCAGGTTCCATAGGGTCTTGAAGTTCTTCTCATGCCTCCTTCGCCGCTGTTTTGCAATTGTAACCACTAAAAGAATCATAATTCTCTCAATGGCCAACAATTTAGAAGGGCAATGCATGTGAGATCTCATGAGATTTAGGCACCCTAAATATATGCTCCTCGCCGCTCTTTTCATCAACCTTAACAACCCATCTGCTCTTTCCATTTCTCTTCATTGCATCATCACCATGATGATCTCTCTTATTTTCAATCTCATTTCTTCTACTAATCATTGTAATTTCCATGCCTTTCCCTATCGGATGCTTCATAGTCCTCACTTGAACTCGATCCTTCTTCCCTTTAACATGACCTCCCAATCCTTTCTTTTCACACACCAAGTTGTTTGCCACCACAACTGATTTTTCCGGATTAACATTTAACATGCTCAATAACCTTGTGTTGTCATCATTCTTACAATCTATCACGGAGAAATCAATGTCACCATAATGCGACAAGAGCTCACAAGGGTCTCCAGTTTTGAATTCCACCATGTCTTTAAGACCAGAATCTTTGATCACTTTCTTAGATTCAGCGAGTATAGGCTCAGGGAGAATACAAACAAGTCTCCCTCCTGTATGTCGCGCAGCAGTCGCTAAGGCTAAAGTTGATGGTGAAACAGCAGAGGAGACCTCCACAATGAGTTTTGCTTTCATGCCAGCAGCTAGAGCTGATATGAATTCATTGCTCCCAGGTTCTTGTGTTTTCCTCCACGAATCACACCGCCTTTTGTAATCACTACACTGTAATGGAAATTAAAGTAGAATAATTATAAATCAATTAAGAGACCTGGAATCATTTCAACAGCAAAGCTTTATAATTAATTATACCCACAAAAGGCATTGATCATAAGTCATGACTTTCAATTTCAATGTCAAGACAACAATGAAAATAATAATAGCCCATCAAACAAATTTGAATAAACTTCTCAAGGAAAAACAAAATGAGAAAAAAAGAAAAAAAAACATACCAGTCTGAGAGTATCAAGATAGGCATCTGTAGCCGAAGCTGCGTTCCAATCCATCTTCAAGTTAGCTAAACGTTTCATACCCCTAAATAACAATTAATGATAAGAAATTGAATTGATTGTTTTTCTGGGTTTATATAAAATTTCTAGCTTTATTTCTGGGATATTTTTTTGGGAGGCAAAGAGGATTTTTGTTTTGTGTGTGATTAAATACGTGAATTGAAACAATGAAGTCATCTAATAATACTTACGCGGTCGACAAAATCGGCGGGCTCCCCGGTAAAACCGGTGAGTCAGTTAGTAACCCTAAAAACTGTAAAAATACTGGTACAAGCCGACGTAAAAATACAAGTAAAGTTACCGGCTTCATTGGTTTGCTATTGCTGGTTTCTTATCCAGAATTTATTTATTACCAATGTTGGGTGCGCTGTTGACCCATGACTGTTGTCTAGACTGAGGAGTACGTTAACGAATCCAGGTGTATCATATGATGTGGCGCGTTTTTATCTAACTAAATTTTGACACGTCGAGCGAGAGGAATAAACTTTTTTTGTGTGGTTATTTATGTATAGATAATTAAGTTCGAGAGAAACAAACATATGGGGGTGTAGCTCATATGGTAGAGCGCTCGCTTCGCATGCGAGAGGCACGGGGTTCGATTCCCCGCACCTCCATTTTTTTTTTTCTACTTTTAATTCTCATGGATCATATACCCTATTACGCCCATAGGCCATAGCTAGGGGTCTAGGCCCAACAACATTTGTTTTTCAGATGTTTTGCTCTGGTTTTATCGGTATATGGAAGGAAAAGCCTATAAAAATAAAATAAAACCGAAAATATATATATATATTAATACTAATAATATATAGAAAAAATAAAAAATATATATATATATATCGATCTTTCTCTTGTAAAGTTCGTCCCTTTACATCTAGACCACATTGTGTGGTGATGGTATCTGGTATTACTTTCTTGTTCATCTCACAATGAAAATCTGAAAGCTTGCTGATTAGAATTGTGTATTTATTATTTCAGTTGGTGGAAAAAGACGATGAACAATATTCTAACGCAATATGAGTTCATTCTCCAACAAAATTTTATCAAAAACAATGGCCATTAAATTAAAATGTATCGTACAAAAAAATATATTAGCCGAGGAAGCCATGGCCCTTCACTCAACTTTGTCCGTAGAATTTACTAGTATTCATGAATAAAAGAATCAGAAGCCATCTATTACTAAACAAAAACATAAAGATTTTGGCCCTACTTAGCCCAGGCAACTGCTTCAATCTCTGACTGGGCACTTCTGTACAACTCCAGTCTCTTTGCAAGGTTGGTTCGACGTTGCATGATTGCTGGATCCTCGTCCAACAATGCTGACAACTTTTTCATCTGGAAAAAGTAAAAAAAATATTATATGCATAAAATCATTGCTTATTTTGGAAGAAAGATAGAAGATGGAAGTTTGTGTTATATGCCTTTGAATCCTCACCTCTTTTGCACCAAGTTCGGTGAAGAAGTGATCCAGTAAGCTCCGTTTGGCCTCTCGTACTTGACAATACACAACTGACTTTGGAATAGAGTGTCTCAAGGTTGCACAAACCATGTTGACGTAAGACAGGACAGTGCTTCCTGTTTGTTTCCCAAGAGAAACAGTAGGAAAGGAAACCGGAATCAGTGCAAGCAATTATTGATCAGTAATAGAACACAAAACCACACAAACCAAGTAACCAATGGCTAAGCTCGTTGGTTCATGGTAAACTAGTCTCAGGAGTTCCTCCAAGTAAATCCCTAACAGAACATACACATGGTTTCATGGACTCTTCAAGACAATACAGATCCAGTAACTGAGCTAGAACTCATTAAATTATGGTAAAAAAAAGAAGAGGGAGCATGATCTAGTCCCTTAAATAGGTGTTTTGAATGCATATATATATTTCCAAGTTTTTTTCATGTATCACTCAGACTACACTACACTACACTACACATCATTACATAGGTGTTCCTTAGCACTTACCAATTCGGCGGAGATATGAATCATTATATCTATCAAAAAGTGAATGTGTTGGATTTCCACCCTTCTCAACATCTTGAGGAAGCTTACGAAAGAAGTCAACTGTCAGGTAACCGGACTCCATGTCGACTAGCAGAAGAGTTGCTTTCTTACTTTCATCCCTCATCCTTTCCAGTGATTCAACAGCTGCATTTCCAACTTCCATTCTCAAACTAGGGTACTGCTTTAGTTCCTATATGCAATACAAAGAACCATCTGCTTAGAAAAATAGAACAGAATTAACAAACCACAGGAAAACAGAGCTATACCTACAACATTCCTGTTATTTTCTAGTCGCGACATACATCTAGTTAACAGGGTGAAGCTCACAGATTATAAAGTTTTTTTTTTCTTCATTCTCATAAAATTCAGAAATACAAAATGTAATGGACTAATAAAATTAGCTTGGTCAGGGGCTTGCCATGGTCTCACTGATAGACTTATGAACCAGCTCCTTCAGTAGAGCATGGATCTGTAATCATAGCAAAAACAGGTATCAATCAAACAACTGACCCATAATAAACAGCAGAAAGGACAAATAATATTGGAACAAAGTACTGCAAATGATGCATAAGAATCACAAACCACATCCAATGCTTTTTTTTTTCCTGGAAGAAACATGTCATTATTTACAGCAAACTCGACAAGAATTTTGTATTACATTTTCAAACTGCATCAGTGCATCTCCTTCAGTCCTTTCCTAATTTATATTATGAACAGTATCAAGATGGTGAAAACTATTTGCAAACTTCTGAAAAGTAATCATAACCAAACTCAGAAGAAGAGCGCAGATTAAAGCAACAGCAAAATGATTGCATAAAATTCATGGCAGACACAACAAACACAAGCCTGGCATTCACAAGTTTCCAAGGATAAAAAAATTAACTTTAGAAGCAAGCATTTTGGTAGCAATGACTCAGCCACATATAGTGCAGTTACTTTTGAAATGGTTAAATATGAAATAAATCATAAAATATGACTTGATCACCACATGGCATGAAACATTAACAAAAATGGTTGATGTGGAAAATTTCGCATACTGCATCAACAGCTGCCTCAGCAGGACCTCTGATAGTTACTAGACAGGAATCAATGAGACGTCGATATCCTTGTTCAGGAGCTATTAGGTGTGGCTGGTATCCATCAGCTTCGGTAATTAGCTTTCTTACATTATCCAAAGAAAGATGTTTGTCAAATTGCAACCTCTTCAAACCAGCAGGAAGTTGATTGTCAAACACACCGTAGATTTTATCACCGCCAGCACGTCTGCAGACATTGATTATCATCAAACCTAAGGTCAAATTAAAAGCCGATAGTATCAACACTATATACTCCAGTTAATTTGTACAATCAACATCGAATACACACATGCCATCAAGATGCTCTTTGAATGTCTGATCAAAAGCACGACAAATTTCCATTATCATGTATAACTTCCCCTGCAGTTGATAAAGAGGAGGTTACAAATGATTTACACTTCAACATCAACAGCAAAATGCACTTCGATAAGTAAAAAATGAAAAGCAGTGCATAAAACAAAATGCTTACTCCTGCATCAGTTGCAACAGGCTTCCCAATACGGCTCATTTCTGCCTCCAGGTCTAAAATAGTTTTGTTAATAAGAGACTGAAGGCCGGGGATTCGAGACTTGATGACAGTTTCCAAATGCTGAATATTTATGTATAAAGAAAGAGTTGAAACTGATCACCAGAATAATAATCTTAAGTTTCTTAGGGACTACAACCAATAGGTAAATGAAGCTAACAGTAAAGATATTCATATAAACTGCATTGCAAGAATGAAGAATCCTTCATACCTTAGAAAGCACCTTTCCTAAATACTCAGAACCCATCCTGCTAGCAAGGTGACTATATTCTTGGGTAGTTTGGAAGTACTCCCGCTCTCTACGCCGAGCAGCAATCATATCAACACTTTTGTTAATATCAGCTTGAGAGCGATTAACAACACCAATCCAAGGATACTGTAGCTTATACGATCTTCCTTCAAGGATCTAACATACCACCGTATCAGGAGGAAGTCTTAGTAATAAATGGAATATTGCATATGGGAAGAACATAAAAAATAATAATAATAATAAAATAAAACGTCATATATAACAGATTCTTTGACTATGCTTCCAAATTTTTGTCCTATTAACATATTAATATTCATCCTCACCTACTTTATGAATAATGATTCTATTACTATTTACTATACACCTATACAGTTGTGCTACGAGGCATATAGAATAAATTGGAAATACTTAAATTTCAGAAAACCGCATTCATCAATTGGTTTGAATCTTACAGAAATTGATTCATTTAGAAAGAGCAATAGCCTATAATCTATTTACTGGAAAGAGCAAGCTTCATAAATCTGATACAGAAGAACTGACTTACAGACTTTACAATGAATTTACAGTGTTATTAGACTACTTGATTTTGTGCCACTATGACACAAACTGACCTCAACTGCATCAGTACCCTTGTCCATAAGATCAATCTTTGTCAAAACTCCAAATGTCCTGTCCCCTGAAATTTGATAATCCAATAAACTGAAAATAATGAAGATACTAAAAGAGTTAAGATTCACATGTCACAGAGATAATTTTTCTTTTTTGGTTGGGAAGTGTCTGTAAGCCATACAGAGACAATAACAACACACATACCCCACGTGCGTACACACACACACAGATGAGAATGAAAGCCAATCACACAATCAATCAAGTTGAATGAATATACTAGCGAACTAAATGTGAGGCCAACTTCAATGAAAAAAGTCAACAGCACACATGTTTACAGTTCCAAATAAACCCATCAACAGGAAAATCTCGTCATTGGAATTGCAAATTAATTATTTTTTTCCTTTCTTCCCACAGCCTACGGGTTCAGGTTTGCACTGATTTATCAAATTATTTAGTCTCTCTTTTTTTCCCCTTCTTTTGTAATCTTTTAGAAGCAAGCCATCACTGCTGATAATCACCATCACATATATAAGTTACACTGTTACAGGTGAATTATATATTATAGTCCATTAAGGAAGTTATCAAGAATCTGACCTTTAGGATCAACTTCACGAGAGATTTTAATTGCATCTGATGTAGCCAGATCTTGATTGGCAGGAGAAATTGCCAGGATGATACAATTGGGCTGCATTACAGGACAAGAAAAAAAACTGTCAATGACTCATCCAAAGATATACCCTTCCATGCAAAGAAAGCAATAAATAAATATGTTAACACTTTTGGGAGGTATATCTACATGTAATGTCATAATGTTTATGAAGTATCATTTCCCCAAACTCGATAAGCTTATTAATTTGACTAAAATTCGCATACTTATGAACAAGACTTGGTCCGAAAGCTCATACAAATTCCAATCAATAGCATTTTTATTAGTTAGATTTCACCCAGGAAGTTTAAGATTTACTAGTTATAATTACCTTCTCAATATAACCTCTAACCATATTCTCAATTTCTTGCACAATGCTTTCAGGTTGACCGTCTGCAAAATGCAACCAGCAACATGTCCATAAATAAATCAGTCCCGTACTATTATAGATGCAGAACTAGTGAATTTGTCTAAATAATATTGAACATACTATAATTGAGGGACATATAACCCACCCACAGCAACTTTTGTAAGTCCAGGAAGATCAACCAGTGTCAAGTTCACAACTGCAAAGTCAAACAATCATAATGTGCATATCAAACAGCTTGAACAAAGATATAATAAAAATAATAAAAGATTAAAACTATGCATTTACTGAAAGTGAAAACCATAAAATTGATGACAATTGACGAGTAGAATTTGAGCAATTGATGCTGGAATTTAAATTTGTTCACCAAATTAAAGAAATTATAATGGTAAGTTCCACAAATTACTTTGTTAAAAATCATCCTTTCACACCAATTTCTAGCTTATACAATTCTTCTAACAAGCAGCAAATGAGAGAACTTGATTGACTCACCATTAGGGGAATAGATACTTAAATGAATTGGAACAGTAGAGATCGCTTTTGAGCGACCTGTTTCTCGGTCAGTCTCATCAGAAATTTCCTTCCTCACAGCAGCTGCATGTATAATATAAGTTAGATTATCATGTCAGATGGAATAAGAAAACTAGAAACAGAAAAAAACATATATATAAAATAAAAACAGAGAAGCAAAAAACAAACTTCATCAAAAGTAGTATTGCAACCAACCAACAAGAGAGGTAACAAAAAGAAAATAAAAGAGCTCACTAGAGGACCACAGAAATAAATATCATTGAACCGAAATAAATAAATAAATGAACATCAAATATAAATACCAAGACAAAGACCTTTTTTCCAACCAAGTAATAAAACATACCAAAATCAGTGAACTTCTTTCTTGGAAGGTGCATAAACTCTGCATATTCTCTTCCCTCATCAATCCTGTGAAGCTGCAACACAAGAGGTCTTCGAGTAACAATTCCTGCATACAAAACATTCACAATTTGTTTGTAATGTCAAAGGAAATGGATGTTGGTAAGCAAATTATGGATTTCATCTCCCTCTTTAAGGCAAAGTGGGAATCGAACAGCATATATTACCTGACCCACGAGGCAAAAAGTCTTTTCCGACAACACTTTCCAACACTGAAGACTTTCCAGAGCTCTATAAATCATTAACGAATTGTGAAGAATCAATCAACATCTTCATAATGAGTTGTTAATGATTGTCAACAAATGAGTCAATGACATGCATGTAACTTGTATCACAAGTGCCATTCATTCAACCAAATGTCTCCACAGAATCCATTTTGACCCCAAAAGCATCTACCATGTAGTTTGCTATTAACATATAGGTAGATTGGGTTATTCCAGACTACAGGCGCTCAATAAATAGAGAAGAAGAGAGAACCATCTCATGAACACATAACTACTTTGAAGTTTAACATATAATTAGTATAGCATGACATATCCAATTTCTCCACAAAAAGAAATACTGATAGAAATAGATATATAGAGTGCAATATTCCAAACATATAGGTAGATTGGGTTATTCTAGACTACAGGCGCTCAATAAATAGAGAAGAAGAGAGAACCATCTCATGAACACATAACTACTTTGAAGTTTAACATATAATTAGTATAGCATGACATATCCAATTTCTCCACAAAAAGAAGTACTGATAGAAATAGATATATAGAGTGCAATATTCCATGCCACATTTTTCAAATGATCTTCAAACTAAACCAAGTTTCAATTCTGTCAACTTAAATAACAGAGGAAAAACTCTAATTTTAAGAATTCTTCTTCTACAACGTACACAGTCAAAGCCAGTATTCTAGATAAACTAATTAGCATGTGCCTTTGCATTTGCAGTACAGTTATCATTATCAGTTGTTATATTGCAAGCAAGACGATAATGGAATCAATATTTCAGCTTCAAAAACAAAAAGGACATAAATTTTGTAATCGAAGTGCGTGAGATAAATCTATCGTATATAATTATGTTAAAAGAAAAACATACGAATAAATAATACCAAAATGTCGCATAACTCGCGCAAAATACAATCCATACACAAACTAAGAAACAGTTTCAGCTCCGACTCAATATTGAGAACAAGAAAAAAAAAACGTTATCTACCGATACACGATCAATAAATCATTACTGTAACGTACATACAAAACCGATTCACGATCAATCAAATGAAGACGTTGATATTGAGAAGAAGAAATGGAGATCTGACCTGGCCACCGACGACGGCGATGGCGGGTAAGGAGTCCCAGAGAGTCGGCAATGCGCTTTCTTCACCGTGATCGCCGAGTGCCGTACACGCTCTCTGAATCTTGTTGACCAATGATATCAAATTCTCCATGTCTGTCGGACCGAGTTTGATCGATGAGTTGGCGGTGGCGGTGTAATATGACTCGGATGGTGACTCAACTCGGGTTAGCTAATCGACGGTGATGGCTTTGAAATTGTTGGTTTTGAAAAGAGAAGAGAGGCGAATGAACCGGGAAAATAGAATGGTTCGGTATATGAGAGAGATAAAAGACTTCTCTTTTGGAAATTTTCTAACGTTACACTTGTTTGTTTGTAGATGAATTAATCGACAGAATTACCCTTATTATTTGTATGAGAGAAAAAGGTCATTTCAGACCCAAAAATATTTAAGTAACAGTGGGTAATTCAATGATAAAGTCATAAGTAAAAATAGGAATAAAAAAAAACTAGGTCCATCTAGTTGAAAGAAGTAGGCCCATTAATTTTCAAACAGCAATTACCTATATAAGAAAAATTTGGGCCTGTTTGCAAATCTGATTGATATTTTTAAAGAATGTGATTGTTTGTTGATAAAGTGGTTGTGAAAACCAATCACATCTTAACCAATCATTCATTATAATGTTTATGTGTTATGAGATTAGGAGATTTGGATCCTCCGTTGATCTAATCTTTTTCCTGACTTTTTTAAAGCATGTGATTGATTGTTGATAAAGTAGTTGTGGAAATCACTCACATCTTAACCACATATTCATTATAATGCTTATGTGTCATGAGATTAGGTGAGGGGTCAGAAAAAAGTTCGGATCAACAGATGATCAAAATTCAATATATATATTCAACAACAAGAATAAAAAAAATATCATGGTTTGTTGGTCTCACAAAATAACTTTCACTACGGGTGATGGATCTCTTTATCTATCTACACGGTTTGTGATTTTATAAATAAATATAGAAAATGAACTTTTGTCATCCATGTGAATGAAGTATGTAGAGCCCGAAAATTTACAGTTGAATTTTTGTAGGACGGTGGGCACTGACAATGTTATAGTAGATAATAGTAGGTCGAGCGCTCTGAGATTCTGTAAAAATGAAAAGGTAGAATGGAGCGAGTGCGGGAGGTGTGCCTAAGTTAAACAATTTATCAGCAAATAAGATAATTCAAATCAACATAATAAAATCTAAAGCAAACCATAAGTGAAATTGGTCGAGTCCTGGGTTGTCTAGTTCTCTAGCCTTACTTTGTTTGGGCTGAGCGTTGAGTTTAACAATTTATATTGCAGGGAAAACCCGCATTAATAATATAATATTTTAGTCTATGTGTGTGTAGAGGTTGGATGATGTGATAACGTGTGAGTGAAAACATACAAATTGAGTAAATGTTGAGTGGACTAATACTGGTATGGAGGAGGGTGGTGTAGTTGACAGAAAGTGCATGTCGAGCATTGAGTGTTGTTTGGACTTTGGACTATGTTGATACACAGGGTTTAAAATGAAGAATTAAGAAGATAAACTTTTTTTCCCTTATGCATGTGAGGAAATTAGGTCTTATTTATAGGCCTCAAAGGGAGGTTGTTTCGTTCTTTTAGGAGAATCAAATCTCAGAGACCATGTCCTTGATTTCGTGGGATTTGACTAGTTTGTAATTGAATGAAACTCAAGTTGGATGGTTATCAGATGATAACAGCCAGCTGACTTGGTCAATCCACAATTAAAAGAACGAATTTATTCAATTGGGCCTTGGGTTGACCTGTTGTGTTTGGGCATGACCTCTTGATTGTGGTTGTGCTATTTTTGGCTACTACAGTTAGTCCCCCACTCTCTAAATTAAAGTTTTTTAAGTTAGAGAGTAGACTGTTTCGATCGAACTCTTGCGTTGAATAGTCTACAAGACAATCGTTAATAGTTTTCAATGTTAGTTGAATCAAAAAATCGTGGGTTGAGTTATTTTAATAGCCTCATTCTTTTATAATGAACTCATAAGAAGTCATTTGAACTTGTTTATTTGTCCACTTATTTTTTTTCCTAGGACTTTAGTCGATCAATGGTGTTGAGCGTAATTCGTAGCTCGACGTAGATTGCTATTTATAGCTCTCGGTATAACGCTTTTGTTTAGCTCCGTAAAGCACCCCCTTCTTTTTGAGCGCTACTTATGGCTCATCGTAGAGCCTCTTTTGTAGCTTGTTGTAGAGTGCTATTTATGGCTTCGTAGAACACTTTTTGTAATTTGACATAGTGCTAATCGTAGAGTGATAAATATTTTTAGGATCCTAGCGTTCCAACTTAGTAAAGCGCTAGACGTAGAGCTATTTTCGTAGAGCGCTCGACATAGAGCAAAATTTGTAGAGCTCTCAACATATAGCGAAATTTGTAGAACATTAAATTTTCAAAGGATCGTATCTTAATCCAATTTCGTAGAGCGCTCGACGTAGAGCGAAATTTGGAGAGCTCTCGACGTAGAGCAAAGTTTATAGAACAATAAATTTTCTAAGGATCGTATCTTGATCCAATTTCGTAGAGTGCTTGACGTATAGTGAAATTTGGAGAGTGCTCGATATAGAGCGAAATTTGTAGAGCTCTCGATGTAGAGCGAAGTTTGTAGAATAATAAATTTTCTAAGGATCATATCTTGATCCAATTTTGTAGAGCGCTCGACGTAGAGCGAAATTTAGTGAGCGCTCGACATAGAGCAAAATTTGTAGAGCGCTCGACGTAGAGTGAAGTTTGTAAAGAGCTCGACGTAGAGCGAAATTTGGAGAGTGCTAGACGTAGAGTGAAAATAAACATTTTCATAAACTCAAGTTGTTCGCAGCTTAACATAGAGCAATGATTCATAACATAGAGCAATGATTCAGGCTGAATTAATTGTAGTTCATAGTAGAATTATAAATATAATAAAACATTGTTGAGAGACATGTTCATACTAAATTGTTTCTTGCCTTAGAGCATCAAAATATTGACTCGCAATTTGTTTGTAGAACGACAAGATTTTGCATTTGAAAAGTAGCTCGAAAGACGTAATATAATTTCTTACAGGTCGACATAAAAGAAATTTAATTTCGTAACTTCCATATTTCTTGCTTGACGTAGAGTAATTGTTTTCAAACAAGGCTAACCCCATTACCGTTTGACGCAGAGCTTCACAAACTGAATCTTAACGAACCGTAGCTCGACAAGCTCAAAAAGCGAAACGGATTGTTAACTTTGTAAAGAGGTGACAAGATTGTAGATTGATAACATACATTTCATATCAAAATAATTACTTGTTAATTGCTTGACTTAGAGCGGTAAAGTGCAATCATGATTTTGGCTTGACATCATGAAACATATGACAATTCTTGTTTTGGCTTAGAGCCATAAAATAAGTAATCACTTTTTTAGTGTGATTAAATGTAATGGCCTGACATAGTAATAATTTAATTACTAAATATAGCTCGATGTAAAGCTCTCGCATGAATCCAATTTTATTTGCACGGTAGTCTGGCGTAATACATGGAGCACATTTAAGCAACACATGCCTTTGGTTCACGAAGTTATTCGATGTAGAACTAAACTCATAATTTTGGTTCATAGTAAAACGAAAGATGTACGAAGGGTCGTAACTCGACTAGAGAGCGATCCAATTCGAAAGTAAGCTCGTAGTAGAGTGAGACTCATAGCTCAACGTACAACATTATATATACTTAAGATCGTAACTTTAGAATTAGCAATCGTACTTAGAGATGCATATTTTCCCCCGGATCCCTAAATCCCCACGTCCCCATCCCCATTTGGGGAATTTTTTTTGGAGAAAAATGGGGAATGGGGTGGGGATGGGGATGATTTTCATCCCCAAATTGAAATGGGGATGGGGATAGGGGGAGGTCCCCCATCCCCATTTCCCCATTTCCCCCCATAAATATATTGAAATGGGGATGGGGATGGGGGGAGGTCATCCCATCCCCATTTCCCCATTTCCCCATTTCCCCCAAAACATATATAAATAAATAAATATATTATATAACACTTTATGATTTTATTATGTATTGTAATGCACATTTTTATGATTTTATTATGTATTTGTAATGCATTAATGGATTTTAATTTCTATTTGTAATGGATTTTTTTTTTTTTTAATTTGTAATTTTTAATCAAAAGAGAGAATGGGGAAACAGGGAAATGGGGAAACGGGGAAAAATGGGGAAAAACGGAGAAAATGGGGAACTAGTGTTGGGGATGGATATACCTCCCCCCAAAATTCCCCATCCCCATTTTTCTCAAATAGGGAAATGGGAGGAGATGAGGGAAGGGTCTGGGAAGTGGGGATGGGAATGGGGGGACCTATATCCATCCTCATTCCCCAAATGTGCATCTCTAATCGTACTTGTAGTTTATTTTCTGAGGTCAATGAAGACCTTTCTACTAGAGTAGAGGTCGACAAGACCTTCTCCTTGTTAATTTTCTGAGGTCGACGGAGACCTTTCTACTAGAGTGAAGGCCGACAAAACCTCTCCTAGTAGCGTGAATTCTATATCATGTAGCATATTGTGAAGTAATAACTTTTGTTTGGAATATTTTTGTTAACATGAAATCGACTTTATTTTGCATAGCTTGAATAGGGCAACTTGTTCATAATGTATTGCTGGTTGACAAAAATACGGTATGATATTCAAATGTGTGCCGATCGACATAAAACTAATATTTCCAGTGTTAACAATCACATTTGGTCAAATGTTACGGCTCGATACTTGTCCCGAAATTAAAGTTCTCACATTCAATGAATTGCCACTTGTCGTAAGAAGATAATTAATTTATAAGTTGACTTGTTCAACATAACGTGATAATACATTCCATGATTGTAGATCATCGCGGAATTACAATAGTTTTCAAAGATATAAGCGACCACCGTAGCTCGAGGTCTAGTTTTAATATTGCAATTTGCTACACGTTGCTTATCACAACTCTTCGTGAGTTAAATATATCTATATTGTGGCTCAACGTAGAGCGAGAAATATAGCTTGACGAAGAGCGCTAACATAACGAATTTTGCTCGACTTAGACCAAGAAATGTAGCTCAACGAAGAGCGATGACATACTGGATTCGGCTTGACTTAGAGCACGACGTGTAGCTCGACGGAGAGCGATGACATAATGAATTCTGCTTGACATAGAGCACGAAATGTAGCTCACCGAAGAGCGATGGCAGTGAATTCTGCTCGACCTAGAGCATAAAATGTAGCTCGACGGAGAGTAATGGCATAATGAATGCTGCTCAAAATAGAGCACGAAATGTAGCTTGACAGTGAGCGATGACATAATGGGTTCGGCTCGACTTAGAGCACGACATGTAGCTTGATGAAGAGCGATGACAATGAATTCGACTTGACTTAGAGCACAACATGTAGCTCGACGAAGAGCAAAATTTACGACTCCATTGGGAGCTATTTGTAGTGCGCTCGACGTAGAGCGAAGTTTGTAGAGAGCTCGACGTAGACCGAAATTTGTACATCTTCATACTCAATTCATAGCTTGATGTAGAGTGCATGATATGCCTTGTAATTCCAATTTGTAATTTTATAGCTCGACATAGAGCGTAAGGTAATATATTTCACTTTATTATTTCAAACGAATGCCAACTGGACATAGAGCATTGTAAAACAATTAAAGATCAGCTCGGCGTAGAGCTTTGATACATGGTACTTCCTAGAATATTGTGGCTTGACTTAGAGCAATGGTATATGACATCATATTCAAGGTATTGACTTGGGATAGAACAATATAGTTCGATCCTCATAATTTTAGATCGTAGCCCGAATAAGTAATTCATTGATAATGTATTGTAGGTTGATAAAGTGCAATTTGATCCTCAGAGGGATGTCGATCGACACATGGCAACCATTTTAGTTCAAGGTATCAGCCATGACTCGATAGAGTTCGTGAAGTAGAATGACGATGTATAGCATTCCATCTAGAGAGCGAAGTATAATCTTAAATTTGCCCATGATTAATTGTTGTGCATTCCATCTAGAGAGCAAAGTATAATCTTAAATTTGCCCATGATTAATTGTTGTAGACCTTGTAGACAATTGTTTTGCAGGCCACATAGGGTACCAAATTCAATTTTTCCAAACTAAAGCATACAACTTGATTTGGAGCACTAGATTCGAACCCTCATTTTCTTTTATATCTGATATAGAGTTTGTAGGACTAACATTTGTAGATTGAAAGATTCGGCTTACAATTGTAGAACTTTTAACACTTGTCACTCGCATTGGTTCGTCACGGTTGTTCGTTTGATGACTGCTAATTGAGTATCGAGATGCAATGGAGAGGATGTTTGAGCCATTTCGCATGGCGTATAATACTTACAAATTCGTTAGTTTTCAAAAATAATTGTCAAGGCCCCACGGTAGGCGCCAAACTGTAGAGCCAGAAAATCTACAGTTGAATTTTTGTAGGACGGTGGACACTGACAATGGTAGAGTAGAAAATAATAGGTCGAGCGCTCCGAGATCCTGTAAAAATGAAAAAGTAGAACGGAATGAGATAGGGGGTGTCCTGTGGGGAACTCTCTGACGCTTAAGTTAAACAATTTATCAACAAATAAGTTAATTCAAATCAACAGTTAAACTGAATAAAATCTAAAGCAAACCATAAATGAAACTGGTCGAGTCCTGGGTTATGTAGTTCTTTGGCCTTATTTTGCTTGGGTTGAGTGTAGAGTTTAGCAATTTAAATTGCTGGGAAAACTCGTAATAATAATATAATATGTTGGCTTAAATGTGTGTAGAGGTTGGATGATCTGATCATGTGTGAGTGAAAACATGCAAATTGAGTAAATGTTGAGTGGACTAATACCAGTATAGAGGAGGGTGGTGTGAGTTTAAAATGAAGAATTAAGAAGATAAACTTTTTTTCCCCTGTCGGTGGGGAAAAAGGGTCTTATTTATAGGCCTCAAAGGGAGGTTGTTTCGTTCTTTTAGAAGTAAAAGAATCAAATCTCAGAGATCATGTCCTAATTTTGTGGGATTTAAAAGTTTGAAATTGAATGAAACTCAAATTGATGAAAACAATCTGTTGACTTTGTCAATCCATAATTAAAAGAATGAATTTATTCGATTGGGTCTTGGGTTGACCCGTCGTGTTTGGGCATGACCTCTTGATTGGGGCTATGCTGTATTTGGTTACCACAAAGTACATACAGTAACTACTCTAATTATAAATGGATGCATTTATTCTATTAGAAACTTGATACATGTTTGATAGAAACGGCCAAATATTATGAATCATTTTTCGGAATATGCTAAATTGTCAAAATTACTTATAATTATTATATAAATTGATACTGTAAATTATATGTCAATTACAAATTATTTACAACATAAATTGAGTATAATTTTGAATAAATAATTTAGACATTACTCTGTCCAAATCATGGAAAATTCATAAATAGACAAATTTAGAAATATTTAGAGGATATGCCGTATGCGCTCCTGGTCTCGCACGGTACAGGGGTACAACACTGGAGCATATTCTTTGCCACATACGTGCTAGAATGGCATCTTCGTTATAATGAGTATAAATCAAGGGCTCTTTTTCCACCACACGATCTCATTTGACCAGTGACTATCGCCATATAAATATCAAATAAAATCACAAATATTTTTAGTCACTCACTCTTCTTCTTCTTCTCTTTTTTGAAATGCTGATTGGACTAACACAACTGCAGCACAAAAAACCTGTGTCATGACTTATGAGTCATGGACACTTTTACGATTAAACCGACGTATAGCTCTCTCTGTATCAGCTCCATAAACACCAAAACCAAGCCTCCTCTATCCCCAGCTTCTCGCTTCTCATTCTTCAACAGCACTCATTTTAACAATTTCAAACCTTCTTCTGTCATCACTTTCTGTTACAGAAACCCTTCGAATCCCAAAAACCCTAAACCAAAGCATGATAATCAGAAAATCTCTGTAAACCTTTTTCGTATTTTAGTTCCAATCTTACAGTCCATAAGAGGTCTTGCTTCTTCGCAAACAAAGAAATGGGTTTCGCGTCTACAAGCATACAATAACGATTTAGAGGGCGTTGTGGACTTACAGAGCAGTAATTACTTGCAAAACGGAGCGTTTGGGGTGGCTTTATTGAGCGTGACGTCGACTGCAAAAGTTAGAATCAGTCCGTTTGTGGCGACATTGGCTGCAAATCCGACGTTCGTGTCTGGTATGTTTGCGTGGCTTCTGGCGCAATCGATGAAGGTGTTTTTGAATTTCTTCGTGGAGAGAAAATGGGATTTTAGAATAATGTGTTCGTCTGGAGGGATGCCTTCTTCGCACTCGGCACTGTGTACTGCTTTGACGACGTCAGTGGCGCTTTGTCATGGAGTGGCAGATTCGTTATTTCCGGTTTGTTTGGGGTTTAGTTTGATTGTCATGTATGATGCAATTGGTGTTAGGCGCCATGCTGGTATGCAAGCTGAGGTAAGAAAAGCTTTTGTTTTGGTTGAAAAATTTATGAGTTTTTGATATGTGTGAAATATCAGGTGTATTGCTATGCTGGGTAAATTTTTACTGTTGCACTGCTTTGATTGCTCTAGACTCTGGTAGTTTTGGTTGCCTGTATATAAGTTATCTGTTGGTGTTGAAAAGTAATGGGAAAAAAGAAAGTGCTAAATAGTGGATACATCGATAGGAGTCACTAGTCAGGCAAGTGATTTTTCTCCTGCCTGTCTTGATGTTTGATTAGGGAATGCATTTGTTAAGAACTTATTTCTGTTGTGTTTGTTAGGCATTGTTATAACTTATATATCACTAGACCAACACCAAGAATGCAATGCAAAGTGCTTTCCTTGAGTGGGGTCAATAGAATTGAGACGATTGAGTTATGGCCAAAAACTGCCATTAGCTCAGTAGAGCTATACAGTATCTTCAATGCAAAAGTGTCATGGGATTTAAAGTTGGTAGTGTTAAGTACCCCAAATTGTTTTTACAGATCAAGTCTTTTGTAAGGAAACTTGTGGAGAAATATAGAACAGAACGGACATAACCAATTTGAATGAACCATATGTGACACATATATTACACTAAAAACTAAGTGAGGGAGCTGTTAGGGATCATCTTATCTGATGCTCTTGGTCCTATCTTTTTAACTGTCGGATCTAGATCTACCGCTAATCTGATCTTTTCTTCTAATCTAAAACACATGAAGATAATAGTCTACATTTAAAGATAATAGAAGTAAAATAAATAAATAAATATCATCAATTTATTACACATGTCACCACATCTATGTAGGTCAGGTCAAAGATCAGAGCAGTAGAGGATCTAAATTCGTAACTGTTATGCTGAACAGCTGAAGCATGTAACTAATTGCCATAAATTACATTCAAAGTTGTTAGGTGGACGTTTGCTTACCCTGCTGAGCTAAAAGGAACTATATCCATACAATGTAAGAACCTTTTGCCTAATGGGATGTATATTTAAACTTTTTGGTTCCATAAAGACCTCCAAGGAATCAGAAGCTTTTCCAGTGGAATTGACTTGGCTTGGTGAAGCTGATGGTAGTGGTTGAGTTTTTAACTGCTTTGATACGAAACATTAGCTGGGTTTGTTGTCTTTCTTTTCTTCACTTGTTTCCCTCTGCTCTCCGTTCATTATTGAACATACCCAGGATATTATCTTTTCATTGTCAATATATTTTGAAATATAAGATGTTTATGACTTGTCGAATTGCCAGTTGAAGGTCCAGGCTTTGTGAATTGGTTATTTAAGTAATTCATGGACTTTGGTATTAGAGAATTTGTGCTGCTAAGTGAGCTAACATATTATTGGGTACTTCCAGATACTTATTAAATGAATCAACGCTGATATATGACCTTGGCTCCTTGTGATGTTAGAGAATTTAAGTAAAGAAAATACTGAGCTTCACATATTACGAAGCTACTGTTGGAAAGGGTATGTAATTAATGTCCAAAATGCAGATACTGTTTATTCATTAATGATCTGTAGTAGAATTCTTGATTGGAATGTAGGTGTGTGGCACACCGAAAAACAAAACACTGGTCCCCCCATCTGTATCCAAAACTCACATTTACAGTTGTATAGAAACCCCCTTCCATGTAACTAGTAAAAATGTGTAGCAGGTAATCTTAGTCAAGAAATTTACATGAATTGCTATGTTTATAATTGCTTTATAGTAAAATATTGTATTACCCAGGAAAGAAACATAAGCCATAGTTTATCATATATTATTATCTTAACCTTGTAATGTTCAAACAACATACTGTGTAACCCTGTCTGGATTTTCTTTAGAGTTTCGTATCTATGTGACTATGTCAAAGTACGAAACATGTATCTGCAAGTCTCCTAACTGCTGATGGATTATTAATCAAAGAAATAAATTAGTCGAACTTTTGGTCTCTCGATTTTGTATAATTCCTATTGAAATGTCCTCTCGTTCCAAATTCTACTAATGACCGATAAGTTACTTGAATCAATTTCACGTGTGTTCACATTTAGTAAATTTTCTGGATCTGTTTGCTTTCAGAAACCTGGGAGCTTTGGTTAAAAGCTGACCTACATGAGATTTCTCTTTTAGATATTTGTGTACTTTTCAAATTCATCTGAATTAATTTCCTTGACATAGGTTCTCAACATGATCATTGCGGACTTGTTTCAAGGTCACCCCATCAGCCAAAGAAAGCTCAAGGAACTGCTTGGCCACACTCCATCACAGGTATTTGCTGGAGCTATGCTTGGTATGTTGGTCGCTTGTATTTTTTGTCAAGGTTGCTTAGTTGCAACCTGAAACCTGCTTTGCAGGCATTTTTTGATGGCATGGTTATTCTCTTATTCAAATTACCCCTTGCTTTTGTATGGCATGCCGGGGTATAGTGTTTTACGTGTCTTAATGACCAGAAATTAGTGGAATGTGAAACACATTACAAATCTTTTGTTTCCCATCCTGCGAGTATTATGCAATGCAATTGGGGAGCTTACCTACTTATTGTTTGGTTTAAAATGCCAACCAAACTTCACATAAATTAAAGAACGTGACTATAGTGCCCAACAAAATCTTGGATCCTCTCGCCTTTACAAGATAATTTGATGATTTTTTTGGTTTAATCTGAAACCTTGGCAGATCGTTTCTGTTAAAAATGCGTGGCCAGTGGTAAAAATCCTAGTATTCATTTTCTGATATTTTCTTGGTTTATCCGGCAACTCAACTTAAAAATAAATTAACTACATTGTGCATGCAATGATTAAACTTTTAGGCCATGTTTGGTGCGCGGGATTGGATTAGACTATTTCATGGGATTGGATTGGATTGAGATGGAACTGAGATTATATGGGATTGGATTGGACTAAATTAATTGGATTAATTCTATATTTTGTTTGGTGAAACATAGGATTTGACTAAATATAATATATATTTTTAATTTGATAATACTTTGAAATTGGATAATAAATTTTTTTTACACATTAAATAGTTATAATTCAATTAAATAGTTAAAAAATAAAAACAATTAAAAACATAAATATCTGATTCAATCTCATATCCTTTCTCTTCCACATCCTTTCTCACTCATTCAATCTCACCACTGCTGCCTCTCTCTTCTACATCCTTTCTCACTCATTCAACTCATCACCGCCTCTCTCGACAATTTACAAAAATAAAAACTTATTAAAAATCAAGAATTGAAACCAAAATCAGTTTTGATTTTTCTCTCTTCCATATCCATGGCCATTGATATGGTTCTTTGATTTAGGGTCATGGTTGGCTTTGATCTAGGCGTCGGATATGGGGTTTCTGGGTTCGGGTTCGGGTTCGGGTTCGTTGGGCGGCAAAGATGGGGTTTTCTGGGTTCTTTGGACGGCGACGATGGTGCTGGGTGGTGGTGGTGGCGGCAACGACAATGGTCTTTTAATATGTGTTTGGTTTCGATCTGGGTTTGTTTGTTGAATGATGTTTGAAGATGATGACGGAAGAAAAAAAATCTAGGGTTTGGTGGTGGTGGCAGTGGTAATGGTGTATATAAAATTCAGATGATAATAAATCATTAAAAAAAATACTAAAAGAAAACATTTAAAAAAAATAGTCCTACACAACGCATGATCAAATAAACCCACCAAATAGCTGGGTTTATTAGTCCTGCGTTCTGCAGGACTAATTCACTAAAAAAATGGGTGCCACAGGATTGTTTTGTCCAGTACGGTTTGCTTCCAAACATGGGATTGGATTGAGATTAGTCTAATAAGATGCGCCAAACAAGCCCTAAAGGGTGCATTTGTTGCACCAGATAAGACTGTAGTCCAATCCCCTATTTGGTGAATCAAAAGGTGAATCAAAACAAGGGACTATTTTATCCCAAATCTAATTCTCTCGCTAGAAGAGGATAAAATAAACCTCTCCAACTTAGCTGGATTATATTTATCTCATCATCACTGCTTTTTCTCACATTTGAGAGGGTAAACGAAGACCCTTTTTCACTAGTGAATTGAGCGAAGAAATGGCCTGTGAGAGGCGGCCCTGAGAGACGAAACTGAGCAGAGATTCCAGGGGTTTTCTTTCGAAGTGGTGGGAGATTATAGAGCATCGGCGACTCCGGCGAGCATCGCCGGTTTAGTGAGCAAAATGACTGTAGGTGGGTGGGTTCGATCGATCAAGATGCGAGAGAGAGATCAGAGAAGACAACCTTTATTCTGGTGGGTGGGTGGGTTCAATCGACTAGAGATGCGATAGTGAGAACAGAGAAGACAACCAAAATTTGATTTTGGTTCCTGGTTTATTACGAGCAGAGTTGTGTTTTTATTGACCAATTTTGTCGATGTAAAATGATAAGTTGGATTTAAATAAAGATGGAGATGGAGTTGATTGTTGGATTTTGTAAAAGAAAACTATTGATTGGAGTTGTTTGGAAAAAGAAGAGAAAGGAAGAGAAAGAAAGCAGAGAAGGAAGAAGAGAGAGACGGTGGACATGGATTGGTTTTTTTTTTTTTTTTTGAAGTTAAAGATAAATTTTTTATTTTGTCCCATCTCATCACCTGCCTAAACACAAGATTTGATTATTTTTAAGTTCAATCTCATACTGCATCAAACACTATAATTAATCTAATCTCATCTCTTAAAAATAGTCCAATCCTCTCCCGCCCACCAAACACAACCTTAAAATATCCCTTGGAACAGGCATGTTAGAAGCAGACTTAAATACTGCTCAATGATCATAATACTCAACTAAATTTAATGAACACGTATGTGTATATACATTACATAAGTAGTGACCAACTGAAACCCAGTAAACAACCAAACCTGCCAAGTTACAAGTAACAATAATGGGTATTACTGAATCCGTTATCAACTAACCCAAAATTTTATAGCTGTATAGAATTCACACGTCACAAGTACCAGGACATGAGCTAGACCTTCCGCACAAGCCAACTCCGACCTCTTTGTCCGCTTGGTTCTGAAGTGAAAGTTGTGAATGCCCAGAAGTGTTGCAGGATGGATCCAACAAAATATCTTATATAATACAATTTACGTTCATTTACCACCTGACCATGAGAATGAAAGCAAGCTCCAGATGTAATCTTCCATGGAGCAAAAGAAAGCAACTGGAACAAGAGTAAAAGTATCAATTCTTCACTTCGTTAGATATCTACATTTCGCCACTCCCAAATGCGTGCATTTGCAACCAACAATATGCTGAGTTGAATAAAAGATGGAAGGTGGGTAGTCCGTGTCAAGACAAGTTGCTCTCTGCCTGCTGCTATGACGTTTCAGTGCACTTGTGAGGCCCAAAGGAATGCGGAGGGAAGGCCTATATAATTGTCTTCTTGAATGGTCAACTGTTGTCCCCTTCCTCGGTTGCACCTGTGATAGAGGCAAGCGTGAGTCACCATCATTTCCTGCTAGGTCGTTTCAGCATCCTCTTTGCCCTTTTCCTGGAAATGGAAAACAGCCATGAGATACAAACAACATTTACTTTGCAATGCATAACTTCTTTTACCATAAATACGTCCATATTGTTTCCCTCTATCGTGGCCCTTTTCTATAATGCCAATGAGCCAGAATTATACCATATTCTATTGCTGAAAATTGAGAAAATGGTTTTGCCAAATTTGAGAAATTACCTCTTAGTGGGTTTGTCACCCCCACCTAATACACCCTTCATCACTGAGCTTATATCCACAGAACGTCCCTTCATGATCATATCATGGTACATCTTACTACCAATCTCAGTGATTTGTTCCTCCACCTCTTCCAGTGTTTGGTCCACATTGAGCTGCTGTAGTTCCCCTTGCCTGATGACGGTAACACTGAAACCATTTGCTTTGGCTTCTCGAAAAGTATCCTAGAGAGGAGGAAAAGATAAGTTTTTCGTAAGTTATACAAAATATATAATTGACAAAAATGTAGTAAAGACCTAGCAGTGTCAGCAATGTGAATGCAACTGAATCGTCAACCAAAACATAAAAAATCTAAAGAGCATAAGGGCTTAATCGAAAGCATTCCTAAAACATTCATGTCTAGGTTGAAGAGAATTAGAAGCCTAACATCAGTTTCGCCTCACTATATCCCCTTCAAAAAAGAAAAAGAAAAAAAATGTTCGCCTCACCATAGAGGCCTATTGGGACAAACTTTCAACTTAATCAGTCAGAGTAGAAGAGAGAATATTCAATTCATCGGGCAGAAGTAAAAAAATGATTATATTCAGACAAATAAAAGTATCAGAATTGTTGATCCTGCCATTTTTTTAACCCGTTTTGAGACTAAAACCTCTTCGTACAGATACTGAAAAAGTGGGTTAACCCCTCAGTTGTAAGCAGGCTTTTCTTTCCTAGTACTTTAGTGCAACTTCATTTGTTTAACTAAAAAAATAATTTAAGTAAAATAAACTTTACGATACAATGATCAAACTATTTACCTTAGGAGGCCTTGGAACAACAAATGCATGGCCTTTTCCAAGCATTTCCAAATGAGCTTGAATGATGTAACAAAGATTTTTGCAATCACTGGCATCCTCAAAAGCAATCACATGACATGGTTTTGGTTCCAGTTCAAGATCTGCAGCCATCTCCAATGAATAGAATCCAATTCTTTGTCCACCTTCTTCATTTGTGTATAACTCAATGCACTGGAACATAAACAAGAGATGAGCAAATAGGATCAGTAATCTGTGTTTTTCAGCATAGTACAGACCAAAATTACATTCTTGCACAAGTGCGACACAATTTCCACAAACCATGCATTACATGGAAAAACATTCTTGAAATATTTTAAATAGTTACCACATCTGACGATCGACTATTAATCAATTTACATATAAAATCATGAAGTTAAGTTCGTTAATACCATTTTCAAAACTATCATGTAAGATATGCAGGATAGACTTAGGGTGACATCCAAAATGAACAAGATAAACGTACTAAATCTGAAAATCAGCAGATTGAGGTCAACATGGAAGAAAATACAAGCAGCAGATTTGCATACTTACCAGCACATGTGGGAGATCTAACCACCACAGATAATCTTCTTCTTTTTCTTCTGCATATTCATTATATTTGCTCACCACAGCTTGTGGTCCAAACAATTCCATTTCTCTTTTAATCTTGTTGAGCTTCTTTTCCATAAATTTCTTATTCCTGTCAGATAGATTGGTCATCAGACCAGCTGCTTCTTCTATTTCTTCTTCTGTGATCCATCGATCCAAATCCTTCCCTATATCCTTCATGGCAGATTTAACTTCTGAATCTGTCTCTGCATTAAATGATTCCGAAAACCCACGGGTCCATTTCTTTGTGTGTTGCCAATATTCCTTCCCTGATTTTTTACCAGATCTAACAGAACCATCACTGCCTTCTATCACTGTCTTGGAATGTTTTGGATCCTTATCCTGTTTCTTTTTCAATTCATTGTTTGCCAAAGTCGCTGCAGTATTCTCGTGGGTAGGGGACTCTGTTACATTTTGAAGAAAGTTCTCATCCTTCTTAACGAGATATGAAGTACCAGTGTTTGCAGCAAAAAGTGTCTTTCGTTGTTTCATGTAGTCATCGAGGACTTGAGGATTTTTCTCTAATGGGGGACCTTTCCAGCGCGGTATGATTTTCTCTGGTGCATCATACAAGCTGATACCGTCTAGAGGAAGAACAAAATACCATTAGCAACATTGTTGTTAAAAACATGTATTTTCTATCTTCGATGTATAAACCCATAGTTACACAGTTAACCGATCCATATATGGTAGATCAGATGGACATTATTGCTAATTGACTGAAGTGAGAACCAAAAACATTCTAATAAAGACGTTCATAAATACCCAAAATATTTAGAACCAGTCTACATAACATAATTTAATTACCCATGCTTAAGAAAAACAATTTTAGAAAATACTTGGCATCACTGCTAGCAAATCAATTTATACTAGTAAATTCACACAAAAAAAAAAATCATTTCATGTAATCATAACGGAAACTACCTGCTCCATAATCAAGATTTTCAATGTTTGAATGCAGAAATTCGTGCACGTGCGATAACTTTTCATTCACTTTCTCAACTTTCTTCTCAAGACCCTGAAAGAATGCACACTTATCTTCAGCATCCATCAGATAGAATGGATCCCGCCCTGCCAACTCATTCTCTTGTACATGAAAAACAATCTCTCTAAGCTTATCATCATTCATCCACTCAAGCTCATCATCATCATCTTCACTAGCAAGCTGAGTAATATCAATATCTGAATTTACTTTCTCTCTGGCAACCATGAAATTATCTCTAAATCCAACTCCTATCTTCTTAACAATGGGTTCAACTTCATGAAAATTGTTTTCCATCCAGTTTTCCGTCTTTACAGATGGTCTTGTCTCTGTACTTCCACCAGTAACGTCATGAATTAAGGAACTTGCAGGGTTTTGACTATCACCAACTCTATATCCTTCATTGGAATATCCCGCATAATCTTTCTTGATAGGACCATACTCCCCATCTGTCATAGTTGAACTTTCAGAAGCATTTGGAGCAGATATAGATTCTGATGTTCCATCAAAAATGGCAGGTCCAAAATCTTTGTTGTCCACCTCCAATATTTGGCTCATGTTTTTATCAGATTCTATATTGCTTGATTGTCTTGAAACAGGGGCACCTTCTTGCAAAGTTTTAACCAGGGGTTGGTCAAATTCTTGTTTACCACGCTTTCTAGAAAGAAATTCCCTTGCTTCTTTAACTGACCTTATGACCCTTGGTTTCGTTTTAATGGAATTGGACTCAGACGTACATGATTTGCCATCATGAGTATCAGATGATTGAACAACTTCTTTAGTGACTGTAATATATGAAGAACTCTTACCATCTTGATTTATTTTTTGCCTATCCTTTAAAACTTCAGCACTTGAAGCACTAGAAGCTTGCACCGCCCCATTGTCAAAGGAAGCTACCTTGCTGGGAGATTCCACATCACCTTCTCTATGCTCTTCTATCACTTTTATCTCATCAGGAAATTCACCATCCACATCAGGCTCTTCTTGCTCATCCTCATCAACCAGTGACTGTTCTTTGCCCTCAGTCTCCCGGATTTGCCTGGCCATATCTCTAATTTCCTTGATTTTATCATCAAAATCCTTAGATTTGCTTGTTTGAGATCTGAAAGAATCCACCAATGACAATTTATCCTTTGAAGCCTTAACTTTTATTATATTCTTCATCAGTTCTTGCTCATCTATCTTAGGCTTTTCAAACATCACCATAGGTGGTTCTGTAGCTACTTGAACAACTTCAACATTTCCCTTCTCTAACGTCTCCTTCTCCTTTCTTGACTTTATCTTTCTCCGCATCATCTCCTTCTCCAATTCCGTGAAATGCACCTCCTTTTTTCTTAAAGAAAATAATTCCTTCACCGCCCAACATACAATTAAACCACACAACACTGCAATCCCAGCTCCTGAGAGTTTGGGGACAAACTCAGGATGACCAATAACACCACGAATCACATTAACAAAACCGGACTCCTCTCCTGCAACAACAAACTTAGCCACTGAACTGTTCCTTCTAATCACATCTCCCCCACTCTCCATCTCCCTAGCCAAACTCTGAGCATACATAATTCTAGAACTTGTTTTCGTTTTGTCTTCAAATTCATCTCTCTTTACTTGGCTTCTCTTAATAATTTCGTCTTCGTTCACTGAAACTTTCTTCACATTCCCTTCTGAATCCTGAAAAACCGTGAAAATTGGACCCGACCCGATACCCCAGTAATCAACATCCTTCCTATACTGATCAATCCAATTCTCCAATTTATTCAACAAAACAGATTCACCTATCTGCTTCAACTTTGATTCCTTAACACTACTACTAGTTTCAACAACACCATCATCATCAGCAAACGCATTATTTAAACCACTCTCTTTTACACTATCAGAATTCAAGTTATCTACGAAACTAGAAATTACGTCTAAAGGAATGGGATTTTTTTGATGCACCTGTTGATCATGAAGGAGCTTTTTTCTCAGCGAGTTGCGGCGACTGGTGGGTCCACCAAAATGAGCCGAAACCTGCAGCCTTCTGGTAGTAGAGGAGAGTAAATAACATGGAAATGAGGGATTCTTATGGAATTTGGAGGGCGGTACGTTGTATAAATAAGGGTTTCTCTTGTTGCTGGTTTTAATGGAAAATTTGGAAGTGAAGGGAGAGAACGTAGACAAAGATAGTGAATCTCTTGAGATTGGAAGATTGAGAACCTCCATGGTCATGGAAGATGAAAATTTGAATTTACAGGAAGTTTTCAGGTTTTATGAAATGTCGAGCAGGTTACTGCTAAAACCCCGGTTTGGTGATAAAGGTCGCTGATATGATGTATTTAAAACGGCGTCGTTTCCTTTCTTTCTTTTTTGATGAATTAATTTTCCTTCCTTTAGTTGATTCTTTCTATTTTATTTTTTATTTGATTCTTTCTATTTTCTATTTTCTATTTTATTTTAAAATGTGAGTAACACTGTCCTGTCTTTCCAGTGTGGCTCGGTGTTAGGGATGGGCATCGAGAAAATGAGGATGGATATAGATCCCTCCATCCCCATCCCAATTTCCAAAACCCTTCCTCATCCCTCCTCATTTAACCATTTGGGGAAAATAGGGATGGGGGAGTTTTAGAGGAGGTATCCTCATCCTCAATTTCCGGTTTTCTCTATTTTTTTTCTAATTTTCCGTTTTTCCCATTCCCCTGTTTTCTCGTTTTATTAAAAATTACATACTAAAAAACCAAAACATTACAAATTCAAATACAAAAATATTAAGAATATATATATATATATATATATTAGTAAATTGAGGTTAAAAATAGAAAGAATAAAAATATTATGATATATATATATATATAAGGTTTGGGGAAATGGGGATGGGGGAGGTTCCCCATCCCCATTTCAATACATTTGTGAGGAAAATAGGGAAATAGGGATGGGGGACTACCCCATCCCTATCCCCATTTCAATTTGGGGATAAAAATCATTCTTATCCCCACCCATTTCCCCCCAAACTTTTCCCCCAAAAAAGGGATGAGGAAGTAGGGATTTGGGTATCTGGGGATAAATGCCCACCCCTACTTGGTGTAAAAACACTCATTATTCAGCCTAACTATATCTTATATTCAAATCGCCGTCACCGGTTGAAATTGATTAGGGATTCAGGTTCGCATTAGCTTGGCATTCTACAAGGTTTTTACATTGTAAGATAATAAAAAATGTGAGCACTAATAACACTGTCTTATCTGTCTAATATGGCTCAGTGTAAAAACGTTCATTATTTAGCCTGACAATATTCCATATTCAAATCCCCGCCACCCAAATTGATCCAAGGATTCAGGTTCCCATTAGCTAGGCATTCTACAAGGGTTTTATATGGTAAGATAATAAATAATATGAGCACTAATAATACTGTCTTGTCTATCCAATGAGGCTCGGTGTAAAAGTACTCATTATTCATCCCGACTATATCCCATATTCAAATCGCCACCACCAGTTGAAATTGATTAGGTATTCAGGTGCCCATTAGTTTGGTATTCTACAAGGTTTTTATATCATAAGAAAAATCGGTTGCCAGAACACAAAATAGAACCGGAAGAGATGGATAACCAAGGACCAATTTCTTACCAGCGATGATCAGTTTCATTTTCATTTTCGTTAGAGAAAGACACGAATCATGACTGCAGTTTCCTAACTAAAACTTGTATATGTGGCCAGAACTCGAATTTCTGCAACCAAAAGGGAAGCTTATTGACAATTAATAAAAGCTTAAGCCTCCGGCATCCATACATAATTCAGAGATACTAATAATATTACAGTAAATCCAGCATGCAAGTATACACGCATATAAGTGGAGAACCAACCATACTTTAACTACATAGGTTGGGTATGCAGGCCCCACCTTCTGGGTTCTGCTGTTCTTTCCATATCCGCCCTGTAACTCGCAGCTTCAATTCTTTCCTGTCTCCTCCAGAGAAGAAAAGTGCCATATTCCGCTGTATAATTAACCCGTCATGGCTGTCTCTAACCTTCTTGTGGCTATCTCTTACACTTCTTGGCGTGCCTTCCCAGATGAGTTTCCTTCCATTTCCTCCTACCTCCAGACTGTAGCTGTAATTCCGAGCTTCTGTCTCATCGCCCATGAAACGGAGAAATGCCATATACACTGGAGCCGCCATACTAAGCTGGAAAGCTTCAAAATGAAGGCAGAAGTACTGGCCAAAGCAGTGGAAAACCTAAACAGAAATGTCAAAGAAAACGCATTCAGTATTTTACAAAATATGAAGTTGGAATCACAATTATGTGTGAGAATCAGGGAAACGAATGAATGATATGTTAAGGCTTAAGGATACGCATATACCACAAAATGTACAAGTTTCACATGGTTTATACGGTCATCATCTCATTCGGTCTAAGCAATGATCTAATAAACCCATCTTCATGGGACATCTGTACCAATCAATTAACTGAATGCAGGCAATATATGATAAGAAGGATGGTAATGATTATGTTGTTGCATCTATAACAAAAGGTTAACTGTTGATAACTGGCATCATACTCATAATTTGGGCTGAGGTTCATATATTAGTAGTAAACCCACGATATATGGTCTACCGATCCCGAAGTTCCACGTCTTAGCATGAGATAACCAACCAGCAAGATGGATTCGATTTCGTTTGGTTCCATTCTAAATTATATAGTTTCCTTGTGTAAAGTCCATCAAATAAAAGAATAATACGTACAGTTAACATCCACGTGGCGTTTTCTACTTCACGGGGATTAGACTTGACATAACGATGGTTGAAAGTGCATCCAGAATGCATGTCCACTTTGTGATCATCCCTCAGATGAGAAACAAGGAATGGAATATCCCCAACAACAGAGCACTCTGATCCAGCATATGGACAGTTGTAGGGCCTCAAGTTACATACAGCCTCATGTTTGAGTTTACTATAATAAGGGAAGATTTCTGGGCATCCAAGTGACATGTATCTGCAAGGCAGTTCAAGTGATTCAGCTACCTTCTCTAGGGCTAGACATCTTATATCGCCAAGCTCCTGTCTACAAGTAGGACACCGATTATGTACTCTTGTTTTACAGGTTGAACAAAGTGTATGTCCGTTGTGGCACTGCAGAAACAAAACAAAAAAAAATAGGGAAGATGAAAGCAGTTCAATCTTTTAACTAACTATAATCATAAGCTCTCAGAATTCATAGCATTTCACTCACTTTTCTTATATTTCGAAAGTATAATAAATGAAAGTTTAGGAGACTGTGAAGAAAGCTGATACATATTCCATGTACTACCCTTTTCAGTTCATACTCTCTACAAATAATGAAAGGGTTTCCCATCAGCCAGGTAGCCTACTTGTGCACCACTCGGTTTTAAAGAATTCTGACCAAAGAGAATTACACAGACTAAACACAATCCAAGATGCTGAGAAAATGATTCTAAACTGAATTAATCTTTACAATCAAATTTCCATAAACATATCATGCAAATCAACTAAAGAAATTAACCACTGACTAAAAAGTGATAATGTGAAACTACAAATTAGACATAAATATGCAGCAAAATAAAAGAAAATTAAAAATTAGAACATAAAGAAGCTTCTTACATTCAATTTTCTTCCTTTTCTTTGGTTAAGTAATTCTTTATTTGAACCATTAAATTCTATATCATCACCGTCCCAAATCAATTTCTTTTACTTGATACATAACACTGTACTAGAGTCTAGAGGGGAAAAAAATGAAGGAAAGAAGCTCTGAAGCACATGGAAAAGTATTAAAAAAAAAAAACCACCCCTCTCAACACATCAAGAGTTGCAATCCAACAAATCAACATATTCTACCAAAAAGTTGGGAAAAAGAAAAAGCAGCTCCTTCAAGAGAAGGATAAAGTCTCCTCAGAAGATATAATCTAGTACTTTGCAAGAGAGCCTCAATCCTGTCAGAAACTATTCTAGTTTACTCAATCCAAATACACCACTTCAAAACAAGTAATGCTATCTTCAACACCAACATCCACCTCTTATGCCAACCCTCGAAAAGAGCCAAAATATCTCTTCAGTAGTTAATATTATCTGCCAAATAGTGATAAAAGTAAATTCCAAAGTTCCTTAACAACCCCAACAATTCAGTAATTGTTGATCCATTGATCCCATACCTTCTACACATAAAGCAATTAAACTCCAATTTAATTTTGATGATACTAACTTTAAGTAAACTCTGGTAAGAAAGGTAAAAATAAGAACTAACTGAACCATAGGTTGTTAGGAACTTGCCTTCACAGATAAAATATCTTCAAAATCAATATACATAATTATCTCAAACATATTGTGGTACCCTATTGCATAGCTCGCAATATTGATAAAAAAAAGGGCATGTGTCGACTCAAACTTCCAGTCACACACTTCCTGTTTTGCTACAATATAGAGAGAAATCACCTCACTCCATACAGTTATAACCGCAAAGTCTAACTAAACCATTTTGATGGCTTCCTTCTACTTAGCGGAACATAAAACAAATAAGAAAAATACCTAAGAAGAGTCCGGTTGACAATGATTCCTTCTAAGCACCACAGTCTAATAACAACCATCTCATGCACCAGCTCTTCCCACATACGCACAGTGAGCACCACCTCACAATCAAAAGTTCTAAGAACAAACAACTGGGACTTGGCTCCTTTTTAATCATGGTTGCAATTGAACAATAATAAAGAACATAGTGAAAATATGTGAGCAACCATTCTCACTTTACCTTTTTTATGATTGCCAGGAGGCCCAGGACCATGCTAGTTCACATGACCAACATGTGAAATCTCACTAGAAGAGAGCTGGTTAGGCTTTTCAACAATGTGATAAAGTTGGTCCTCTTTCATATGCTCCTCAGAAGACTCTCCTTGACATTAATCTTCATTACAAGACAATACTTCACTCATATAGGAATTTGGTTTGATGATTTCCAGTGACCCAATAATGAAATGAAGCTAGTGTAGCTATCTTACACGTTTCAAAATGAGAGACAGCTGGTCCTCTGCCATCTTCCATATCCTTTATTAGATAATTACTGATGATTCCAGATTTCAGTAAGCATCAATGCATCTCATCGAAAACCAACATTCGTTTGGATGTATTTGAAACATGCATATAATGCTTACTCTCAACCCATGCACTTCAAATAAGATTAGAAACTATCAAATTAAGCCAGGGGAAACCCCAATTTCACAAATGCAAAATTCCAAATTACTACTGAAACTAACTAGTAGCATCTAATATCTTCCATTGCAAGAATGTACTGAGTACTGACACGATTTCAAGTATTCAGCGAAGAAAATAACATATCCTACTATGAACAACCAGCCTAAAATCCCCTTTCTGCAATACAACACCCGATTATCTACTAATTCTGACAGCTGTTAAAACAAAATTCTAAAAATTGAACAAAAATACACTCAATTGAGTGTAAACTACAATTACTAAAGGAAAAAAAAACTGCATAAATATTCCACATCAAACATAGAAATCTAACTATCCAACAGAAAGAAAAGCTCATAAAAACACAATAAGTAATAGCAAAACAATTGTGAGAGAAAAGAATAAACCCATTTACCAGATTGGAGAAAAGAACAAACCTGATGGATTGGAGGGTACATTGAATTGGTACAAACTGGGCACTCAAGAAGTTCATGGACACTGGTGGTGCCTGGCTGATTAGCTGAAGAGACACTAGTGTTGTTGTTGCTATTATTATTGTGAGGCTTTGTAAGTGAAGGAAACTGATGGTGATGGTGTTGGATCTCATCCTCATCAGTCAAATCTAAGGATGGCACACATTCAATGCTATCCAGTTCCATTCATATAACAAAAAATAAAAAAAAAAATAAAAAAATAAAAAAATAAAAACACTATCAACTTCTTTATGGGTATTTGCTCGATGTATGTGACTCCGTTTCAGGTAATCACAGTCTCAAAAAAAAATCTAAAAGGAAGAAACTTTAATCAAGAAATCAGTGTTTTTGTTTGATGGGTATGGATGTTTTAGCTAGGTCGAACTTTTATTCAAGAACGAGCAAAGAATTTGAAGAGAGAAAAAAACGGTACAAGATCAATTGAATCCGTGTAAAGCAAAGAAAAAACGTTTCTCAAAAGAGGTGCTTTTCTTCTTCATATCATCGTTCTCAGAGAGAAAAAGGGAGCGGATGAGAGAGAAAGAGAGAGAGAGGTGTCCACCGTCGAAATTGTTTTGAATCAGTTGATCAACATCAAACGGTTTCAAAGAAGCGAGAGACTGCTAGAGGGAGTTTAAAAAATAAGCAAAGTTTTTTTTTTGATTTGGGAGATTAGGTGGGGAATGATGATAGATTGATAGTGAAAACTGTAATTATTGTGATTCGCTTACAAATTAGTGGGAATATATTTTATTTTTTTATGTTTTTTTAACTATCTATTTGTTGGTGGTTAGCTATTACTGTTTTCCGCTTTTTTATATGTGGGTCGGTGACTCGGTGACCAGCACTCCCTACATTGTGAGGGTGTATGTTATGTGGTGCACATTATTGGTCTACATGATCCTTTTTTTTTATTATTGTGAATTTGCTTTTGTTTGGTCCCATTTGTTCTCATCTCACATACGCTTATTTGCAGTGTCTTTAATATTAGATGGGATTGATCAGCTCTACTACTCTACATAGTAAGATTTGAATGTGTGTGTATATATATATATATATATATATATATATATATATATATATATATATATATATTTTGATAGTATCTATATAAATCATGTATTTTTTTTTAAGTTTTTATCATTAATAGGATTCGAACCGCTAATTTGGAAGTCATTTACCTAAACATCAAACTCGTCCATCATGAGTTATGTCATTGGGGGCGAGCGAATGTATACGAATGTGTGTGTGTATATATATATATATATATATATATATAGGTATCGAAGATCCCGGATTTCTTCCAGACACCTATCCTCTTATCCTCCCCCAATTATATGACACGACATGAACTATTTATTGGTTGTTGTGGAGTATGACAGATAAGAAACGCTGGTCCACACCCCCGGCCATACAAAGATGTAAACGGGTAAATCAGAACTCGCATTCGTTTAAATAGAATTCAAACTTAAGATATAAGAGTCACCGGTGTCTCAAGCTCGTCCTTCCACCAATTGAGTTAACGGCCTGATGGTTGGTCTCAAGGAAATTGTCAAAAGTATAGTCAATGACTTGGGTTTCATCCCAATCTCCCTGGACCACCAAAGCAACCCGTTGTGGTTGTATATTTTTATTATTGCTGATTGCTATAGGCCTATAGGCTTTATAACATGTATAAAAATCTAAGTTATTTTGATGGGTAGTTTGTTTTGGTAAAAAGTCAATATGATCTTTTTTTTCTTTTTCTTTTTTTGGTTCTATTATCTATACTATATTACTAGACATATTTCTCTTCACATGGGCATTAAGTGTGATCTGTCTGAGGTATAAAGTCGTCATCATCATTGTTCCCATCACAAAGATAACGTGCGCAATCTACAGAACTTGATGTAGAATTTTCTTTATTTTAATTCTATTTTCATGATCATGCTTGTAAAGAAATTTGGGATGGGATGGAAAACTTGAATTCAACGTTACTTGAAAGCAAATGGGGTATTATTAGAGTAACAAACTAGGATCATAATTCATAATAAACTTTTTTTGTAATTTAAAAAAAGAAAAAAAAAATTCCTGGCTAAAGAAGGAATGTCGCTCTCTTGACAGTAGCAACTTTGATTCATCTTTGTGCCATGAATATGATTACTCAATCAAAAGTTGTTAGACCTTTTTTCTTTTTGCTCTCTGTGTTCCCCACTTTGAAAAAGTTGTTAGAACCACAACTCAAACCACAGCTTAGTTGCCTGAACACAACAAGAACAACAAATTTCGGTTCCTCTGAACAATATATATCATTGTCAGTTAGGTTTGCAATACCAAGAAAGATCTATAATGCATGCCAAAATTCTTCACTGAAACCAAATTTAGCAGAGTTCACATATAGAGAAAAGTCATTCTTTATTTATATGTTCAGTGAATTGGATATGTGACAAAAATATAAAGAATAATTAACCAACATATATTACAAATTCTTCTAACAAGCAGCAGCACTCCTTAATTGGAAGCCTAAAATCACTAACTTGTTAAAAAACATAGCAGTAAATACTCTTGAGATTTCATGTGATCGTTTGCAGGATCACCATGAAATGTTAATGGTTCATGTCTCTTGATACAAGTAAAATGTTTATTCATCGCCAGTAATGGCGATGCTCCCATTCCCATCAGCCGGTATTTGAACATCCATTTACCACTGATTTGGGAAGTTTTCTCTGTAGGTTTCCTCCTCGCCCATGGTTAGTTGTCTTGTTGTTGCATCCCTGGCTCGTGTATTTAGAAGTCTCTGAGCTAACCTATCCTTTGTTGTCACTTTTTTCCGCAGCATGAATGCGAGAGTTTTCTTCTTGTTTCTGGTCGATGATTTCTTCCCATTGGTGACATCTATGTCTTCTCCAACAGCTTCAGATCTCGAAGTAGACGCCAATGCTGCATCCCGTAAAACTGCTTCATTGTGCTCCCGTACTTTTGCAAGTTTTGCACGATTCAGTGATTGCTTATCAATTTTTCTCTTCCTTCCTTCCTCTTTTTCTCTATCCCGAACATTTTGTATAGCTTGTTTTGCTAATTGTTCTGATAAATCAGACCCTAAATCAAGTGAAGTCTCATCATCTATTAATGAGTTCTTCTGGATAGGGTTCTCATCCGAAGAAGGGTTCTCATCCGAAGAAGGGTTCTTCTGATTGATAGGGTTTCCTTCATCATCTCGTGGAATGATGGGCCCGTGAAATGGGCAAACTTTCAAATCTCTTCTCTGACAAAGACCTCCTTTCCTCAAAGGTGCACGGCATGGTTGGATTTCTACCGGTTCTTCTTTATAAAACGTTGCCTGAAGATTCAGTTCAGCTATCTTCTCTGCTGGAATAACTGCATCATAGTCTACCCTACCCCAGTGATTTTCAAGCTCCAAGCCCCTCTGGTTAGCCATAAAATCCCTGTCCAAACCCCAATTACCCAAGAAAGAACCCCATTCGACCACTGGAGCTTCAGACAAAAGCTTACTCCTGGGTGAGTTTGAATCAGTTTTACGCAACTCATTGTTATCAGACTGTTCATTTTTGATCTCTCCGGAGGTTGACGCCACAGCAAGATTTTGCAATTTTTGCTTGGGTTTACTAGGTGTACTCGAACTTCCTTTCTCAGTTGGTCCAATCTTACCCTCTTCCCAAAAATCTTCTTCTTCTTCTTCTTTCACATTGGTTGCAAGAGCACAACCTGATTCTTCACATTTCTTCTTCACCAAGACAAGACGGTTTCGGATATCAATCAACTCCTTCAGCATAGAATCTCTTAGCCTATTGTCTGGCACTTCCACCCTTATTAGAACAGAAATTGATTCTTGAACGGAACCCATATGCTTTGTCATTAAAAGCTTGTACAACTCCCTCAAAGCATCAAAAACCACCGTATTGTCATTATTCTCATGAACCTTTTCCCCTTCTTTCAGTGAATCAAGACGGATCTGCCTCAGTTCAGAAGAACGAAACTCCTCAAAATCATCATCGTCTAATGGAGCAAGTGCCATATTTTCCTCTTTGGCACGAATGATGTCTAAACACTCACCAATCTCATCTATCGTGGACTGTATTTCTTCCTTTATTGTAGAAAGATTTTGCCCCAACGTTTCAAATTTGTTTCGTAAAATCTCTTTTGTCTTAATTTCCCTTTCCCTTCTCTCCTGCTGAATCCGAGCTGCATTCGCTTGTAGATTAGGAAAGTGGAACCTGAGAGTGTTTTTGAGGTAATCAAACCTAATCTAATCTGTCTGTAGTGAACCCCAAAAGTGGCATTCCATTTCTCCAAGAATTCAATCGCTTTTGCACGCAAAATGGTCGCAATGGCTGGAGGAGCAGGAAGTGGCAGATTTCTCCGAAATCCAACACTTAAACTCAATAATTGATCCAAGTTCTCAATAACGAGGGTCCTAAACAGCTTTGATCGCATGAAAAGTTCATCAATTATGAGAAGTGTTAAATATCGGACCTGCAAAAAATCACAAATTTACAATTCTTCTACCATGATATTATTTTTATCATTCAAAATTTACAACGACATAAGAAACACTTAAGCTATTAACAAGAGAATTATCAGAGAACTACGAAATTTCAATAGATTAAAAAAAATCATTGAAATTTAAAGGCAAAAAGAAAACTAGAACTACAAGATAAGCAAATAATCAATTAAAGAAGCAAACTCAATCGAAATCAGAGAGGACCTGAGAATGGTCGCGTTTCATGAGGTCCATGAGTGTTTGGGCGGCGAGTCGGAGCTCCGGATCCGAATAGCGAACCACATATTTGATGGCTTTGAGGAGACATGGGTCCACCTCTCGTTCCGTAGAGTTGGTCGCCATCTCTATCAACGCCCTCACCTTCCCTCTCTCTTCTTCCATTTTTCACGAATCAATCAATCTGCACAGATTGATTTCAATTTCCCAATTTCAAAAACCCTAATTTTGGTCAAAGGCGCGCTAAGTCAACATGTCGTTTTCTGTTGTAAAGTCCTACCCTCATTGTATATAGTATCTCCAATTGTGGAAATAGATGAAAATGACCACTCTCAAGTTTTAAAAACCAAAAATAGCCTCTCATGGAAATATTTGTAAAAATAGTCATTCTTAGATTTCACTTTCTCCAAAATAACCCATCAAAGACTAAAATGCCCTTTCCATTTAAAAGAAACGAAATGACGAAATTGCCCATTAAAAGTTCAAAGGGACCAATATACCCTTTCTCTTCCTGGCAATCGAATTAATTTCCAGCCAGCCACCCAGCAGGGGATTTCATTTTTGTCTGAAACCTAACCCCCCCACCCCCATCCATCCTCTTTATCGGCCTCCTTTCCCTAATCTTCAACTCATCGAATTAATTTCCAGCCAGCAAGGGATTTGATTTTTGTCTGAAACCTAACCCCCCCCCCCCCCCCCCCCCCCCCCCCCCCCCCCCCCCCCCATCCATCCTCTTCATCGACCTCCTTTCCCCAATCTTCAACTCAATCCAATTAATTTCCAGCACTGCAGAAAGGTGATTTGTTTTTTGTCTGAAACCTAACCCATCTCACCCCCATCCATCCTCTTCATCGACCTTCCTTTACCCAATCTTCAACTTCCACAACCACCCATAGAGCTTGTTCAACCATTGCCGTTTCCGTCCAGTCGTCCTTGTTCAACCGTGCCATCCAAACATTTCCGTCCGTACTGTCCAGCTCAGAACGGTACACATCGACTTCTCTCTGCTTTTCATCTTCGTGTTTGTAAAACTTGGTTGTTCATTGTGCAAAGACAGCCTATTTTTTTTAGAATTGGATTCGAATATGTTTTGTGGTTTTTTGACTTGAGAACTTGTTGTTGTTATTGCAGCTTGGAGGGACTGAAAATTCTGCATACCTTGACATGCTTTGCTTGTTTGCTCATGGAAGAAAGTGGAGTGACTATAAGAGTAAGCCCCATACAAACTTTTGTTTTTGTTGATATTAATTGGTTTGATCATTCACTTGTTCATTACGGATAGTATTGATAGTCTTCCTTTTTTAGTTTTGTGGTTTTTGTTTTTAAGACCTTTTAATTCCTGTGTCGCTTCCTCACATGTTTTGTGTTAAGAGTGGATGATTTTCATTATAAAAATACTGTTTCAAAATATGTGGCATCTGTTGTTTCATCTGCATCTGATGCTTGTATGGATTGATTAGACGATCATTGCTTATTGATTTCTCTGGTGTAGACTTAGTTAAATTGATAATTTTAACTATAATGTGATGCTTTACATGTTGTTAAATTGGTAAAATAATCATAGCTTCATCTATATGGAGTTTTTGATCTAAGCATCCTGTATCATTTTTTTTAGCTTACTTCTGCTTATTACAGTGACATGAATCGCACAATACATTGATAGATTTTTTGTTGTATTTTTTGCAGGTTGATCATTCTGTCTCATGTGTTCCTATTTGATAGATCTTCAAGGAAGATATATTGTAATTATTTTGTGTATTCAAATTAAACGGCTCATTTAGATAGTGAATTTTACCTGAGAGAGTTTTTAGTATAATGAGATATACATTCTGATCTCTTAGTGAATTGACTAAAGTTATAGTCTCTGCTTCTCATCCACGAGTGAAGAAAGTTAACTACGCTGGTCTCCTCGGTTATCTTGGACATTAGCTACACTTTTTCAGGTGCTGTTAAATAGGTGGACATTTATGGTTATGACTATAAATTTATAAACAAATCATATTATTAATGCCTTGTGTTTGCTTTTGCAGTCAAAAGGGGCAGGATCTTTGCTCAGCTGTCAAAGCATATTACTGAGAATACAAAGTACTTCAGCATTACTGTCAGTTCTGGTAAGTATACTTTAGTTTTTCTTTGTGTGAAGAAAACATGTCTTTAGTTTGCTTTTTAACAAAGTATGGGATGGGATGCTTGTGTTGTGACATCTTTTCAGCCTTTTTTTTTATTAATTAGATGAGACAAATTAAATTCCAAAAGATATTGGGTTACAATATATAATTTTCTTGTAGTTTCAATAATAAAAAGACAAAAACCCGTAAAAATAATGACTGAAATAGCATTTTTCTGAGAGTTTTAAAGCAGATCTAGAGCCGTAACATGTTATCTGTAAGAAGTGATTATTCTACACATGTTTTAGTTGCATTGCATGAATGTGTAGTTGTAATTAACTTGACTTTGGAATCTTTTTAGCCCGGAATCAATCTATTTACATTTCTTAAGTCACTTTTTTTCTTTTCTTATTCATGGTGTAGTTATTTCAATTTTGTAATGCTCATCAAGTATCTATTTAAGCGGTCAATATATTAGTGCCGAATCCTAAAGATATAGTGCTAAATCCTAAAGATGTAGTTATTTCATCATCTGAATGAGTTTAATACTGTTTTTCAGGGCCTACGGATACGATGGCCGGCTTTGTAGTGCACTGCGGTGGATATTGGAAGGGTAACCAATTCATTGGTCCAAATTCTTTTGCATGCCGTCTAACCAATAAGGTGGAAAAAACATACAGTGAATTGTCAGAAAAGATATACCATCGGATTGGGATCAGTAGCGACAGATTTGAGCTGAAGATAAGTTCACAGCTTAAAAACGAGACTGGGGGATTTACATTATCTATTACAACTGACGACGATGTAACTTGTGTGCTTAGTCGTAAACAATCGGATTGGCCAGATGTTCATGTCGAAGTGGTAGATAAATCTGTACCGGCAAAGGCAACGGCAACTGAAAATGTATTCCAAACTCCAAGAAAGGCAACACATACAACAATCAATGTAGCATGTACACCGTCTCCTTTGAAATCCAGTGATCAACACTCCCCAGCTGGTACTCCACATTACAAATCAGTGAGCGGTAGCAACCACCCGCCTGGGTCTGTGGCTTCACTTGTATTTACATCAAGAGGGGGTGATCAAGGGACTCCAACATCAACTAACAAACAGGCAAAGGTGGATGACATGGATGTTTGTGAAACTGCCGAAAGGGGGGATGAGTATGGTATTGGTGGTTATACTAGTGATGGTCCTAATAATTATCTGGAAGTTGGTCAATGTTGTGGGTAAGCGGCAACATGTGATGGAGAACTGGCAACAGGTGTTGGACAAGAACCAGGGGTTAGTGGAGCAGCCAACAGTTCTACACCTTCTATGGCATCACGGTGGACAATACCGGGGTCAGAACTGTACTCAATTCAACCCGTTCGATCAAAGGATTTTTTTGAAGACCGTGACCGAGATCCAATATACAAAGGACAGATTTTCAAGGACAAGAAAACGCTGAAGCGGGATATAGGGATGTATGCACTAACAGAGAGGTTTGAGTGGAAGGTTAAGCGATCGACGAAGACAAGATTCACCGCAACATGTAGAAATAGTAATTGTGAATGGGTCATTCGAGTAGGGAAGCTGAAAAATGGGACTTACTGGCATGTTAAGTCATTTGTTAAGGAGCACACATGTATTAATGATGACAACTATAACATGCAGTTCAGTCGGGTAAGTTCCTTTGTAATAGGGGAACTGTTTGCAAACAAGTTATCTGATCCAGGTTGCACCATCCGTCCTAAAGATATTGCTACTGAAATGAGGGAGCAGCACGGCATTAATCTCAAGTACAACAAGGTCTATAGGTCGAAGAACCATGCTTTGAATACGGCATTCGGCGATCCGTGGGAATCCTTTAAAAGGTTACCGGAATTCTTTTACATATTGGAACAATCCAACCCTGGGACGGTAACTAAGATTGAGACCGACTCGGAAAATCGGTTTGCATATGGATTCATGTCACTTGGGGCTTCTATAGCAGGATTCAATGAAGTTATCAGACCAGTTATCGCCATTGATGCTACCCATTTGAAGGCAAAGACCAGAGGTGTTTTGTTAGTTGCGGCGTGCAAGGACGGAAATGAGATGATATACCCTTTGGCATTTGGATTTGCAAATTCTGAATGCATGGAGTCTTGGACATAGTTCTTGAGTCAACTACGCAATGTGATAGTGGATCCCAAACGTGTGATGATAGTTTCGGATCGGCACACGGGTATCATTGGAGGGATGGCGGAAATTTTTCCCGATGCAGCCCATGGATTTTGTGCATACCACTTGGCACAAAACCTGAGAAAAATGTGCAAGCAACGGGATGATGTGATTAAGCTTTACTACCGTGCTACTTATACGTATTGTATTGACGAGTTTGAACGTGAAATGGCTGAGTTGAAAGACACCCACCGTAAGTGCTACGATTATCTCCTAGAGATTGGGTTAGAGAAAATTACACGTGTACGTAGCCCCAAAAGGAGGTACAAAATGATGACCACCAACATTTCCGAGTCAATGAATCCATGTCTACTTGCAATCCGGAAATTGCCTATCACATCTATTGCGGAATTCATCAGAGATTTGTTGCAAAGATGGTTTCACGACTGTCGGACAAATGCACGCGAAATGTCTACATACTTGACTCAGTATGCAGACGATCACATCAAAGAGAGGGTATTACAGTCGCAACGATGTGAGGTTCACCCTATTGATTGCAATAGATTCAAGGTAGACGACAAATGGACCGACACAATTGTTGACTTGGAACAACGTTCCTGCTCATGTCGTCAATGGGATCTGGAGGAGTTGCCGTGTATTCATGCAATGGCGGTTGCTAGGTATGCTGCATGTTCTTCCTATGTTTTATAATTTTATTCAATTGTTTTATTTTATTTTATTATCTGTTTGTTCGTGTGCTTTGTACTAGGTTGAAAGGTATGCCCATGAATGCACTGTGTTCTGACTTTAACACAACGGGATGGCTGAAACATGCTTACAGCATGGTTGTGAACCCTGTTCCGAAACCAGAAACATGGAACATTCCTGATGAAATTCGTGATCGCATTGTATTGCCATGGGAGAAGAAGCGTTTGACAGGAAGACCAAATAAGTTGAGGACACCATCTGCTGGGGAGTTTCGAAAGAAAAAACAGTGTTCGAATTGTGGTGAAAAAGGACACAACAAAAGAAGCTGCCCGAAGCCATCATCTAGCACAAGCAAACCAGTAAAAAAAGCACGTGCTTGTAGCGTTTGCAAGAAAGAAGGACATAATAGACTGAAGTGCCCAAATAAGGCACCGGACACCAGTTCGGATGACACAGACGATGAAATCATTGACCGATAGGTATATTTTTGAAAAACTCTTCTTGGACAGTTAATTTGAGTATGTGTCATTACTATTTGTAGCACATTAATATCCATTTGTAAGGATATATCTAGTTTAAATTTATTTGCTGTATACATTATAACCGGATATGTTCTTGTGGTGTTGTGTGGTATGTGAAAACTTGGTATTTATGTTTTCTGGAATATATTTGCAAGCAGGTGGTTGCAAATATTTGCGGCGTTGTGTTGTATGTGAAAACTTGATATTTATGTTTTCTGGAATATATTTGTAAACAGGTGGTTGCGCATAACTGTGGTGTTGTGTTGTATGTGAAACCTTGGTATTTATGTTTTCTGGAATATATTTGCAAGCAGGTTGCGGTGTTGTGTTGTATGTGAAAATTTGGTATTTATGTTTTCTGGAATATATTTGTAAACAGATGGTTACGAGTAGTTGTGGTGTTATGGAGTTGTGTTGTATGTGAAAACTTGGTATTTATGTTTTCTGGAATATATTTGCAAGCAGGTGGTTGCAAATATTTACGCTGTTGTGTTGTTGTATGTGAAAATTTGGTATTTATGTTTTCTGGAATATATTTGTAAACATGTAGCTGCGAATAGTTGTGGTGTTGTGTTGTATTTGAAAACTTGGTATTTATGTTTTCTGGAATATAGTTGAGAATATTTTGGGCCAAGTTCTTAATATTTTGAGCCCGGATATAAAACGTTTGGGCCAGGTTATTAGTTTTTTGGGCTCGGTTCTTAATATTTTGAATCCGCATCCGAAATCTTGCCCAAGCAACAAAGTGCAAAACTCCTAAGAATATTAAGCGTATGGAGTAAACTAAGGGAGTGGTGAATGAGCTTCAGTTCTAAATATTTTGAGTCCGGTTATTTTTATTTCGAGCCCAGGTTTTAATATTTTGAGCCCGGTTCTTCATATTTTGAGCCCGGCTCAAAATATTACGAACCGGGCTCAAAATATTAAGAACCAGGCTCAAAATACTAATAACCGGGCTCAACATGTTTAGAACCGAGCTCAAAATATTTAGAACCGAAACTCATTAACAACTCCTTTAGTTTAATCCATACGCTTAATGTCCTTAACAGTTATGCATTTGTTGCTTGGGCATGATTTCGGAAACGGACTCTAACTATTGTATGAACCGGGCCGAAAAAACTACAAACCGGGCTCAAAATGTTTATAACTGGGATCAAAATATTTAGAACCGAAGCTCATTCACAACTCCCTTAGTTTACTCTGTACGCTTAATGTCCTTACGAGTTATGCACTTTGTTCGGAGTGGTTAATGAGCTTCGGGTCTATATATTTTGAGCCCGGTTTTTAATATTTTGAGCCCGGTTCTTCATATTATGAGCCCGGTACATATGTTTTCGATTAAATGTTACGTTTTCTCTATTTTTAATTATTTTTCTGGGTCTGCGGGATAGTTCCCACATGAGCTAACTAACGTCATGTTTGAAAACCCGCAGGCGAAATCGTGCCTGAGAGACAGTGCGTAACTCCAAGGGACGTTAAGCGTGTGTAGTAAAGTAAGAGTTGTAAATTAGCTTCGGCTGCAGCTTTTGAAACCAAATGATAGTTAGCTCATGTGGGAACTATATCGCAAGCACGGAACAATAAATAAAAATATAGTAAAAGTAAAATTTAATAGAACACATAAGTACCGGGCTCAAAATACTACGAACCGGGCTCAAAATACTACGAACCGGGCTCAACATGTTTAGAACTGGGCTTAAAATATTTAGAACCGAAGCTCATTCACAACTTCCTTAGTTTACTCCGTACGTTTAATGTCCTTCCGAGTTATGCACTTTGTTCGGAGTGGTTCATGAGCTTCGGGTCTACATATTTTGAGCCCGGTTTTTAATATTTTTAGCCCGGTCCTTCATATTATGAGCCCGGTACATATGTTTTCGATTAAATGTTACGTTATCTCTATTTTTAATTATTTTTCTGGGTCCATGAGATAGTTCCCACATGAGCTAACTAACGTTCTGTTTGAAAACCCGCAGGCGAAATCGTGCCTGAGAGACAGTGCGTAACTCCAAGGGACGTTAAGCGTGTGTAGTAAAGTAAGAGTTGTAAATTAGCTTCGGCTGCAGCTTTAGAAACCAAATGATAGTTAGCTCATGTGGGAACTATATCGCAAGCACGGAACAATAAATAAAAATATAGTAAAAGTAAAATTTAATAGAACACATAAGTACCGGGCTCAAAATATTACGAACCGGGCTCAACATGTTTAGAACCGGGCTAAAAATATTTAGAACCGAAGCTCATTCACAACTTCCTTAGTTTACTTCGTACGCTTAATGTCCTTACAAGTTATGCACTTTGTTTGGAGTGGTTAATGAGCTACGGTTCTAAATATTCTGAGCCCGGGTTTTCATATTGTGAGCCCGGTTCTTCATATATTGAGCCCGGTTCTTCATATTTTAAGCCCAGTATATATGTTTTCGAATAAATGTTACGTTCTCTTTATTTTTAATTATTTTTCCGGGTCCACAGGATGGTTCCCACATGAGCTAACTAACGTCTTGTTTGAAAACCCGCAGGCGAAATCGTGTCTGAGAGACAGTGCGTAACTCTAAGGGACGTTAAGAGTATGTAGTAAAGTAAGAGTTGTAAATTAGCTTCGGCTGCAGCTTTTGAAACCAAATGATAGTTAGCTCATGTGGGAACTATATCGCAAGCACGGAACAATAAATAAAAATATAGTAAACGTAAAATTTAATCAAAAACATAATTACCGGGATCAAAATATTACGAACCGGACTCAAGATACTAAGAACTGGGCCCAAAATATTAATAACCGGGCTCAAAATGTTAATAACCGGGCTCAAAATATTTTGAACCGAAGCTCATTCACAACTTTCTTAGTGTACTCTGTACGCTTAATGTCCTTACAAGTTATGCACTTTGTTCGGAGTGGTTAATGAGCTACGGTTCTAAATATTCTGAGCCCGGGTTTTCATATTGTGAGCCCAGTTCTTCATATATTGGGCCCGGTTCTTCATATTTTAAGCCCGGTATATATGTTTTCGAATAAATATTACGTTTTCTCTATTTTTAATTATTTTTACGGGTCTACAGGATAGTTCCCACATGAGCTAACTAACGTCTTGTTTGAAAACCGGCAGGCGAAATCGTGCCTGAGAGACAGTGCGTAACTCTAAGGGACGTTAAGCGTGTGTAGTAAAGTAAGAGTTGTAAATTAGCTTCGGCGCAGCTTTAGAAACCAAATGATAGTTAGCTCATGTGGGAACTATATCGCAAGCACGGAACAATAAATAAAAATATAGTAAAAGTAAAATTTAATAGAACACATAAGTACCGGGCTCAAAATATTACGAACCGGGCTCAAAATACTAAGAACCGGGCTCAACATGTTTAGAACCGGGCTCAAAATATTTAGAACCGAAGCTCATTCACAACTCCCTTAGTTTACTCCGTACGCTTAATGTCCTTACAAGTTATGCACTTTGTTTGGAGTGGTTAATGAGCTACGGTTCTAAATATTCTGAGCCCGGGTTTTCATATTGTGAGCCCGGTTCTTCATTTGTTGAGCCCGGTTCTTCATATTTTAAGCCCGGTATATATGTTTTCGAATAAATATTACTAACCGGGCTCAAGATACTAAGAACCTGGCTCAAAAAACTACAAACCGGGCTCAAAACGTTTATGCCCAGGCTCAAAATATTTGGAACCGAAGCTCATAGTATTATCAGTCCATTTCCGAAATGTCCTTAACAATTATGCATTTGTTGCTTGGGCATAATTTTGGAAACGGACTCAAAATACTATGAACTGGGCCCAAAAAACTACAAACCAGGCTCAAAATGTTTATAACCGGGCTTAAAATATTTAGAACCGAAGCTCATTCACAACTTCCTTAGTTTACTCCGTACGCTTAATGTCCTTACGAGTTATGCACTTTGTTCGGAGTGGTTAATGAGCTTCGGGTCTACATATTTTGAGCCCGGTTTTTAATATTTTGAGCCCGGTTCTTCATATAATGAGCCCGGTACATATGTTTTCGATTAAATGTTACGTTTTCTCTATTTTTAATTATTTTTCCGGGTCCGCGGGGATAGTTCCCACATGAGCTAACTAACGTCATGTTTGAAAACCCGCAGGCGTGTGTAGTAAGTAAGAGTTGTAAATTAGCTTCGGCTGCAGCTTTTGAAACCAAATGATAGTTAGCTCATATGGGAACTATATCGCAAACACGGAACATAAATAAAAATATAGTAAAAGTAAAATTTAATAGAACACATAAGTACGGGCTCAAAATATTACGAACCCGACTCAAAATACTAAGAACCGGGCTCAACATGTTTAGAACCGGGCTCAAAACATTTAGAACCGAAGCCTCATTCACAACTTCCTTAGTTTAATCCCGTACGGTTAATGTCCTTCCGAGTTATGCACTTTGTTCGGAGTGGTTAATGAGCTTCGGGTCTACATATTTTGAGCCCGGTTTTTAATATTTTTAGCCGGTTCTTCATATTATGAGCCCGGTATATATGTTTTCGATAAATGTTACGTTTTCTCTATTTTTTAATTATTTTTCTGGGTCTGCGGGATAGTTCCCACATGAGCTAACTAACGTCATGTTTGAAAACCCGTAGGCGAAATCGTGCCTGAGAGACAGTGCGTAACTCCAAGGGACGTAAGCGTGTGTAGTAAAGTAAGAGTTGTAAATTAGCTTCGGCTGCAGCTTTTGAAACCAAATGATAGTTAGCTCATGTGGGAACTATATCGCAAGCACGGAACAATAAATAAAAATATAGTAAAAGTAAAATTTAATAGAACACATAAGTACCGGGCTCAAAATACTACGAAACCGGGCTCAAAATACTAAGAACCGGGCTCAACATGTTTAGAACTGGGCTCAAAATATTTAGAACCGAAGCTCATTCACAACTTCCTTAGTTTACTCCGTACGCTTAATGTCCTTACGAGTTATGCACTTTATTCGGAGTGGTTAATGAGCTTCGGGTCTACATATTTTGAGCCCGGTTTTTAATATTTTGAGCCCGGTTCTTCATATAATGAGCCCGGTACATATGTTTTCGATTAAATGTTACGTTTTCTCTATTTTTAAATATTTTTCCGGGTCCGCGGGATAGTTCCCACACGAGCTAACTAACGTCATGTTGAAAACCTGCAGGCGATATCGTGCCTGAGAGGACAGTGCGTAACTCCAAGGGACGTAAACGTGTGTAGTAAAGTAAGAGTTGTAAATTAGCTTCGGCTGCAGCTTTTGAAACCAAATGATAGTTAGCTCATGTGGGAACTATATCGCAACACACGGAATAATAAATAAAAATATAGTAAAAGTAAAATTTAATAGAACACATAAGTACCGGGGCTCAAATATTACGAACCGGACCTCAAAATACTAAGAACGGGCTCAACATGTTTAGAACCGGGCTCAAACATTTAGAACCGAAGCTCATGTCCACAACTTCCTTAGTTTACTCCGTACGGTTAATGTCCTTCGAGTTATGCACTTGTTCGGAGTGGTTAATAGCTTCGGGTCTACATATTTGAGCCCGTTTTTAATATTTTTAGCCTGGTTCTTCATATTATGAGCCCGGTATATATGTTTTCGATTAATGTTACGTTTTCTCTAATTTTTACTTATTTTTCTGGGTCTGCGGGGATAGTTCCCACATGAGCTAACTAACGTCATGTTTTGAAAACCCGCAGGCGTGTGTAGTAAAGTAAGAGTTGTAAATAGCTTCGGCTACAGCTTTGAAACCAAATGATAGTTAGCTCATATGGGAAACTATATCGCAAACACGGAACAATAAATAAAAATATAGTAAAAGTAAAATTTAATAGAACACAATAAGTACCGGGCTCAAAATACTACGAACCGGGCTCAAATACTAGAACCGGGCTCAACATGTTTAGAACCGAAGCTTAAAATATTTAGAAACCGAAGCTCATTCACAACTTCCTTAGTTTACTCCGTACGCTTAATGTCCTTACGAGTTATGCACTTTATTCGGAGAGTGGTTAATGAGCTTGGGGTCTTACATATTTTGAGCCCGGTTTTTTAATATTTTGAGCCCGGTTCTTCATATAATGAGCCCGGTACATATGTTTTCGATTTAAATGTTACGTTTTCTCTATTTTTAAATATTTTTCGGGTCCGTGGGATAGTTCCCACACGAGCTAACTAACGTCATGTTTGAAAACCCGCAGGCGATATCGTGCCTGAGAGACAGTGCGTAACTCCAAGGGACGTTAAGCGTTGTGTAGTAAAGTAAGAGTTGTAAATTAGCTTCGGCTGCAGCTTTTGAAAACCAAATGATAGTTAGCTCATGTGGGAACCTATATCGCAAGCACGGAACAATAAATAAAAATATAGTAAAAGTAAAATTTAATAGAACACATAAGTACCGGGCTCAAAATACTACGAAACCGGGCTCAACATGTTTAGAACTGGGCTCAAAATATTTAGAACCGAAGCTCATTCACAACTTCCTTAGTTTACTCCGTACGGTTTAATGTCCTTTCGAGTTATGCAACTTTGTTCGGAGTGGTTCATGAGCTTCCGGGACTACATATTTTGAGCCCGGGTTTTTTAATATTTTTTAAACCCGGTTCTTCATATTTGAGCCCGGGTACATATGTTTTCGATTAAATGTTACGTTTTCTCTATTTTTAATTATTTTTCTGGGTCCATGGGATAGTTACCACATGAGCTAACTAACGTTATGTTTGACAACCCGCGGCGAAATCGTGCCTGAGAGACAGTGCGTAACTCCCAGGACGTTTAATGCGTTGTGTATGTTAGTAAAGTAAGAGTTGTTAAATTAGCTTTGGCTGCAGCTTTTGAAACCAAATGATAGTAGCTTCATGGTGGGACACTATTATCGCAAGCACGGAACAATAAATAAAAACTATAGTAAAAGTGAAAATTTAATAGAAACAATAAGTACGGGCTCAAATATTACGAATCGGGCTCAAAATTACTAAGAACCGGGCTCTAACCATGTTTAGAACCGGGCTCACAATATTAGAACATCGTTTCATTCACTACTTCTCTCTAGTTTTACTCCGCTACAGGGTTAATGTCTTCTTCCAGAGTTATGCACTTCGTTCGGAGTGGTTAATGAGCTTCGGGTTAATATTTTTGAGCCCGGGGTTTTTACTTATTTTTAGCCCGGGGTTCTTCATATGTTGAGCTCGGGTTCTCATATTTTAAGCCCGGTTAATATGTTTTCGAATAAATATTACTAACCGGGCTCAAGATACTAAGAACCTGGCCCAAAAACTACAAACCGGGCTCAAAACGTTTATGCCCGGGCTCAAAATATTTAGAACCGAAGCTCATAGTATTATCAGTCCGTTTCCGAAATCTTGCCTAAGCAACAAATGCATAACTCTTAAGGACATTAAGCTTATGGAGTAAACTAAGGGAGTTGTGAATGAGTTTTAGTTCTAAATATTTTGAGCCTGGTTCTAAACATGTTGAGCCCAGTTATCAATAGTTTGAGCCTGATTCTTAGTATTTTGAGCCTGGTTCGTAATATTTTGAGCTCGGTACTTATGTTTTCGATTAAATTTTACTTTTACTATATTTTTATTTATTGTTCCATGCTTGCAATATAGTTCCCACATGAGCTAACTATCATTTGGTTTCAAAAGCTGAGCTAACTATTTTGAGCCCGGGTCTTAATATTTTGAGCCCGGTCCGGGTCCGCGGGATAGTTCCCACATAAGCTTACAGGCGAAATCGTGCCTGAAAGACAAAGTGCATAACTCTAAGGACATTAACTATCATCTGTTTTGAAAACCTGTAGCCGAAATCGTAAGGGCATCACATACAAGTACTGAAACAAGCATGATCCACTACAATAATAAGTTATAAAATTCAAGACAATTGACCGCAATCGGCGATAATTATGGACTTGGATGTCATGCCGGATCTTGAGCCACCTTCTCGACGGCCTTCATTACGTCAAATCCCTCAACGACTTGACCGAAAACGACGTGCTTGCCATCGAGCCACTCGGTCTTGGTGGTACATATGAAGAATTGGGAGCCGTTTGTTCCTGGGCCGGTATTGTCCATGAGAGGATCCCTGGACCGATGTGGTGTTTAACGAAGTTTTCGTCGGCGAAATTAGCGCCGTAGATGGACTCGCCTCCTGTTCCATTTCCCTGACCGATGTCTCCTCCATAGAACATTAACCCGGGTATCACGCGGTGGAAGGTTGTTC